>FTRY01000107.1:0-21683 GCA_900157415.1 Armillaria cepistipes
CTGCCGGGCAAAGGCCTCGATGCCATATACTTTGCGAGGTTCTTCTGGGACCTGTTCTGCACGTCGTGGTCGAGAGTGAAGACGGGCTGGGGGTATTGTGTATCCTGGTCGCCCCGATGGAATTGAATCTGCTCGGCGGTGAGGACCGTGGTGGAGGCGAAGAAAAGAAAAAAACATACTTTGTGATGACGGGACCGGTATTGTCGTGGGTCATGACATGCTCTGGGCGTATCATCACGTAGTCCCCAGCCTTGACTGCCTTTCCTTCAGGGAATCCGACTGCATATCGCTGCACCACCTTCTCGATGACCGTCTGCGGCGTCCTCGAAGGCGTGCTCACGCCATGGCGAACGTTCTTGACTGCAACCATCGCACCCAAGGCTGGACACGAGAGCAGAGGGCTGGCATTGCCCAACAGTTGATTTTTGTCGAGGTCGCGTCTTGCAAAAGCAAATAAGTAATGACTCTTTCGGATTTTCGGCCGATGCCTCGTCCAATAGTAAGCCAATGGTTCGTCAATGCTATTATGTTCCAATGTATCATAAAATGTATCCAAAATATATATAGTACAGTCCCTAGTAATCATCGGCAAACCTGTCAGGCATGATTGCAGGCGCAAGAAGACTCCACATATACAGCAGCATGCACACCCAACTGGATACGACCCGCATCCACATCGCTACTTCAGATCGTCCTATGTATACATCCGAGTTTGGATCCAAAGGTGTAGATATCGGTTTGTTCGACACGACATTCCTGAAGTTCGTTGAGACCTCTGTTACTGATTATGAAAACATCACTCACCAGTCCGTCAGCAGCATGGCAACATACATCGTCGCCATTACAAAGATAACATGGAACCAGGAGTACTGGGAAAGATGTTCAGCAGAAGACGTGAATCACTGAAAACGACAGCTTACATTGTAACGAGTTCCTGAACGTTCATCATCCCGCGTCTCACCGACCGCTTCGTCTTCGTCATCCGACTCTTCTTCATCAAGAGCCGAAGCTGGGATCGCTCTAAGAACATGAGTTACAAGGATTCTGCATAGACGACATGACTCACCAGCTTCGACTGCAGCCAGCAATGCTTGATATCGAGGTGACTCTGTCCGACTAGGCTGCGTGTTCACTACACCCATCTCAGCATGACCATCATTTCCTGGCAAATAGACTGGTCCCGTCTTCTTGCTCTTGTTCCCAACCAAAGCTCGACTTTGTGTGGCAGCGCGTGTCGTTGAATATGCAATGGCCAAAAACGTAAAAATACCACCAAGAACGATTGCAGCTTTACGTGTTCCGCTTCCGCTTCTCAGCGGATTGCACGACTGGTTGTCGTCTGTGTGATTGCTCACAGCAGAGACGATGAGGTATGTGCAATAAGCGGTAACCATCCCTGATTGCGCCAATCCAGACCTGGGGTTGTATTCCTGGACAACTGGGTGAACACACATGATCGTGACAACGATAGAGAGTGCCAGGTTGAACGAGATGAAGAACCGGTTAAGTGTGCAACCCGAGAGCCAGCGAAGAAACCGTACAGGAGGCCGGTCATGGTTATTGTGAAGATGTACATCGCCGCAGTAGACCCAATGAGGATCCACTGCCAGAAATTCGAGCCTGTAGAAGAGTTCTCCCAATTGTCTAGACATGTTTCCGACCATGAATGGCGAAATCGACGAGGAGAACCAGGCCCAGGAGAATGAAGAGAGTGGCACCAATCATTGACACGTAATTTCCCCAGAACATGAAGAACGGGTTCGGTATGAAGAAGGAAACGGCTACCAAGACTAGCCAGAGGAAAACCTTGGGGCCCCACCATCTGAGAAATGTAAGAGACGAGCATTTATTAATGGTTGAAAAGCGCACCCATTTTGAATTGCAGCGCGTTTGTCACGAGTGTCCCGGACACCGATGAGCGAAAGACTGAGGATTGTATGGACGAGAGCAAGAGCAAAGCAGATTCGGTGCACCTGGTTCGGAAGTCAGCACAGTACCAGCAGTCCAATGGAAAGGCATACCGCAAGAACACCATAACATTTGTCGCCTGCGCAGTCCATCTTGATGTAGTCGTAGCTCCACTTCTCTATTTGCTTTATAGCGATGTCTGTCTTCATTACCCAGGCAAGTATTGAATTCAAGCAGAATATTATCTGGAAAGGCAGTGAGAATCAACCAAGAAACAGCGGGTAGTTCATACTGCAAATCCAACACGGGTCGCTATTGAGGAATTGCAGTTACAGGACTTGAAGAACATGGATGCTGTTGCCGTGTGTTAGTACTGGAGGACGAATAGATGATCCTACATACCGGCTGTCGAGGTGCAGCAAAAGGCGAATCCAGCGAGGCATGACGATGCAATGGTACTGAGCCCTCCAAAAATGGGCAAGGATAAAAGCAAGCCCATGCTTGTGGTGGAGGTAGTAAAGAAGAGCGTACTGCCTATTCTGGACTATCCACGTTAATGCAATCTAGGGTTAGGGTTAGGCTCCTCGAGCTTTTCAACGTCCAGGCCACCAAGTGCTTGTTATCTCAAAAGCACACAGTCAAGGTGAGCCTATTTACGCTACGAGGACAACTAAACCTGCAGCACAATTATCATCTTTGCATCCTCAAAGCTAGTCACTCACTGGCGAATTCAGCTTTGATTCAGCTGTCGCAAGGTGGTAAACTGGAACCTTCTGCACTTGTTCTGTCGGTTTTACTTGACAATGCCTACACTGGACAGTCATTCTTGTACTCTTCTGCAGCTTTTCTTGCCATGGCGTACTTTCTTGTCGCCATCTCAGCGTCACTACGCCGCAAACGTTCTAATTTCTAACCTTTTGGGTGAGCAACCCGTACTTTGGAACTACCTCCCACTGGCAGATACTATACCCGATGACGAGGATGATGCCCCCATTTTTATCATGATGTCACCTGTGGTTTACATGACGCTTGCATCGACTTTATCGAGTAGCAGTACCTGCCCGCAGAGGACAAACCTTGTGCTACGGCTCCTCGTCTTTCCTTCTTACGATGCCAAATACGTCGCAAGTTGCAAAATTACAGGCTTGGCGTCGATGACAGCTTTGCACACATCTTCGATTCTGTCCAGATTACCTTTAGACACGGCGAGATTGAAAATCTTATGTTCTACCCTAGCCTGTCATACTTGGCATCGGACTGTACCAACTTGTCCGTACGATACTTCTGGCCGTCATTATAATGGCGCGACAACGACGGGTGATGTCGTGTCTATATGTTTAGACCCACCCACCTTCGCGTCCAGACCTGATTGCGGGGCCTCCGTTATCACCATATTTCATCTTATTCTTCGTCTTGTGAGTGAATACCTCGTCACTCAGATCGCGGAGCCGAACAACAGTAACGCGTTTCACGGAACTCCCCATGTTCGCCCACAGATGAACCCCTCGTTCTCCGGGTATTCAGCGTCTCCGCCGCTCTATTCATGGCTTCTTTCCTCTTGTGGACGGTCTTACATTGGGATAGCGAATAGTATCGTAGATGGCCTAGGCGGCACATCACAGTACTTGAGACTGCTTTTTCGCACAGACGATTTTGCAGTCCGGCTTCCAAACCTCTCTGCACTTTGGTCAGTACTGTGTGATCTGCATAGTGGGATTGTGTCTATACGTTGCCTCCGATAATGAAACGCCTCGACACTTAAAGTTTCTCAGGCTTGATCTTCGTAACCATCATCTATTTTCCCCCACCAGCCATCATAGTAGATCATCTCCAGCCAGGCCCTCCGGTGACCCCGCTCCTCACAAGACAGTGCATAGGCCCCACTAGAATGCCTAATTTGGCCGGAATCTCAGCAAGGAGAGTACTTCAAAAGCTGCTGCAGAGTCATTGCTATCTCCATACTTGTGCCCATCCTCATACACAATGGCTACCATACTCCTCCTTGCCAAGACCGATAAAATTATCCGTAGCAAAGATGTCAGTCGAACAATCCTGCATTGTCTACACGGTCTTCACTCCATCGAAACCGCTCTTTCCGTCTTTCTTTCCGTCGTCTCCAATTCGTACAAAGACATCCAACCATGCACGGAGGTCCTCGCAATGTTTGACCCGCACGTAGGCGATTGCGCTTGCCATATGCGTGCTCAGATGCTCTGGGATCTCATCGATTACGTCTCCTCCTCCCCAGAGAAGCAGCGATTCCTTGAGCATGCGGTTCTACTACTCAGGGAATGTAGAGTGAAATTGTTATTCTCTTACAGAAGCTTGCAAAGACCAACGGGAACACGGGCCATTTAGGCTTCCCATCTATCATCACACTATCCGACATATTCCAACAGACCGGATTCCGCGCGTTCATAACCTTAGTTGACGCCAACTCGCATTCCTCCGGGTCGAATACGCCTGCAACGTCGGAGTCATCCTTCGATAGCCACTGCGCAGGAAGTGGGGATGGCCATAGGATTTTCGGGTTGGAATCCCTCCACGACGCTATTCTTGACAAGTCTTTCTCATCCCCTGCACCCCCTTCCTCCGAGTCTTCCTCCTCCGGTTCCTCTTCCTCCTCTTCCTCGCTTCCTCCCTTCATAGTTACCGCTCGATCACAGTCGATACGAGCTGGGATCCTAGTGATGCCTGGTCCGTCGTTCGCTTCTTGGCTTTTTCGTATCTACTGTCACTTCCCAAGAGGATGATCTTGAAGACTGTCCCTCCTGTCAGTACCATCATTCGAGTTGAACCGCTGCTCTTTTATGCCGAGACTGAGGCTGCACTGGAGGCGCTCAATTTAGTCGAGAATGTGTCGCTATCCAGCATCATTCGTCCAGGGGACAGGTCGAAGAAGACCGCGCTCAGCCACGAGTGCGAGACTATGCAAGTATATATCTCACAAGTCACAGTGAACTGGATGCAGGAAGCTACGGTTTCATTAGGCCTTTGTCCGGGGCTCAGAGGTCAATACCATTTTTTCCCGCGATAATCTCATCCTGACTTTGTTTCTCCAAGGCTGTGCGGCAAACTACGATGTTCCCAACGCTCGACAAGTTTCTTGTGTTTCTTCTTACATATCATTTCTGCCTATCCGTGTGGCCTGGCTCACGAAGGGTGTACCCATTCTCATTGCAATCGAAAGATTCTGCTCAGATGGTAAGCTAGTCATCCTTTTCCACAACGTAATATCTCACGTTCATCTGCCAGGCTATCATATCATATTACATCGCGTCACCCGAAATCTCGATGCTTGGGACCGATACAATGCTGTCAAAGACCAAGACATCACAGCGATAGGCAACGCTGACTGGTTCGATATCACTCCTGTTTCCCACGACGAGGTCATCTCGTCGTCCTGGTCTGGACTGCCCCATATTGTCCTCATCGCTGTCTCCGCAGATGGCCCCCTCGAAGATTTCTACCATCGACTCGACCACGGCAGTCCGTCCTGCCTTGGATCCAACCAACCGCACACTGGGCCATGTCCCCAGATCGACGACTACGCGAGCACTGTTGAAAACGTCAACTTGTCCGAGCTCCTCATGCTGTTCTTCGCACAGCATGACCAATTCCCATTTGCTCTGCAGAGCGAACAAGACGGATACGAATATGTCGCTGAATTGATTGAATCTCAGCTTGACGAGAAGGCGAGTGAACTTTTTACGAACGCACGGGAGGAGGCGTATGAATTTGGGACTGGCAGGTCTGCAAAGGTTTACTCATTTCAACACGCGTACCTGGAGCTGCCTGGCGTGGTGGGAAGGCAAGTAAAGGATATGCTGGATAGAAAGGAGAAACCCCTCCTTGGTCTCGGGCGCCAAATGACGAAGTGATTGAAGTCGTTTAGGCCTCCGACTCCTCGCGTTCTCTGTCACGCAGTTCTCGTCCGGTACAGCCATTTTTGTGCTCTTAGCTACTGCAGCATTATTGAAAAGTAGACAGAGAATATGATCGATGCTTGAATAATTCTGACACCAAAAGAATTCTATGTGAATGTTAGTAACTGTATGGGTGAGAGTATGGTAAACGTTTCGCGTCTATCACCCTAATTCACAAAATTCCGAGACTGTTTAGACCATCACCGTGGAGAGGACTGAATTTCGTCCACTACAGGAAGGTCGGTCAGGAAGTAGGGCTTTCTATTCAATTGTGGCAAAGTTACATAATTTCCCACAGCAGGGCGCTTAGCGCTAGTAAGTACATCAAATCAGGTGCTGACGAACTTGCCTTCGTACTTGACTCTTCTTTTTTGCAGCCAGTACGTTATAAGGGTTGCAGTGGAACTTTCGCGGCGGGTCGTCCGCGGTACATAAGCCTATCTAGGGTTGGGGGCAAAGGAATCAAGCAGCATCAGTATGCAGGCTATACGGCGACCACTGTCATCGATATTCAGGGCCCAGAAAACAGTCACATATGGACTGAGCATCTCACGACATGCAGAGCTGCCAGTGCCCGTGCACCGTCGATTCACCACTTTCACATCGGGGTCCCTCCGATATGTGTCGCCAGCTCAGCATCTCCGTCGCGTTCATGTACGCACTATTTCATATTCGTCGATACCGATATCTATTTTGAGGGGGTTCCGGGTATCTATGACGGTGGTATTGGTAGGTGCCGGGATATATTGGTATGTGAGTTACAAGTTTGAAGGTGCGCTAACTGTGTCGCGTCGCGCTATTCGGACCCTCATGGTTATGTCTTAGAGCTGAAGAGATGGACATTAGCCTGTCTGAATAACTTGTTGGACCTCATGCTCAACTATGTATGGAAGGTTGTTGGATCTCGCGTCTCAGAAGTCAAGCTCCCAGACATACCAGAGGTCGGTCTATGCGAACACTCAAAGCTATTTCTTAGAGCTGATGAGTCCACCACAGACATGGCTCAATGACGTGCAAGTTACTGTAACCAACATATTCAAATCAGCCGTCAATGGCTTGAATGACGTTGGGTCTCGCATCCAAGAAGTCGAGTTGCCAGATATTTCGGAGACCGGGGCTGTCAAGTTCATTAAGGACTTGTTTGGCGGGCAGCAACACAAGGAAGGCGACGGTGAAAGCGAGGGTAGCGAAGGCGAGAGGCAGTCCAACACGAAACCACCAAAAGATAAAGCAGTGGTCGCTGCCCTTGAAGGTGAGAAGCCACCAGCATGGCTTAAGGCCGTGGAAGGTACCGCGAACGACATATTGAAATCGGCAACTAATGGCCTGAACGATGCTAGGTCTCGCATCCAAGATATCAAGTTGCCAGATACTTCGGAGACCGGGGCTGGCAAGTTCATTAGGAACTTGTTTGGCAGGCAGCAGCACAAGGAAGGTGGCGGTGAAAGTGAGGGCAGCGAAGGCGAGCAGCAGTCCGACAAGAAACCACCAACAGACGTAGAATCCGAGCTTGTAGACAAAGAAGACAAGCCGCCCTCAGCACAGTAGCCAGTATACTTATAAATAAGCACCTGTACAGTAACAGATATTTCGAGATGAGGCGACCAAGATGCATATCATCAGCACAGCTTAGCAGAAGGATTGTTAGGATGCTGCACTCCTGACATACCTGAGTTTCTGCACAAAGGAAATGTGTAGTGGCACTGAAAGAATTTCCTTATACAGTTTCCGTCTGGCCAGAAACAGGATTCTCCCCACCAAAATCAGATTTCCAACAGAAGGAAACACGTCTAAGGAAATGTTTTCAGCTCTGTGAACAATTTCCGTCAAGTTTCCTTCGGGCCGAAACCGTTGGGAGTCTCAGAATTGCCTTTTCCATTATCGTGTTCTGCTTTCGGTTTGGGTGGTCGCTGCCGGGGCCGGTACGTTTTCCGGTTGGGGAGGCGCCTCAAAGCGTTGCGAGATTCCATTTGATCTTCCAATGGTAAAAACGAGTTCAGGAAAACAAGCTGAAAGGCGGGATCGATTACGTACTCTTTTAAGGTAAGAAAAAAAGAGAGCTGGACAAACGGAATGGAAAAGGTGTTTCCCGCGGTTAGAACTTGGTTAGAATAAAGGAAACCACTTCATTCGTAGAAAAGCAGCTGTTTTTGAGCCCCTCGTTTAATTTTTCTCCAGACCGACCCACAAGCATCAGTAGCGAGCCCCGATAACTTTTTTTGCCGTCGTCTCTGCCCCTTCGTCGCGTCGTATCTCGTCCATTTCTTATCGTATCGCTTTGAGACTCAGCATTGTTGCTCTTACGCGTATAAAGTATGTTTATGTTGCAAAGGACGAGTCCTTCGAGGGGCAATCAGACGCCTGTTTTTGTAAAATTATTATTATTAATTATTTTATTTCAATTTTGCTGCAGAGCAGTGTGGTAGCGCGTAGACCGAAAATGATAGAACTAGGAAGAACAGTAGTCAAGGTAGACTTCGCGGTACTTATCCATCCAGGTCCCCACAATGTACCATTTGATTTCATTTTCCCTCCAGCTGATCTCGCGGAGCATCGCGTTCATGATGTCGCGCTGGGCCGGTGCCTCATCGAAGTTCTCGTCCCAAGACGTCACGATATAAAAGACAAACCCAACCTCCTTCGAACAAACTGGGGTCGCGCGAACATTCAGTTTCGTACGGTCCCTGAGCCGGTGTAAGAGTATGGCGAGGAGCATGCTAGAGTCCTCAACGAGCTCATTCGGCGCGAGACGGCGAGCCAACTCGAAGCCGTCATCCATGTCGTCGACGCCGATGCCAAGGGCAAACTGTGGAGGAGGAAGGGCACACCCGGGGAAGGGTAGGTAATGCACAGGGAGGGCGGTGAAGGGTTCGTGTGCAACCATGTATTCGAAAGTGAGGCACTCCTTCGACCACTCATGCTCACTGTCTTTACCCTTTTCCTCACTGCAGTCGCCCTCTTCCTCATTGTTGTTGCCTTCTTCCCCACTAAATACACCCTCATCAAACTGCTCGTCCCTCGCCTTGATGTTGACGGCATTAGGTCGGGTGGCTTCGTTTGTCGTGGTGGTGGTAGTCATCAGAAGGAGAAAGGAAGCCTGTAGAGACTTAACCAACTCGCCTTTGGCCGATGCTTTGACTTTTGTTTCCCGCTTCTAGTATCGATCCTAGGGCTTCGCACCGTCACCGTATAATACGGTTGTACGGGTGCCGTCGTACGGGTACCGTAACCGTACCGTCAAGGGCTTAAGAAGCACCCGTATTGACGGCCGTTAACGGCCGTGTGTACGGTATCAAGCCCTGAATCGCTGGTGAGTACAATTCAGGCTATCCCTCGGGCTTAGAAGCCAAGTACAAAGTAATACCTTTCATTACTGTTTATTTCCAGGCCATCACGGACTGATTTTGAGGTGTTCTTGCGTACTTGGCACTGATGATGTAATTGTACACTTGTTAGGGGCACTTCTTTATAGTGAGAATCCGCTCTTCAATGAGGGCAACGATGTCAAGGTGTATCAGAAAACAAGTTCGGTAAGTTTTAATTACTAGATCATATAGTTTTATGCCAGTTTGACCTACCAAGGCGAGCTCTTCGCATACGGCCGTACACACGGCCGTGACGGACGTACTCATACGGACCGTACGCCGTCGACGGATTGGAGCTGACGGCCGTATACCGTATACGGTACGGTGCGAAGCCCTAATCGATCCTTTAAGTTAGTTGATCTGTAGAGTTAATGGACTTGCCAAACAACCGCAAGCAGTAAACCGTCGGTATTACCTAAGGTAAAGTTAAAGCGGCATCGAGCGTCGTATGTGGTTGCCGGTATGCATGCTACACGACGACCACTGTCGTCGGTACTCAAGGCCCAGAAAACGGTCACATACGGACTGAGCACCTCAAGACGACACGCAGAGCTGCCACGCCCAGTGCACCGTCAGTTCACCACCTTTTTCGCATCCGGGTCACTTCGACATCGATATGCGTCGCCTGTCCAGAATCTCCGTCGTATGCATGTTCGTGCCATTTCGTACTCGTCGATACCGAGGTTTGTCGCCAGGGCGTTCCGGGTGCCTATAGCGGGGGCGACGATTGGCGCTGGGGGCTTTGGATATGCGAATTACAAGTTTGAAGGTGCGCTACGGTGTCGCGTTCGTGTGTTCCAACGCTTACGACTATTTCTTAGAGCTGAGAAGTCGTTCACAGGCTTGGATCAATACCGTTCAAGATACCGCGACCGACATGTTCGACTCGGCAACTGATGGCTTGAAGGCCGTTCGGTCTCGCGTCTCAGAAGTCAAGCTCCCAGACATACCGGAGACTGGCGCTGCCAAGTTTATTAAGGATTTCTTTGGAAAGCGGAGACGCAAGGAAGGTAGCAGTGAAGACGAAGACAGCGAAGGCCAGAGGCAGTCCAACAAGAAACCACCAACGGATGAAGCAGTGGTCGCCGCCCTTGTTGCTGCGACCATGTCTTCACCCAACGACGAATCTCCTTCCACTCTTGATGTTCGGCAGAATGGCCTCATGCACCTGACACGAAAACTCATCGAAATTCGCAGCATGCTGCTCAGCATCGACCAGAGCGACGCGCTCAAGCTACCGAGTATTGTGGTCATTGGAAGTCAGAGCTCTGGGAAGAGTTCAGTGCTGGAGGCGATTGTGGGACACGAGTTTCTACCCAAGTACGTCTTCTTTCCTTCCATACGTGCGCCTTTAGTAATACGTGGACAGAGGTAACAACATGGTAACGCGCCGACCAATCGAATTAACTCTAGTTCACACACCTGCGGCCGATGGAAAGACCGTTGAATACGGCGAGTTCCCTGGAATGGGTCTTGGTAAAATAAAGGATTTTAACGTCATTCAACGTACCCTCACCGAGCTCAACCTCGCCGTACCCACTTCCGAAGCCGTTTCCAATGAGCCTATCGACCTCCGAATATATTCTCCCAACGTACCCGACCTTACCCTCATTGATCTTCCCGGATATGTTCAAATTTCTTCCATGGACCAGCCAGAATCGCTCAAAGAGAAGATCGCCGCCCTCTGTGAAAAGTATATCAAGGAACCTAATATCATCCTTGCTGTCTGTGCAGCCGATGTCGATCTTGCCAACTCTCCTGCCTTGAGGGCCAGCCGGAAGGTTGATCCTCTGGGCCTTCGTACCATCGGCGTAATAACGAAGATGGATCTGGTGGAAGCAGAGCAGGGCGCATCCATCTTGTCTGGTAACCGATATCCCCTTCACTTGGGATATGTAGGCGTGGTGTCCAAATCTCCAGATAGCAAAGGACGGACGCAAACCTCGACCGCGCTGATACGCAAGGCCGAGAGCGATTATTTTGCTTCGCACCGAGACATCTTCGGTAGCTCATCTTCCCTGATGGTTGGAACGGACACGCTGAGACGCCGGCTGATGGACGTTTTGGAGTCGTCCATGGCGTCGTCTTTACACGGCATCACAAACGCTGTACAACTTGAACTCGAAGAAGCGACATATCAGTTCAAAGTGCAGTACAATGATAGACGCATCACAGCAGAGTCGTATGTTGCCGAGACAATGGATAAGCTAAAGTTGCGGTTCAAGGAAGCCATGCAGCAATTCCGCCGACCTATCATTCGGGAGAAGCTAAAGAGCATGCTGGATGACAAAGTCATGGACGTGCTTGAGCAACTCTACTGGCTCGACAAGCGCGCACCAGAACTCGGCGAATTGGCCGCAGATACTCGCGTAAAGCCCGAGAATGTAGACAGCTTTTGGCGACACAAGCTGGAGGCTGCATCGTCGCTTTTGACCAAGTCGGGTGTCGGCCGAGACTCGACACTACTGGTCGCGGATGGATTGAGGGCTTTAATTGACTCGATCGCCTCGGCAGATCCTTTCAACTACCATCCACGAGCTGCGGAGAGGCTCATCCAGTTCTCACATATGATTCTAAGAGACCGAATCGGTGTCACGTCAGACCAGGTCGAGAACTGCATCAAGCCGTTTAAATATGAGGTCGAAGTTGAGGACCGCGAGTGGGAGCAAGGAAGGCAGAAAGCGATTGATTTGTTCGAGAAGGAGCTGGGTATGTGTGAGACGAAGTTGAAGGAGCTGAGGAAGAAGGTTGGTGGTAGCCGACGGCTGGGCGGGTTGATTGGGTACGTTAGGAATCTGGAGGAGGAAGACAGGAAGAGGAAGGCCAAGAAATGGGAGTCGGATTCTGAGGAGCCCGAGTCAACTCCAGAATCTTACAAGTACCCTCCTGCTCAGATACTAGATGGTGAGTTGACTGTTTGTTGTGTCGGGCTGGAAGCTGACGACATCTCTAGCGCGTCATGCAATCTTGTACAATGACCGCCTAAACATCCTGAAACTGCGGCTAGCAGCCTTGCGTTCGAAGCGATGCAAGGCCGGACCTGATAACGATGTTCTTTGTCCTGAGGCTTTCCTTAATGTTGTGGCCGACAAGCTAGCGTACACGTCCGCCATGTTCATCAACATCGAATTGCTAGACCAGTTCTTCTATCAGGTGCGTCAGTTCCTCCTTGTGACAGGGCGCAATCTTACCCCCTTTGCAGTTCCCTCGTGAAATTGACTCCCGGCTACTATATGACCTTGACCGCCAAGAAATCATCGAGTTTGCCCGTGAAAATCCTGCAGTGAGAGCGCACCTAGATTTGCAGCAGCGGAAGGATAAATTGGAAGAGGTAAGTAACCCGCATGATTCGGTGACCTCATGCTCACTTTTCTAAAAGGTCATGAAGCAGCTGAATAGCTTGTCGACGCTTCGAGCGGATCCTCAACCGGCACCACGTCGACAGCGTGGTTTGTTCGGAAACATGTTCTGACGACTCTAACGTAGTTATTTTATTTCATTACACTTGGTTTTTGTTCAGTTTTCCTGTTCCCCACTCACTAATTCACGAGCAATACATTTAATCCTTGCATATTGACGTAACGGTATGTATGACAGCGATGGTAGAAATGCGGTATAGCGTACACTATAGCTTAGCTTTGGCCCCCTATGCACAATTTGAACGCGTTTTCGGTTTTGATTTGAAGAGAATTTACCTTCAACACAGCGTCGAGTTTGGTCGCAAGCATAATGTTTCCCTTTGTCTTGAGTTTTCCAGTCATGAATGCTTTTTGGCCATTGAGCTTGGAATTGCGTCAGATTGTAAGGCACTGCCAAGGAAGGATGGAGACAACCTTTCCAGACGCCAGATCCGTCAAAGTATCGTCCGAAACAGTGATGATGATGTCGGCTTTCGTTGGAGGCGGTCCTGTTGTAACCTCGCCCTTCTTCTTCAGGTCGATAGTCCAGACTGCTTTCTTGCCCTCGCTGTTCGTCACTTGGAGCTCAAATACACCATTGGTCTGTAACGCATTAAGAGAAGATATGACAGGACGTAACGGACTCTGGCACCTTTTTAATCTGATTCTTCTTCTCGGCGTCGGTGTAGCCTGCAAAGGACGAGCCAAGGGCGGAGATAAAGGCAGAGGACTGGTAAATGTCACGCGTCAGTATGTAATTGACGTGGATAATGAAGGCAACGGGCCTTGAAGCCGTCGACTTTGAGGTCGGACATGGTGGTGACGGAGAGAGTAGTGGTAGTTGGGGATCAATCCAGCTTACCTTGTGGGGTCAGCAAGCCGGTTTCACATGATAATTGCTGCCGATTGATAAGATTCAAAGATAAGATTCAACGTCATCCTTCTTACGTGACCGAGGAATACAATGCGAAAGTAATCTAAGAAATTCGAACTTGATGAAGGTATAAAAGGACACTTTGTTATCGAGAACACGCGTCCGGTTTGAAATCGGATCGATGAGAAATGAAACACGTGGTGGTCGTAGGTGCGGACCGGAATTCTGACGGAATTTGAGTTTTGATAACTGAGCTTGAAGTAGTCATCTCCCTACAAAATCGCCAGACATCCGTGTCGCGTTTCCTTCGAATTCCGTTATCTGTGACCCATCGGAATGTCGATCCCTCCACCACCAGGCTATTATGTCCCTGCGGTACTCTTTATGACCGAGAGCGAGGATTTCGATGTCCCAGCGATCAAAGCGCATGTCCTGAGACTGGCCAAGGTGCTCGACGCTCTCTCGACGATGTAAAGACAACTAACATTGACTAGGGAGGCGTGACTGGAATCCTGGTGCAGGGCAGTAATGGCGAAGCTCAGCTTCTCTCGCGTGAAGAGCGTATAGAGGCGATTAAGCTCACTCGCAAGACTTTGGATGAGAATGGGTTCCAGAATACTGTAGTCATCGCTGGAACGGGTGCCCAGTCTACAAGGGAGACGAAGCAGTTTAACGTCGACGCGAAGGAGGCTGGTGCATCCCATGCTCTCGTCCTTACACCATCTACTTGGCCCCCACAGATGACTGTGGACAACGTGATCAAATTCCACACTGAGGTGTGTCTTCCGATTTCTAAACGATTCATATGATGGACATGCATGCCAGGTTGCCGATGCCTCCCCCATCCCTACAATGATCTACAACTTCCCTGTCGTCACGGCCGGCCAGGATCTTGACTCGGACACCATCGCAACCCTTGCTGCACATCCAAACATCGTCGGCACCAAGCTTTCTTGTGGTAACATTGGGAAGCTCCAGCGGCTCACTTCACGATTCTCGCCGTCCGAGTTTGCTGTCTTTGCGGGAAGAACAGACTTTTTCCTTCATAGTCTGATTTCGGGGAGTGCTGGGTTGATAGGCGCATCCGTAAACATCGTGCCAAGCTGCACGGAAAACTGCTACGGCTTTACCAGGAGGGAAAAATAGATGAGGCCACGCGTTGCAAGCCAAGATGGGACATGCTGATTGGGCAGTGCAGAAGATCGGAGGGATCGGAGGTGTGAAGAGTATCGTTTCGAGGAACTTTGATTATGGTGAGACGGTGGTGAGGGCGCCGCTGAAGCGAGTTGCTTGGGATGCTTTGACGGTGAACAAACATTACAGTGCAATAGAGGAGGTGATAGCATTGGAAAAGGTGCTATAATGTCAAATTAGAAGAGAAAACTAAGCAGATTTCAAAACGTCATGGCAGATCCGAAAACGCGTCCAAATGTTTTGAATGCTATTAATGTGTAAGCCCATGTCAATGAAGATTGAAAAGACTCACTGTGGACCGGGATCGAAGCATTTCAGCGACATAGATTTCTGTGTCATCTTGATCCTTGCATTTTGAAAGCCATAAGGTTGAATCGCTCATGAACGAAAAGGAGGGACCGAGAGCAGGCTTTTTTTGTAGTCCATTCAAAGACGGACAATGAATCATCTTCTCGGAGGGCCGTAGCGTTGTTGATGACCTTGTCAGAGATTCAGGTTGAACGCGTGCTGAAACGACTAGTACACTCACGAAAACTGTCAGAGAGAGAGTCTGAGATAGCGCGCGTAGTTGTTGCATGAAGCCACTCATGATGGCATGCCCTTGGGACGAAACGGCGCTCAGATTAGATCCTAGTAGAGGGGTAATGCAATCAATGAAGATGCAGCCGACGCGCTGCTGCGACGTTGGAAGTGCCCACAGAACCTCGTAGACGGCCTCAATTTCGAATGCCACAGAAACCTGCAGTCGGTCCAAGACGTCGGAGGCCTACTTCATTGAGCACATATGTACCGTCATGGAAAGAGAATGGTCTTACTTGTACGTCCATTGAAGCCTGGGTATGGTAAACTCGTTCAGGCGAGAACTCACCACGCGTGTCAATCCATAGCGCGACACAGTTCGACTGCACCTGGAGATAACGGATAGCCAAAATTCAAGGCAAATGCCTTTTAGTTTGTTAGCGTTAGACTTGTTTTTTCCCCTTGACAAGACACTTACAGTCTTTCCTGATCCTCTGTCCCCAGAAATTTCAACTATTTGCGAACCCGCAAGCCATCCGTGAGAGCATCCAATTCGGCAACACCAGTGAGTAGTTTTGAATGGAGAGCATTGGGAAGATCAGCAGAACATATCCCGGGTGCAGAAAGCAGCTCGGTAACGCGTGCAATGAATGCACGAAGTTGCGGTAGTGTCAGCGCGTCGTGGGGTAACTTTTCGTAGATGTCTATAGCAGATTCGTGGAATAAGAGGTCTCTGTCAGTTGCAATTCCGTTATTCTTGAGTAGGGTGACGATTTCTTGGGGGATTGAAGGAACAAGCGCGCTCAAGCGCATCGGCGTACTGAAACAAGTTGCAGGTGTCGGGGACATCGGGCCGAAGGAGTCCTCTCTGGTCAATCAATTCAGTTTACTCATCAGTTTATCTCGGAGTTGGAAAAGAGTATCCAGTGGACATGTTCCCTGCCGCACAGCTTCATCTCTCTCCAAGTCTCCAAAATGTAAGATGAGAAGTTACGTCGCTATGCAGAACAGGCAATAGACAAGTATTATATTTCATTGTGGTTACATTATGAAGGACATGGACCTTGCAGTAACAGGATGAAGGACTTAGAGCTCCGTGATATCATCATCCGTGTATAGGCAATACTAGAAACCCGGTTCAATGAGTAGTAACGACGACTGGGGCCGGCGATCACTCACTTTGCTATCAGGACCAGAACCAAGTTCTGTAGCTCATCGCCATCGTCGTTGCCTTTGAACCTTTAATTTGAAGTTAGAGTCGCAGCAGGAAGGTAAGCAACGGTGCTGTCACCTCTCGCAAATCGTGTCAACATTATCAACTTTCGTAGTGCCGATAGTCGCCAGTGCTATGAATGTCGTCAGTAGACTAATCTGAGACGCGCCTACGAGTACATACTCTCCGTAGTTCCTGGATATCGTTTATCATCAAGGTCACATTCAGACGGGATGAAAACTCACCGAGTTGATACCCACAAGGACGGACCCTAGTCATATATATCAGGTAACCAAGGGTTTTGTGTACCGGAAAGCAAGACACAGCGTACCGTCGACAGCCCACACATCATTTATCTCGACGTGCCTTTCGTATTGGGTGCCGCTAGACATACGTTCATATAAGAAATGTCCAAGAACAGGAACAATAGCGTTTACCAGTTACCGCACTAACAGATAGGTAAATCAGAAATTGAAGAACCGTCATAACGAGGGACACTGCTCACGCTGCGGTAGAGTTTTCCAAAATCTTCAACGTAGAACTAGAAAGTCGGGATTGGAGCTGCGACTGGTATTTAGAGGACGGTCGACTCACGGAGTTGATAATAACCTGGGTTTGGTTCAGTCGAGAAGAGTGTCCCAGTGTAGAATTGTACGTACCGTGCCTCCGCCTATGGTTCATGGAAAGATTGTTAATTTGGGTTCATCTAACAGATAGAAATAATCCTACCGTTGTGTTGGATGACTTAACAGAAGGTATTAGTTAATGAACATCGCATGTCTGTTGGTCAATCACACACCTTTATCATCAGCAGACTATGGGACAGAATTGGCAAGTCAATATGATATGAAAAGCGGAAGTGCGAGTGTACCTTAGCCTAGAAAGAATGCAGTTCTGTTAGAGGCGATCTAGCCAAAAGGTAGAGTAAGACGGGAACATACGCCGCCGTAGTTGATTCGGGATGTCCGCCTAGTCTGCTTTATGGTAATGGCATCTTCACACACGTCCTGAATAGAGGGATTACTCAAAAGGAAATTCTGCAGGGTTGCCCACTAACCTCAAACCAGACATGCGACAACGTGCACGATCCTGTGTCCCGCGGTCAGGCCGAATGAATGCAAATGGAAGGAAAACCTACCGAGACAATGTACTCCTTCCGCTTGGTTGGCTCCGATAACAACGCGGCTCAGAGTCGCTCCTTCCTCCAAGAGGAAAACAGCATCGGCATCGCCTCCTTCTGATTGCCCACTGCAAGCGCCAGAACCACGGTCGTAACGGGTGTAGGGCTCGTCGGGCTCAAAGGTCTTCCCGGCAGCAATAGTCTTAGCACTAGAAAGAGATACAGACGCCGGCGGATCGGGGAACACGTTAGTCGCGCTGCGACGGTGCACGGGCGGAGCTCTAGGACAGCATGAAGGAAAGCATGAAAGACGAGACAAGACGGCGGGCTCACGGCTTGGATAGCACAAAGGTGCAAAGTGCCGCTAGAACAAATGTGCGAGAGAGCATGCTTGAACAGAGGTGTACAAACAAGTGATTTCACTGAGGAGTGAACTGAGTGCTCCCCAAACCTTTTTATACTGTTTGTCCATCTGCCAAGGGTCTACTTTGACCCAGGAAAATCAAACGTAGCCTCTTGGAAGCAAAAAACACGGAAAATTCTTATACAAAGCTTGAGGGAGGGGGATCCAGAGAAGCTCTACGGAGAAAGATATCCCGTGCCAAGAAGATCACCAGGAAAAGGCCGCAGGCCGTGCTAGCCAGTAGCCAGAAATAAGATGCCATGAGATACGGCAACGGATATACCTCGTCGACTTCAATATCGTCCAAAGCCGACGATGGTGGGCAACAGACGAACGCTTATTTTGGGATGATTGCCGCTGTGCGTGCCACGTGAGATGCACGTGAGATGGACTTCAACTCTCACTTTCAAAGTCACTTCAAGACTCAAGAGTCAGGACTCAGAACTCGTTCCATATGAATATCAATCTCGGTGGTCGAACAGAGCATTAAAATGGTGCCGTGGCCGTAAAACGCCCTTTTCTGTTTCTCCGCTGACCCTCGCACCAGTTGGTTATTCGCGGCTGACGGAAAAATGACGGATTGAGCCAAGAGTTTTTTGCCTCAAGGACATCAACCTGGTTCTACAATCCGCAGTCAAAAATGACCTGAAACTCGGCAACTTCAGAAAGCAGCCACCCCCCCAAAAAATGAAATAATGCGAATGAACCTTAGCTGAGTCTAGAGTTTTTATTCTCAAATGCCTTAGGCTCCGAGTCTGATACAAATCAACGGTGAAGTAAGTACTGAAGCAAAGCCACAGTCTGGCGAAGTAAAGGAAGACGAGATTACCGATCCTCCATGGCTGTAAGAAACGATGCTCGCGCCTAGGCTTGAGGAAATACATCGCGCCGGAGCGCTACCCTCGATTCCAGAGGTCACTCACTCCGATAACTGTGTTGTTCTTGCAACTCTCGTCAAAAACTAAACACTGCAAACGTGTTTTTCCTTCAACCATCTTTGATTCGGAGGACAAGACCAAGCCTACGGAAATGCACATTGCTCGACTATAGTTGTCTTCTGCTAATAGGCTGGGGGACGGCAGCCATTCGAAAGTTTTAGCTTCCTAATACACCTTTCGAAGGTTCACCTACTGGCAATGTCACAGTCGCTGTCAACAGGGCTTTGTCTGACGGATCGCTGGAGATGTTGGCTAGGCAAAAAGTGTACGACTTGCGAAGTACTTGAAGGAGACCTGGAGCAGATATCATTATATGGAGGACGGTACGACGGCTCGGGAATCAAACCACTGCCGGCTGTGGTCCCTCTGTTCTACGTTTATTATTTTCCCGCAAACCCAAGGAATCAAGAGATGCCATACAGTTCGTTGCTTTTGGATAGATTGGGGTACACCGATTGAAACTACAGAGCTGGAAACCTACGGCAGGTACGAAATATCATTTCAATCATGCAGCTCATACTACATATTGCAGGGAGTCGTCTGCAACATGCTAGATTCATCCAGTGATCCATCGCGCAGAGAAATGCATTTGTTCAACCGGGGCCGCGAAGTGTGCATCCAGCTAAGCGTCGCCGTTCTACGCCGGCGTTCGGATTATCGATATTGGTCGCGAAAAGAGCAGGAAAGAGATGAGACTAAGTGCCAACATGATCTGCATAAATGAAAGACTTGGTTTATGGTGAGCTTGTGTGCGCCTGTAAGGTCTTCACAAAGTTCTTTGATGGAGGGATCATACAATGAGGGGGGGATTATTATGCTCGTCCCTATTGGAGGCGTAAAGTACAATATATATTCCGCGTGGACTGCGGTACAGACTACCATATCATTTTAGTCAACATCTTTTGAAAGAAGGCATTCCGCAGAGGTGTAGTAACATACTATAGAATCACGACGGGATTTCGAATATACGCTTATTGCGTATCAAGACTAACGTCCGTGTAGTCACAAAACACCACAGGATCAAAGTTGCGACCGCATATATAGATCCCCACACGCGGAAGAATGTAGAGTCAAGAGTGCTTGCGAGACTTAGAGTCAGATTCGCATATACCCCCTGCACATTTGTGAGGAAACGGGAGAAAAGAGAGAACAATATACTTACATTTGGGAAAATAAGCCCCCACGTCTCTACTTTGAAGGGAATACGCATTTGGCGCATGATATTTTGTACACCGAGAAGGGCGAAAAACAACCATCCCGACGCCAGTGACCATAGCACGACAGATATGATCGTGCAGACAACGTTGATGGACGCACCGGTATTCTCGGCAATGAGAAACTTGGAGGACCCGTAGGGTAAGGGTAAGACTGTCTCGAAGAATTGTCCTAGGAGCAGAATAGCGTATCCCGCCTGACCTGTGGGTCCGAGGGGTAAGAATGCAGAGGTTATCGTCGCGCCGGGTGGTAGTCCGTGAAGGATCAGGCGAAGTAGATATATAGTCAAAATCATCAAGGCTACGGATAGACCAATGGATACCATGAAAATTGCGAGGGAAGCGGTGATCAGCGCGTGGTTCAGGGAATATTTGTAGAGCGACGAGGCAACGACACCGCCACCGGAGGATGTCACGATTAGGGTTATGACAGGAAGCACCCAGGCGGGAGTCATGGTCTCCAGTGTGTGAGTATGGGTGGTTTTCCTGGGGAGCGCTTAATATAAGGAGAGTGGACGGAGTGACCCGGTATACTCACATGTAGTGGAGGACACCGAAACAGCAGAGGAAGGAACACAGGACGTCTATCCACCAGAAAGACCAAAGGACATACATGAATGGCTTACCGCCAAAGTTGTAGTCGTCGTGGATGAGGCCGACGGCGATGGTGAGAATAGTGATGGACCCATGGGGAAGGTACCGGTGTAGAGACTCTGAACCGGGTGCCGGATCATCACACCCCAGGCGTCGGGGAACATGATGTAACGGACGAGAGAGATGAAGGCAAAGACGATGAAAAGAGATAGATTAAGGAAGAAGAAGATGAGGGTAATGATTTTCATTCCTTGGGAGCCCTTGCCATACGGAAAGGCGTGGAACAGGATGTCGACTGCCCCGGTACCCATGATGACGGCGAACCAGGCTGGGATGAAATTTCTACGGGAAACAGTTTATTTGATGTGATGGTGCGTAGAAAGAGGTTGAGTACCTGATAACATTGACAGTTTCTTTTTCAGAACGGTAGGAACCTGCCGCCATGAGCAGTCTAAGCCTGAGGGGAAAGGTCGAACATTACACATTTAATAATGCCGTTCCTTTTATTTGAACCGCCAAGGCACGGGGACGTAACCCTGTGATGGCACTACGGAAATGTCGGTTGAAAACCCTATTCTGTTCAATTTTGAGCCTTTGGCGGTATCACGGGAGCAGGCCATTACGGTAGCTCCCGCCATATAAATGTTCCATCTCCAGTGCTTTGAAGGATGGGCATGAATACATTTGTGCGAAATGGCATAGAACAGCCTACGCCCATTCGTTAGTGTGGTAGTGGCGGAGAATCACACAAAATGGGTTTAAACATATACATCGACGCCAAGAGTTATGCCTAATAAGGCCTTGAAAATGAGGCTACATGGGGAAAGTGGTATTCACAGCGGCCCAAGGGTAAAATCCACAATGTCGAGAGCGGGAACATTCACGATACACACGCATGATTTTTGAAATAACAGAGGACGCAGTAACTCGTGGATTGCATGATAAGAACAAAGCAAATGGATACAATCAACGCAGACGACTGCAGGGGAATAAGCAGATGAATATTTGGGGACAAAA
>FTRY01000104.1:0-22117 GCA_900157415.1 Armillaria cepistipes
TCTTGCTTAGTTTCTGGTCTGTTTGTGAAGTCACGGGTATATTCAAATGTGCGGTAGATACTACAAATACATGAGTCTGACTAGCAGGTGTGACATGTGTACCAGATGAAACTAAGTCCTTAGCTGAGCAAGTTGAATCATTTATTCCTCAGTGCTGCCTTTTACCTCCTCAATTGTTGCCAATGCTGGTGCTTTGACTGTTGGATGTGTGTCCCAGTAATAATCGAGTCGACACATCGCCTCTTCCCTGGATTTGGCGCATTGGGGCAGTCATGTTTGAAGTGGCCAAGCTGGCTGCATCGGAAACACTTTGCGCTGCCCATGCTGCATCAATATCCATCAGTGCTCCGCATCCTCCATATGTTGTTCCTGTTGCTGTTTTTTCTCCGGTGTGTATGTTGATGCTTGACCCCTTCTGGGGCATGGTCGTCTTCTGTGCCTGCAGCTTGGAGTCAACTTGTCTAGCCATGGTTCCTTCTGCCCATTGAGATGCCAATTATAGTCCATATGGAGCAAGCGAGCCTTCCACCTGTCATAGGTGGTTGGGACCTCTCCATCAGCTGAGTATTGTGTTTTTACTTGTTTCTCAGGTGGCTTTCTTGATCTGGGCAAGCATCACTTGCTCATCGTCACGTACCACAGTGTTGTACACTAGTTCTTCAAATTTCTGAAAGAACTGGTTGCCATTTCAGTAACTCAACTGCCTGAGTTTTTTCCATCACCTGTGCCAGTGGTAATTTGACATCTGACTTGGAGCTAGCTAGATTAATTGTTTGCAACCACATGGGCTTAGTGTTGCCATGTGCAGCTAAATATGGTGCACAGGCTGCGCCGAGCCACAATAAGCCTAGCTGAGCCATACATTTGGCTCACAGCTGAACAGAGCTAGAAGCCGAGTTTAAGCCGGCGCACGTGGCTTACGCTCGGCTTTGCCACAGCGAATGCCAAATTAGGAGAGCAGACATGTTATGTCCTTTTCTTCATTGTTGTACCTCCATTGTCATTGGTACAACCTGAAATCCCTTTCATTACTTTATAGCCTCACAATATATATTTTCAGCCTATGCTCTACATGTGACCCTTCCATTCAGCTTAAACTGCCACAGCTGCCTGTTAAACCAGCTCCAAGGCCTTGAGGATTATGGCAACTAAAATGGGCATGAATTTTACAGTAAGGGTGTGCAACCTATCCACTGTACACATGGTTGACTTAATTTGCATATTTTAACCTCCCGTTTTCTTTGCAACCGTCATTTCTGGAGACATATTGAGCTTCGCAAAGGTTGAGTTTAACTTTCTTATGTTCAGGATAATCAATGTTGCTATCTGACATTATTGCTTGTATTTGCTCTTGATGTCCTGCCAATTTAAACACATCAGTGCCTTCAGAAAGAGTTTTTTCTAGTGTGAAAGAGGCATGACGAAAAGGACTAAGCCAGAAGCAATAGAAGCACTTCAGATGAAGTTTTCCATTCAGGGACTCAGTTTTACAGATGAGGAAGCACAGCGACAGGAACTGGATGAGCTAATTGGTTATCAGATAGCTGTTCTAGAGGATGTGCACGCATTTATTAAGTCGCTAGAAGGTGAACTCGGATAGTATGGTCTTTTTGTAATCAATTTCCTTTTATGATGACATGCCGTGGCCTGCGCCTTTAGCTGACTGGGCTGAGCCATAGCCACATCCAAATTTGTGGCTAGGCTCGGCTCGGCTTATAAAATTTCCAAAGCCATCATTGGCTGAGCCACGCTGGGTTTTGCCACGCCACATCAACACTACATGGGCTCCAGCCAGTACTGGCTAGCTCCAGGATAACTGAGAATACAAACAAATTACATCAGATGGACAAATCATGTGATGCAATAAATATAATATGCAACCTACAGGACTTGAACTCCAAGCCTCTGCACATTGCATCACATGATCTACCATAAAAACAATATAACCACTATACCAAGCAGGCATTATAATTGTATATATCTTTGTGCTTATATCCACTAATAGTGAACTACACCATATAATATATTAAATGTAATTGTACACTCAAGAACTCCCTTCATCATCATTGTGGCTGCCACCAAGAAGGCCATACTCATCACACTCTCCACAGTCAAAATCATGCTCTCCACCTGTCACATCAATGAAATCATCAGATAACCACACATCCACATTGCTTTCAATGGCAGGACTAGATGGTGTGTTGTCAGTACCTTTCCATGACATCTCAAAGCTACGTCTTGTTAGGGAGAGAAGAGCTGCTTGCTGCGATGCATAGGCCCAATGGCCAGCTCTCTCCTCTGGTGTCACAAACACCATAGCAGTCTCAGCACAGCTATGCCATTGCTGTTCTTCCCATTGCAGAGAATGGAGTGTACACCGCATCTCAGCCTTGAGAATTTTGACCTCCTCCTCTCACTGACATTTCCTTGCCAGTGCCTTCATCCATTCAATCCGAACCACTTGTAATTCCAAGATAACTATCAGCTACATACACACAAATGTAAGAAAAAGAAACCCACATTCTTGCAGGCACTCTGGTAAGCCGATATCAGGACCTCCCATAGCAGTCCAAATCCAAGACATCTTCTTCTTTGATGCTGAAACATGCTTCTTCCCACTACCTTCACCCACAACACCCCGAGGTCAACGTTTTCCAAGACAGCCCAACTTTTGAGTCGCTGCCACATCCTTCTCTATGTCTTCCAAGAGAACCATGTCATTGTCATTCAACACATTGAATTCACTGCAGTTATCAACACCAGCCAGACTTGCAACCATGCCTGAGCTTGGTGGTATTTCCACACCACAGCCTTTACACCATCACCAACTGTTGCTATCAAACCTCAAGCTCTCATTGATATACACTGGCCTGTAATATTTGCATTCTTAAAGCTGATGAGGAAGTGCTTCATCAAGAGCTTGTTGCATAGCTTTGCCAGTGCATCAGCACATTGGCCCTCCGAAGATGCAACTCCCCATCAAAGAGGTTTTGCTTGCAACCTCCAAATGCAATGCCACCAGTATGTCTGAAGGTAATCACAGCTTGGACATCCTCAGCTGCAGGTGCTGGTTTATCAAGATCTTTGGAATTCTCCTGGTCATGAATAAATTTGGGAATGCCAGGCATATAAACCTCCTGTAAGTGATGAAAGTCCTTCAGCCAGCAAAAGAAACCTAGCTTCTTTTCATGGATTTTGCTTTCCCAATCAAGAGTCAAGTTAATTGTAGCATGCATGTCATTTATGATTCCTTGCCTGACAAGACAATTAAGACCTCTACATTACAAGCATAAAGTAAATGTACTGAGTATCCTCAAGTTGCAACCCCGCAATCAGAAAGTCTGTTGAGCTTTTGACATGCAGTCCTCCCTTCTCTGCCTGGATTGTTGCAAGCTCATCTTTACATAGTTCGAGCTGCACCTCCTTCTCTGTCAGTGAAGCTATCAAGAAGATTCCCAGAATAGTGAATTGTAGCAAGAAAGAAACATATGCTTTGTCACCAGTGGTGCATAGGATTAGGCATGGAGCAGTTTTTCAGCCATGCATCTACCATTGCAGACCAGTCCTCCTTCAAATCCGCTCTCAAGGTACTGTTCACTTCCACAAAGGCTGAAACCTGGACGTCACGCTCCTGCAAAGCGGCATGCAGATGGTGTTCCAGTGTCTGTCCTACTAAATATAAGTGTGGTAAGATGAAGAAAGAAATAACAGAACAAACCTTCATGAACATTTTTATAAAAGTTGTGGTGATCTATCTTATCCTCGATGTCGTCGTGTCTGGCGCTGATATGGCTTGGTATCAGGCTACCTGTAGATTTTGCGAATTTCTATCAAATAGCGCAGTCTACAAGTGGTACAGAGAGTTATAGTGAGGGCTTTACACTGATAGCTAGTATACTACATAAGATAGTGAGCAATACCAGTGTCAGAATGGACTTAGAAGCGACATCTAGACGAGTCAACTCTACAAGCCTTCAACACTGAATGCTATTTACTGCTCAAAACAAGACTATTTACAGTCGGAACCAAGGGACACATCAAGATGAGTTACAAACAATTAAAGCAGAACACAGAAGGACTAGATTACTCATCATCTTGATGACTTGAATAAACCTAGAAAAGAATTGCTAAGTCCACAACAATACACACAGTGAAATGAACTTAGTCTAGAACATGACTAAACCTAGGAATAACTGAATAACTGATGCTTGGCACTGGAGATAGATAATTAAGATTGCATACTGATCGAAGCAATACAATCTCGGTCCGATGATTGATCATGATCAGTGGTTACATCCTCGAATACTGCACAAGCCGTAGTATTGAATAGGAACCCATGTGACAAGACATGAAGGAGAAGCAAGAGGTTCCTATGGACCAGTAGGGCACTCCTTGGCAATAGAATGACTACTAGTCATTCCACCTGACTGAATAGAAATCTCAGAATGGTGCAATACTTGTAAATTAATTACTCATCATTTGTATTGATACCCAAAGCTCATACCATAATTACTTTTAGATACAAGCTCCTATACCTAGGCTAGAAATCATATAAATTAGCAGCAACTAGATGCATAACGGCAGGAAAGCATTCCCCCATGTTTGTGCTAGTAGCCTTATAGCTACCTAATCAATCACTGGTTTAATCGCATATCCTCGACTGAAGTGAATTAAGTTTACCAAGTCAACCCCAAAAGGGCGGCTATAAGTAATCTAGAAGAACTAAGTAGGAAGAAGAGTCATCTCTGTGTTTGTGCCTTGCTAGTTAATTGAACTGCTCTGCATACAAAGGCCTCATGCTCCCTCACCGACTAAAGTGATCTAGACATGCTAAGTCGACCACAGACCAAAGATGTTGCCTAGTTGAAGTGAAATAAGCCCTAGAACACTTTAAGTTTGAATAGTTAATGAGTCAGTGTACTCTTTGCAAGTCTCATACTTGAAGCCAGGACCTGTATATTCTTTGTAGAGTCTGTGTACTCTTTGTAGAACTTTGGTTCTTTGTTGCAAGTGCATGTGCTTGTGTTGTAATTGAGTCCATGTACTCCAGAGCAATTACACTCTTTATAGACCTCTAGGTCTTTGATTGTTCTATTGTTAAAGCTTCCCTAGTTAAAGCCTTACCAGCTCTTCTAGACAAAATTATTTTGAGTCTAAGCCACTCAAATTATACCTTACAAACCCCCCACATCCATATACCTCGCTGTCGCAATTAGTGTATCTCATGTAAACACTTCTAAACTTGAATCAAAGTTGTTTTAAAGCAAAACCTAATTGATTATTGAAATCTACATACACCACGAGTGCTTCTATCGTACTCACCCTCAAACTTAATATTGGTGATTGTGTGTGTGTGTGTGTGTGTGTGATTTAGTATCTAGATTGATGATCTAGACACTTGTTTCATTTGCGCACTGCCTGTTACCAGCACATCAGTGCCACACCCCATTTCCTTTGTTGCCTATGATAGTGGATTCAGAACAGCCCAGACATGCTCTGGACCCTCTCTGTCCCACTTTCCAGCCCTATATTGGTATAAAAGAGAGTTTTCTGTCTTGCAGCTAAGTTCATGCACATTTCTGTGCCATACAGGGGTTGCAAAATGAAGCTGGGGGGTGCTCTTAGGGCGGAGATCCTTTCGACGAGTCATGACGTTCTTCTTGTACTGGCAGGCAATATTGTAGGTTGCCATCAC
This sequence comes from Armillaria cepistipes, assembly GCA_900157415.1. Lineage (NCBI taxonomy): Eukaryota > Fungi > Basidiomycota > Agaricomycetes > Agaricales > Physalacriaceae > Armillaria > Armillaria cepistipes. Next base: position 5,696 of record FTRY01000104.1, read on the forward strand.
TTGTTTAAGTTTCGAAGGCTTCAAGACTGAAAAGAGAACAAAGTCTGTGTTTTTGTACCTGTATTGAATGAGAAGTGTCTCAGTAAAATATATTGTAGCATCGTACCGTTCACCAACTTGAAGGTCACCAAGTCCCTGCAGTTGTACCAATTTGTGTCGTGTACAAGTACATCCTAGTATGCCCGACACTCTAAGACCAGTAGACAGACAAGTGTTTTTTTGTTCCAATGCTGCAAATGCAATACATGTACTTATCTGAGACAGCTGCATCAGTAATCCACTACTAAGGATCCGATCTCATTGTACCTCTTCCTCCTTCATATAACTCTTGATCCAATCCCGATAAAGCTTGTCTGGTACTTGATATCCTAGGCCAGAGTACAGAGGTGGGTCTGCATGGGTGAGTTTGCAAGCATGGTTCTGCATCTTGAAGTTGGCATCCAAGGATACCACTTTCTTGAAAAGATACCTGAATCTGATGTCAGCTGTAAAATGGCACCAAGGGCAAGAAACGCACTTGTCAACATCCTCTACCTGCTCCCACCCCTTGGGCAAATTCACTCCTTCATGAGGGTAAGTCCAGCATTTGACAGCGACAGAACCTGGCTCAGCTGCTTTTATGCCACTGATCAGATGGCCCACTCTTGCTCGCCGCAACCATTGCAGGTAACACCATTGCCAAGCCATCCTTCCAAAGGTTGTGTATCGATCAGGAATGAATTCTGTGCTATGAGGATCCGTTGTCTGCTCCAGTGTTGTCACAAAGTCCTGTACATTTACATTGGCAACAACCTTCAACCTCCAAAATGTGTCAAGAACTTCGAAAGTTGTGAAAGTTGCAGGGTAAGCAGCCATGGCAGGATACCAGGCATTCCACATGAGTTGATGTCATTGATTCTCCTTATCCGAAACCCCACATCCACAGTAGTGAAAAGAGACACGATGAACTCCACTTGTATGGAATACTGTCATCATCAATGTTGGTTCAGCAGGAAACATGCATCTACCTCCTCCATGGCTGAGCTGGTATACCAGGCCCATTCCTTGGAGAGAGGTCCATTCCAATAGTCGCCACACCGCTGTATCAACAATCAAATTCTTGTTCACAAGAACAGTTTAATAATGTTGTGCTGCACCACATCTGTGTGTGCACCAAATTTTGGCTTTCACCTTGATACAGCAACAAGGTGCTAATGCTACAACCACTTTCACTTGCTGCTCCTCCAGTCTCAGCATCTCTACTGTTCAAAGACAGAATTCCTGCAGAATCCACTTGGGCAGCTGCCCATCCACTATGCACCCGCCAAGCATTGCGCTATCCACCTGGCCATATGCTATCCGCCATGAAACCGCTGATGTGCTCAGTAACGGCGAGTGGCAAAAGGACTAGTGAATGGCAATGAACACCAACAACACTAAACCTAACACTAACTCTACACTTATCACCAATGTATTGAATTCGGGCATTTCGAGTACGATAGAAGCACTCTGCAGACTTCAATAATCAAGGAAAGTTGTTTAAAGACTTTTTATTCGTTACTAGTGAGCTATACAAGCGTACTACTTGCACTAGCGGGGTGGGTAAGACACGATTGGGTGAATAGTGACTTGACTTGAGCTACTGCGCTTGCTCTGACTGGGACTGCTTCGAACTAGTGGCTCTCTTGGCCCTATACTGCTTCCTACAAGTGATGGACACTTGACTAGTCGCACTCTGGGCTGACTAGTGGCGCTCTTGGCCTAAGAATAATACTTTAAACTCCGAGAACTTGCTTGAACTAACTTCGAAACACTCTTGGCCTTTGCAGGACATGGAAGATTGCTCTAAGACACTTCAATTCACTCTATGCTATGGGTAACTTAGCGACTAGTCGTCGCTTCATCGAGGTTAAGCACAATAGCCTTTAATTGGGGCACTAGGTACTGACTAGTAGGTCACAATTGCAGGGATGGCTTGCCTGGGCCGCGCATGTGCCTATTCTACTACTTATATACTGACAAACAAGGTACGATCGAGATATAAATAACTGACTAGAGGGGTATTATTGATAAGGATTTCTTGGCTAGTCATGAATAATGGTGAATAATCACGCAATAGTCGGTCTAGAAACAGTCACTTGCTGACTAGTGGGCCTAGGAGCTCCGCTAGAGGTGGCATTCCGTGTTCTTGGCCCAGCAACGCTCCACTTGTGTCAAGGATAAACGGCTAGCCTAACGAGCGTGCCTGTAGCAGCTGTCGATCGTGATCGAAGGTGCAACCCGGCTATACTAGTTCCGATCATAAATAGATCTGTATCGTACTAGCCCGATCTGAACAGCTGCGCTTCATTTCTAAATTCATTTCTAAGTCCCGTTAGAGACTGCTGCACCGCTAGTCAACTCATCTTAAGCACTCGCATGCAGACCGTTCCACTAGTGACTGTACTTTCACGAGACCTGTATGTTCTGCTTCTTGTTGGGTGCACTCGTAGCTACCCTCGTCGACTAGCGGTCGTCATTCACTGACTCGCTTGGTATTCGAGGTGCTAGTCATGCCGGCTGATAGACTTGACCCAATAGTGGTATTGCGTCTAAATCCTGGCTTGACTAGTAGCTTTTCTGGCTTGACTATCAGCTTGAAGCCTCCGCTATAGTCCTTTAGTTATTGCTAGTCTAAGATAGATATGCGCTAGTATGATTACAAAATCGCAAAATCTAGGTGTGAACGCGTAGACGGTGTATCACCGCCCTGTTTCACAGGTATTTGACTAGCCTAGGCTCCAGGAGCTGACAGCTATTAACCTGAAGCATCCATGCCAGCAGATGGCAGAAGGTTTACCCTTGAGAAGCAGACAAATCAGCTGATGGTGGATAGCCATATATGGCTATTCTCAAACCAAACCAGATGCAGAAGGTTAGTGTACAGCCCGGGTAGCCCGGGTCATGCCGGGTTGCCGGGTCGGGTAGTTGCCGGGTCGGGCTCGGGTCACAAAGTTGAGACCCGGGGTATACCCGGCTCACCCGGATGACCGGCTATATCACCAATACATGCATAAATTTTCAACTGTTAGTTAGCTCAGGTGTTATATTGTGTGTCTACTATTATTTTGTACGGTCCGCGGAAGTTCAAATATCAGCCGACGCAAATATTTAGACCCCGAGGAGCTGCGATGACGCACTTGGGTCTCCCAAAATTGGTTTCCGGGAGATACAAGTGCGTCATAAAGTAGTGTCTACGTAAAAATGTATATTTAATGTGTTAACCAATTAAATCTATATCTATTTAATCTCATCCGGGTCGGGTAACCCGGTGACCCGTGTGACCCACAGCCAACCCGTGACCCGCGTGACGGGTACGGGTTTTTTCCGGGTTCGGGTCGGGTCAGAATATTTAGACCCGGACCCGACCCGGGCTGTTCACTACAGAAGGTGTTGTAGAATCCGCTCGATGGCTTTGAAGTAGTTCACTAGCGGATTTCAGCACGTCAGCTCATGTTGGATATTGCCTCTAAAGGATACATTCAGGGATATCAGAGCGGGCAGGTGTGGGAGCAGGGAGCTGGCTCGGATCTGCTACTATATAAGCGCATACAATGTACTTAGAAAGTTAGTTAATCTCACTTGCTCATAGCACACTAAAGGAATAAATTCTGCTACTCTCCTAAGCATATCTAGCTGCCTTTAAGCCTAGCATTGCGAGCAGATTGCAAGGAATTCTCCTTTCTCTCACTATCTTCACACAGCCACTCTCAGTTTAGCATCCTAAGCGGATGCTTGGACTACTTCTTTCTATCATATCCGCAGATGAAGTGGATTCTATTGGATCCCTTCAGAGCAGGTGGTAACCCTCCTTGCATATACAAAAGATCTTGCAGACACAGACACAACTTTCTCTTACCAGAGAGTTTGCTAGCCTTACAAGTGGAACCCACTGCAAGGGAGATTAACCCACAATTGCTGGTAGAAGAAGTACCCTTTGTCCCACTGCATGATGTCTAGAAGCAGAAGCGCTATGGACAGTCACTCGAGCCGCTACAGGCGACAGGATTTCAGACAAAGAAGACCTCTTTGACCTTGTTCCTGACAATGAATCACATCACTTCCACTTGGATTCATCCTTTACCTCAGCTTATGAGCAGGAGTTAAGGGCTATCCTTGAATCACCACTATCATCCTTAGCACCTTCACCCATAGCCAGTCTGCTACTGGGACCATCAACCCACCCGAGGTCTAACTCAGACCCGCAGGCATACACATCGGATCTGCCTGATCCAGATTTATTTCAAACCTGGTCAGATGAGCAAGAAGATCCAAGTCTGCCACCCTCACCAACACTTTTCCCTATCGACAAGACCTTTCGTTGGTCAAGAAACAGACAGATTCATTTTCATTTCAACATGGCAGGTCAACAACAAGCACCAGCGCAGAACCAGCAATTGCCTATCAGAGGATCTGGGAAAGCACCTAGCTGGGGCTGGAAAGGACCTGAAGACTTGATAGCCCTACCCATCTTCTTCGACAAGGTAGAGCAGACATGTGAAAGTGTAGGAGAGCAGACAGATTGGCAATACATACAAGCTGCTGTCATGCCCGCAGCGTGTCTAAGGGTGTAATTTTGCAAAATCCACATACCTTACACGTTAGCAAAGCAGAAGCACAGAGAGCAGACTAACAATGCAAATGGCATGCAAAGAAGCAAGGTCACTGAGGTTGAGAGCTCTAATATAGAAAAAGAAGCAACGGAATTAGAAACATAAGGACTTCGTCATTGCACTGTACCTTATAGGCATGCACAACAATAAGGCCAAAGAGCAAGCTCACTTGAACAAACATCCGTCTGCAGTAGAGAACTCAACCTTCAGTGGGATGCACTTGTATGCAGGCTGGGACTAATTTAGATAACTACGCGTCGGTGACCTATGACGTGTAGTCCCTGGAGATCCAGAGAAAAGATATCACATGCGGGGTAATCAAAAGAACCCCCGGTATGGCCTAGAAACAGACTTTGGCCGATGGGAATAGCGAGCAGGCTTGAAATCCGAAGCATTCCTTGGTTACTGAGTCTAGAATATGACGCTGTCACCTTCGGAGCAGAACCGAAAGCCAAATATGAAGTGTGATTGGTGATCGAGGATTAAGCAGCTATTGAGTACAAGTCAGCGAACTACTCTGCTGCTAGGGCAAGTGACAGCGACATCGCTTAGCCCTTTGAGGATACTAAAAAGAGGACCAAGCAGCACTATGCCAAGAGTGCTGCACCAGTTCGGATGAAGAATTACCGGCCGACAAAGGAATCAACTTACTAAAAGACCGTTTGTAATAATCAATCCCCCATAGTATAAGTAGGTAGAATTTCATGTAGTAAAACAAGATACCTACCCCCACATACAGTAATAAAGTTTCAGTTTGGATCTGGACTTGTTGCGACGCGTAAGAGTTAGTAGCTTCGAGTCTTGGCTAGAACACCAGTTTAGCGAGCTCACAGAGAAATAGAACCAGAGAAACCTTTTGGAGAAAAACTTCGGTTTACTTGAGATAAGAAAGAGATCCAGCAACAGTGACGCTGCACCATCTTGAGAGTTTGCTGAGATAAATCTGAGGGAAAAGCTCTGTTCCTTTTCTGGATCAGTGTAATAAGAGAACTTGTGTTGTGTTGGCCTCTGTGTAGGTCTTGAGTAGTTGCAAGGGAATCAGCCAGATTGAGCTGTTCTAGCAGTTGCACGAAGTGTGACAGGTGTGCGCAGTTGGATCTCGCGGCACCGTTGTTAGGGTGAGCACACTGTGTGTGAGGACTTGCAGGGATGGTTTTTGAGGGTGATTTGTGACTTGATTGGGAGTGCCGAGGGCCTCTAATCGTGATGGGTTTGGGAGTCAGGTTTAGCAACTAAGAGGAAGACGGCGGCGCACACAGGTTAGGTCTAGTGACAAGCTGTACTTAGCGAGCTCACTGACCAAACTTGGTCAATTTGCGGATCTGTGTATCCGTGTGTTCCGGCTATTGAAATATATTTTGCCTTGAGGGTTGTGTGGTTCACCATGCTCTCTTGTAAAAGCTCCGAGGAAACCTAGAATTTGAGAACGGCTTGAGAAAAATATGTTGTTACGTGTATCGTTCTAGAGAGCTCGCTGAGATAAATTGGGATATTGTCAGCGCACAAAAGGAATTAAAATCCCTTGCTCCCCTCTGCACTTAAGGAGATTGTGTGTGTGTGTGTGTTTTGTGAGGTTGAGTGTGTGTTTTAGTGTGTACACACTAGGCCGTGCTCAGTTTCATGGGTGCCCGTCACCAGCCTCGTCACTGGGCAGCAAGGGCCAAAGGATTCTGAGTCTCCACCTTCTCCTTCATCAGGTTTGTCTCCTCATTGAAGATCTTCTGTTCCAACAGTTCAACAGTCAAGAGAGAGCTATCAGTCACATCCAAGATGCTAATGACATTGTTGTAGGAAGCAGAGATAGACGAAAGCATTTGGGCCATGATTTGGTGGTCAGAAGGAGAATCATTGTAAACATGACCAAGGCACTCTGTGACAGCACAAATGGCACCCAGGTGAGCTTGCATCAATGTCAACCCATCATAAAACAGCTTTTAAAACAGCTTCCACTCACTAATAATCCCCCCAAAGCCTCGGCTCACATGCACAGCAGCCAAGTGCACCCACATACCAGCTGGATCTTCTTCATATCTACAAACATGTGTCAGCTGCAAGTTATCCAAATTCTTCACAATCATATCAACAGCGGCATCATGCCATGCATGCCACACCTTCCATGCCTTGCTGTTAGGACCAGTTGTAGGCTTGGTATCATTGCCAAGGACAGTCTTCAGTAATGACTTCTGGCTTGCCGAGATATGCATGCAGAACTCCCATGCATCATAAGTGCCAGTGGCATCGGTCAAGAGGTGTTTTGAGTTGGTAGAGTCAACAGGGGTCACAATGTCAGTCATGGTCAATAAATTCAGGGTCGGGGTTGTAGTCAGGTCAGGATCAGTGGTTAGAGTCAAGAGTTGAGATCAAAGGAGTGTATGGGGAGGTGTAGCAATATCTGAATGGGTCAAGGGAGGGCAGAATGGGCAGAATGGAGGAAGAGAGGTAAGGAATGTCGGAAAAGGGGTCAAGTGGGTCAAGGAATGGGTTCAGTTGGACAGTTAGCCAGGATTTCAGTGGTCAGAAGAAATAATGGGGCCTCATAACCTGTTGGAAATCAGGACTATGGGCATAGAGGGAGCTTATAGAGTGAGCATCGTGGTGGTTAAAAGGTAGGTTGTTCAGGTACAAAGTGTCAAGTAATCTACTGGTAAGCAGTCTAAATATAGTAAGTGATCAGGCCAGGTATATACTGAGTTCGACTTTCAACAAAATTGTTGCAAAAAAAGCCACTATAGTGAGTTTCAGTGTATTTATTAGTCATTCCAGCAGATAAAGATGCCCCAGGTGTGTAAATACTATGTTGAATGTCAAGGTAATGCTTTGAAAATGCCATGTGAAGCCCAATCATAACCTTTTTGGGCAAAAACTGTAGCACCTGCCAAATTTAAACTCAGAAAGACCAGACTGTATATTGACAGCTCGCTTCATATACAGGATGGTAATGGATGAGATAGAGTTGTTGAAGGTGGCAGCAGAATTCAGCAAATTAGGTGTGTAACTCTAATGTTCAGGTAGTGAATTGTGATGTAACTTCTGCTGCAGCCCAAGGGGGCATGCCAAATAAAAATTTGCACATAAGGTCCAAAGATTTATTTCAGGCCAGTGACGACCAACCACCCACCCACATGACTCTATTATACCTATATATAGGTCAATTTTATGACATCATATGGCTGTTCTTGGGTGAATCTCCGGCATCTTGTGGCATCCTTGCCTCTTGCATGCCTTGGGTGTTAGTTCTTGGTGATCTCTTAGGATAGCTATTAGGAAGACTGTTTGTATAGAAGTAATGATACAAATATGTATCCAAATGTCATTTTTTGTGGCCTAAGAGCATCCAAAAGTGTGTGTTTCAAATTTTTTTCAAACCCTCCAAGGGCAACCAAACCACCCTACCAGATGTGCCAGACCGACATTCCAGTGCCCCCTTGCTGCAGCCATCAGTCAAACTCCAGCTTTCGAGCCAGTTCCCATTTCCCCTCCCCTCCCTCTCTCTATCTTTCTCTTCTCCCTCCCTGCTACATTCTTCTGCAATGACCTCGACTCAGATGCCCGACCTCACCGCCATCTTGAGCTTCATCCTTTGCCTTTGAATTACACACCAAACTAACCAACCCATCCTCAAATTTTGATTTTGTTCAACATTCTCAAGGTATGCATCTTTAGATCCTGTGCTCAAACGTTTGCTGAATCTGTGATAGACATGACAGTCATCTTCTCTCTTTCACCGCCACTTCAACAACATCGATGACAATGGTTGGTGGGACCTTTCCCTTTCTCTTATGCATCAATTGTACTCACTTTTCATTATTAGATGGCATGACTGCTTTGTTTGAAGGAGGGTCCAAGGGTTGTGTCATTCAAAGGTATGCATCCATTGTCCATTTTCTAGGGTGCACGATTCTCTTGCCATTCTTCTCTTTGCTGAGCCTTGCACTAGATATTGTTTTCCTCAAGGCTGACAGATCCAACAATGGACATCTGACATCAAAGGTCGTATCTAATGTTGAAGGAGATTTGCTTGTCATTGACAGTGTGTTTTTTTCCATCCTCTTTTGCTAGCTCCCTTTCTTACTGACTCCTAGGCTTCATTATCCTGCTGGCATCTCTGGACAAGCACTTGAATATCTATTACAAGGGCAGACAGTTACAACCAAAGAAGGGCTAGGCAAAGAGCGCAGCATTGTGAAGTGGCAGGATTGGTTTTAAGATTTGTTTGAAGGTGTGTTTGACTGAATTCCCTCCACATTTTATTCATCAATCTCAACAGCAAGATATTTCAGCCTCAATAAGTGATATGTACGACAATGGAAATCCTCAAGCATGGACACAGACTGCTGCTCAAGCAGGTGTGAGAGCATACAGATGCCAATTTTCACAGAATTCCTCAATGAGCTCAGCCAAATGGTCCCAGTATATGCCGGAGAATGAGGTATGTACTCATTTACACAGTTTTATCTCTTCACTGATCATGGTTCCAAGGTGCTCCCACAACTGAACGGTGATGAGCTTCCAGGCTCTGTATGCTCAGAATTCGCGGATTTATCCATTTATCACCCAATACCTTCGAAACGGCACCATTATAAGCCTCACACACTCAATAATACCACAGCTTTTCGCAGTATAGGCCACAAACATTCAGATACAGTCCTAAAACCATGACATCCACTTCTCACACACTCTGTTATCCTTCCCAGCTCCCCTCGCATCACAATTACCATATCCCATCACAGCAAGGCACCTTTGATCAACAATCATCCTAAAATGGGGTTGCTACATCACTCAGAAGCATCTGGTTGATGTGCCCATCAATCATTTAATGAAATGATGTGATTGACACGAGTACCCTCCCAGCTACAACAATTACAGCTACGGCAACTATAGACCGTGTTTACTAAGGCTGTTACAGTGCCAAGACTTCGAATTATTGTTGCCCCACGCATGCACCTCAGCACGGCAACTGCAGCTCAATAATCCACCGCTAAACAGCACCTCATGATCCGCTCATCGCTCAATAAAACCACACGGTTCACATCCATACATGGCAATGTTGAAGACTTGCTGTTACTTTAGAACCACAGATACCATATGTTTACTATGGCTATTACAAAAGCCAAGGACTTACAGCCTTACTAAGGCTTCGAAGAATATTCTATTTATAAAATCGTACTTGTAGTATAAAAACTAGGTAGATACCACATTTTTAGAGCTAGTTCTTACCCAGTTGACGAGACTACGGCATTCCAGTCAGCTACAGTTCCTCCAAGTTATCCCCCACCACTTGCTTTACCCTTAAACGTTGTTGGTTACACCAATACACGAAATCTTGCATCAATAACTTGATTTTGTCTTTTAATGCCGCAACATTGCTTCACTTTCAACACATAGGATTGTTTCATCGCTTTCATCTTCTACATCGCCCTCGTTTTCATTGCCCAGTTCAGTATTGCCTCAGTGTAGGCCCAGTTCAGCTCCATAGGGTCACCCTCGTCTTCACCATTGTTCAGAGTTGCTGTGCATCTATTGCCGCAGCACCCCACTCAGCACCTCAGTTGCTACGATTTCTACCAATACACCCCCAAGCCACGTTTACTAGGCTATTTCGATGACTTCTAGTCCATTGCTACAATTTCCAGAGCATTGCTACGATTACCAGTCCCTCCCCACGTTTTACAGTCCATCCCTACGATTTCTAGCGCGTTGCTACGATTTCTAGAGCCATTTTCGTGCTCTTTAGCCCATCCCCACGTTTACTAGACCATTTTTGTGGTCTCTATCCTGGTTTCTTGGTATTCACATCATACCAGATTCCTTCCCATCTCATTTATCGAGATCCTTCCCAGCTTACAGCCAATGTCTATTAGTACTCCTTGACCAAGAGTACTACTTCGCTGACTGAAAAGTCGCAGTGTATCTTGTGTTATTGAGGAATTGACCGCACGGAGGTGCACCAAACCACTCGCACACACATTGCCTTGATTGCTGTGTTGCTACGTTAATTGCCTAAGCTCTGTCAGAGTTTTGGGTGTTGCCGTTGAAGGGACTCTGTGCGCACAAGCTAGAAATGCAACAGCGTCAAAGATGCTGATCACACCCACACCCAACACTACACACACAAACCCTCAAGTTCGTGGGGATTCTGATGTGATAGAAGCAGATAGAAACAAAACAACCACACTCTCAGAATATAGGATACACATGTATAGAAATAGCGCACGCTACGTATCTCGATTTCTCTAAGTCCAAAGGCTTTTAATAACAAGAGGAGCGACAGTTGTCACTGGGCCTCAAGGCAAGGTGTAGTACAATACACGCAATGTCAAGAGACATTCACAAAACCCTCACAAAGTCTAGAGCGACACACGGAATGACCTCAAACGACTTATAACACACAACACATGACTCAAAGCTTCGCGCTCCAAGCAGAAACCCTTCACAAAACCTTCCACTAAAGCCACAGGATTCAAACCTACGCGCTTGAGCTTCCAAACTGATCGTAGATCCACAGGGTTCTAACCTATGCGATCCAGAGACACAGAAACCTTATAAAACCCTGTCCGCAAGCCAAAGGGTTTGAACCTCTGCCACCTGTAGTGCCTCACGTCACAAGAAACCCTCAAAGCACAAGAGCACGTCCACAATGACACTAAAACTCCTCTTCTCAGGTTAGAGCTCAAGTCACCCAACCAATTAACAGTCACACAAATGCCGTGTTAGCTTTCTATGCCTCACACGTGTCTCAATTCACTCAATATGATATCAATTCTAGGTATATTCTCTCGCTCGAAGTTACAAACAAGTCCTGAAGCTACGGCGTCAAGCTGGAGGCTTGCGCACGACTACAATGGGGGTCTGAAACTTGTACACTACAATTACACTGCGCTATTTATCTATTCTACGTCCTACAAATTAGCAGTACCATTTTTAGTATCATTTAGGTCACCGAGCTCCTTTGCCTGCATCCCACGTGTGTTGCAATTATCATGCCATGGCTTGGTGCTGACTCAGGAGTCTGGCTCGGGGCCAGATCCTGTCTCTGAGCATTGCGACATCGGTTAACATCGCTATTACATGTGTACTGACATCGGTTGCTATCTCCTCAGAGTTGCAGCCTTGCGCGCGACTCTTATTTCGCTTCATAATATTCTCTGAGGGAATTCTATTGTAGTGGAGGCAACGGGCTCCTTGTCTAGGCTTGGCACACGTCGGCTGAAGTCAGATACTTCGGATTTACTCATGTTCTGACATCACCAAGTCTAGATCTCTAAGCTCTGGATCTCCCGGACCTTGCATGTCATAGATCAATGTTGCGCAAAGTCTTAATTATCTCACAAGCGTGTCCTGCTCTATTCTTAGCACGTGCATGCTATGCCCTGTCAGAGCACTTAGTGTCAAGCGCTGGGACTTCATACCTAGTGCAGCCTTTCTAGTACCGTTCTTAGATTAAGTCATGTGCTCCACCCAGCTTTACTCTGGTAATCTCATTACAGGCATTATAAACCTCACGCTCTGTTGTGTTTCTTGGTGCCTTAGTATCTGGACGTTGTAGCCTGTACTTATTTGTACAAATCGCAAAATTACACATGTAAACGCTTTTAGAGTGTGTCACCGTTGCCATGGAAGTCTAGGCTCATCAATGGCAACAATACGACTGTCATTCCAGATCACTATCAGAAGGAAGTGACCGAGTTCCTTAGAGATACTGCCAACACCTTTCACCAGTAAAGTATGTATGCCTATTACCCTCTGTACCTTCCTCTTGTCAATACGCATAACTTTTCGATTTTGGATCTCCCTCTGTTGGCATATTGGGGATGTGTGCATAAGAGTCATTTGGGGCACACGGTCATGGAGGCTGTTGGACTCATAACCCTACAATCGGCTACCTCTGACAAATGGTTGTTCACATGATTAATACATCCTATAACATGCCCACTTATTCAAAGCCAAAGCAGGGTGCATGATACTCAGGAGTGGATCATTGGTGGATCACAATAGCAAGAAAATTTCCAACATTTTTAGTCCTGACTTGTGGTTCTCATAAAAGTGTGGAATGGGTTATACTGGTAGATCCTTAAGGTGGTGTATACTAGGTTCTCAAGTCTGGCTAGTACTCTGGGATAATCATATTTGCTGAGAAGCCCAGACTAAGCACTATGTAGGGCTGGGGGAGGGACATATTGGGAACATAAACCATGAAGCTGAAGACTGATCTGAATGGGATGGTACTGGATGCCTCCATATATAAACAGGTCCTACAACAGGTCCGGCAAAAATATGACTCAGTTTTGCCACCATATGAGCTCACCTGCTAGTAGCTTCACTTTGAATTCAAGTGACTTTTTTAGCTTCCTTATGAAACAGATGGGGCACTTATTTCTATCTTGAAGTTTTCTACTGAATTGAATCTTCTCGGTTGATATCAAACTGCACTGTACTACCTTATATCGGACAGGTCATTACTGCTTCCTTATCGCTGCCATGGCCAAAAGTGAAAGTGTAATACATTGGCTGCGCTTGATTACAGATTTGATCTTTTGCTGTACTTCTTATATAAAGGACTGGTGACTTGGTAACAAGAGACAGTACAGTATCTCTCCTTCATTGGTCTTCTGAGTCACCACCATGATCACTAGAACATATCCTGGGACTGATATACCAGACCTAATGGATAGCCAGATCAAGGACATTTTCCATGATCTTGACACGCAATTCAACCAGAGTGCTTCATGCAGTAACATATGGTAAGAGAATTTCAATCTATGTGAGGGAAGTTCAGTCAACCAATTTTTTGAAGGGATATACACCGGAGTAGTAGCCATCACATTGTGGGCCGTTGGTCTATACTTTTCACTTCTTTTGATGCGTATCTCTGACTACTATGTCTAGCTTCAAGAAATAACTTCCAGAGTCCTGGACGGCCACGTTTTCTTATTCTTGTCATCCTGCTTCGGTATATTCTCGCGACATACAACCTTTATGAAGGATGGGTGAAGGAAATCACATATATCACCCTTCCTAATAGGGAAAGCTTTTGGACAGGGTTCAAGTATAGTCAGGCTCCTGGCACTGTTCTGATCTTCTTGGCCAGAGGGTCGATGCAATTCTGAGCATGATTCTTGCTGATACTACTTTGGCATGGGATCCTAAAATTGTCTTTTTTTATTCCTTGCTCATGAATGTCTAGATATGGCACTGTTGGATTGTCTGGGGGTGGTCATGGTGCATTGTGCTTGTTCTGATTACTTGCACTACCTTGGCAGCAGGCATGTTTTTTAATTCATGATTCCAATGATTTTACAAATCGTCAGCTAATGTAAACCTAGTAAGCAGAGGGATCGTGACTTATAAATCCACTTTCACCAATTCTGCCGCAATTAATTCACCCCCAACAGGCATATTCTTGGACAATGTTGTCAACTGGGCTGTGCTATAGTCCTGTTTTAACTGTGCCCCCTTGCTATGACCATTGGCCCTGTTATGTCAGCAGCCATGTTTGGAAGGACTTTCCCACCACCACAAGGGCTACTACTGCATCTTGCACCATCGCACCGCCCATATTTCTGCTACTCTCGTGCCTCTGCCATACCATGGCCTCAAATTTTTCTTGGGAGTTACATGTAGGTCGTCAGGCAAGGCATCCAGTATCAAAAATGAATTTTGCTCTGCATCAGGTAGGACAGCAGGGACACTGATGTTTTGAGGAAATGCACCTCAAGACCTTCCCTTATGGGACATTTTTAGAACATGGAATTTTATACCAGTATTTTACATGTAGTACAGTGCATCGATAGCAGAGGAATGAGAGCAAAATCACATCAAGATGGAAAAATAAATGGGCGTGTTCCTTGAGCACATGATAGTTTTACGTAACAGAAGTGATGGTTATAGCAAGACCCCCTGGGAAAAAAAACAGACTACATACATACTGTCCCATACCTGATGAGAGAGGGAGTATTGTCCGTCTGTCTATGAGAGACTAGCTGTGCTATACTCCTTGCTCATATTGGCCACGTTTCTTTGGTGCATGATTCTCATTGTGTATCGTATTATGAGGGTGGGGGTGCTGCTGGAAGGATGCATGCATATCAGAGAGTGATAGAGATGCTTGTGGAATCCGCATCCCTCTACTCTGCTGTGTTAGTAGTTCTGGTGGTACTGGAAGCTCGTAATGAGAAAGCCGTGGGCTACATCGAAGAGGTCGCCGCTGCGACGAGAGTAAGTAGAGTCCAACTTAGTATTTTGTCTTTGCTCCTTATGATAACTACAATACCTATTCCAGGGAATCATACCAACAATTCTGGTCGGCCGTGTTACAGCAGGGCATGCGCGCCAGATGACTCCTGGAGCAAAAATACCACTATGTCGTCGCTTCGATTTAGAAGTCACTCAAGTTCGCAGAGTGTCAGCCTTGCTGGATCTGAATCGGGTCGATCTATGCGCATAACACCTGACTTGGAAAATGCCTTGGACACCTTGGAGGACAGTGCACGGAGGTAGGATTGGAGGGTGTTATGCATACTTGTAACTTATGCGGTTGCTCGACATGCCTCTTTGAAACGCCGAAGTCTGTAGGCTCCCGTGTTGTGTGAAGTAAGACCAACTCTTAGTTTGAAAGAAATCGCTATATATCCCATGAAATATTTTGTTGCTACGATTTGGCTATCATCCACAGAAGAGACTACCCACAGTATACTTTCCACATCTGTCACGATTTATTTGCTTTTCTTATCTAAGCGCCTGTTATCTTATCTTATCTTCGGCGCTTACCGTTATCTTATCTTATCTTTAGATCCGCGACTCCATGGAGCCTTCATAAGATCTGTACATCATCATACTCCACCGACATGTCATATTCTCGTTACCGTGTATTTGCCTTATTCATCTTCTAACACGGTACCTCATCTTAGTACTCATTACAGACTCTCGACTTAGTATAAAAGTAGTTTACTCAAAGCTGTATATTCCCTAGCTTTGAGCTAATGTTTATTCATACCGAAACACATTCATTCTCGCTAAAGCACTATCAGTGCGACTTTGATCATCAATCACTATGAGACTCAGCGGTGATTGTATGAACGCGATACAACCGTTGTTTTACTCTTGATTGGAGTTCGGGTCTTACAACATCATTCATGGATGTAGTCACGGTATAATATTAACTTGGGTTGCTGTCAGAGACAGGAAAGTCTCAAGATTGAAGCTGGAGTGTCAAAGAGTAGATTTAAGGTGCATGCACAGTGGCATATATACGTTACATATTACATTTCTGGGCTTATAACGGGAATCCGATGATGCCGAACCCTGGACAAGATATCAGCTTTGTTTGCGAGTATACCACACCTACTCACACACCGTTGACGAAAAACTTGGTTCTATGGCAGAACAATAGGTCCATTAGAGCATGCGTTTCCAGCAAGGATTTAGGACATTGTCCCGGACCTGGACAAATGCGTCAAGACTGGCTAGAAAGGACAATTGAATGGATGACTAACCGGGGTGTCGCCTCAACAATAATATCTTCTTCACTGATTAGCCTTACGTTAGAGTCTAGTGCATCGCACAGGGTATGAGATCGGGAGGCACGTGGTCCTGCATTCGATCTCAGCCTGGACTGAGCTTGGCTCCTTCATATTGCCAGGTCCATCAATACCCTCATGGTCATGGTCAAGTCCGCATATAGGCCTGCTCAGGAGAGTTCCGTTGTTTTTCGACTAAAGACATCGTGTCAAGACCTGAAGAAGGATGTAAGAAAGGACAAGAGAGATAGAATGCACGACGACGCACTGAGTTT
>FTRY01000108.1:0-21657 GCA_900157415.1 Armillaria cepistipes
GAATTCGAAGTAAGTCCTCCATTCGTCGCTCGACTGCCAAGCTTACCTTCGGATGCAGTCTAGACTCCCCGGAAGGCTAAACTAAGGAGATGAGAAACCTACTACGACGTGAGCGCTAAATATGCCAGCACTGTGAATGCTTGCGTCTCTGCTGCATCATGATTTCTTTCTGATCCTTCTTTCATAGCTCTGCAATTCGATCGTGGTGGAGCTCCAGGAAAGCCCAACGACGGCCCGGATGCTTTTCAAGTCTATTCACGTCCAGTTGTTTTGTGGATCAAACTTCTACCCCACCCCACCGATTTATGTCACAGCTCTGTTTTCTACGCACGCCTTACTAAACCTTTCTACCTACGTACAAAGTGGCCGACACAAATCGCTGTTCTTCGTTTCCTCGAATGGTATCGTCTGCTTCGATCCCACTCCCGTCGAAGGATCACTTCCTCGGTGCCCTTTGCTATACGAAGCGTACCCTCATCGACCCTTCCTGCTCACTGTTTCTTGCTTCCACGTTCACGATGACCGGATCTAATGAATTGTAAGATCTTTCGGGGTAGGAGAGAAAATAGGGTGGCTATCTTACAGCCAAAGATCCGAGCCAGAATGAGAGCATACATTCGCACTCTCTTCCCCAGCTATTTGCCCGTTCGCCGCCCCCTTCCCTTACCCAATTGTGGCGCTCTTCACGGGGTAGATCGCAACTCACGCCGCCTCTTCAACTCTTGTGCAGAGACCATCATCTCAGAAGTGGAGCGTTATATCACTCTCAGTGCTATTTCAGCGCACATATGTTCATGTGTGGTAATAGCATACCCCCCCAGAGGCAATCATGCGGGCGAACTGAGAGGTGATACCCCCTTCTGAAGATACAAGAAACGTTGTCGCGATGCCTTCATTGCAATTTTTCCGACGAAATGCTTCATAAGGATTCCGTCTCAGGATAGGCTCCGCACACGTTGGACGGAAGAGCTCCGGCACCCACTTCGCATCGCGTCGTAATGTATTGTGCACAACTGTCTCAGTACACCGGATACTTCCGTCTGATACCGAGCACAACCGACGCCGCCTACATCTCCTGTAGCGCCGCAGACACAATTGAAAGACAGCGGTTCTCGGCGCTCGCGTTAGCTAACGCTGTTAGAGGGTACTTGTCTTCTTTCCAAGATGCGATGCCAATCCAACTGTGACCGGAATTCCATACTGCGAGACCTGACAATGGATATCGACAGCGTGAACTTGTCGTCAGGCAATGATCACAGGTACTGAATAGATGATCAGAGAGCGACTTGGTCGGCGTGCAGTGGCATTCTGGTCAATGATTTTTGTCTTTCTAGCACCACGTGCCATACAAAGCAGTGGCTACAGGAGGCGCTATAAAGTGGCGGGCCTTTATTGACCGTTCATCTTCAAGCCTCCAGTTCTTCACCGAACATCCAGTTATGGACGCTCCCAACTTTATTGACCATGACCTCTGGGGTTCCCTTCAACCTCTAGGCGCTGGCATATACCGGATGGACTTCCTCAGATTCTTCACCCTTATCACGATCGGGCGCCACCCCAGACGAATCATTTTGTTCTTCCGGTCAGAGAATCAGTAAATATCTCCGCGAGTGTACCTCCTAGTCCTTTATGTTGATCGTGAGCCGGTGTGTTTCTAGGTAATAACCACTGTGAGATCCTGTGGGAGGATAAATCTCGTTTTGACAGACTTGTCGAGCAATGGGACTTGGGTTAGTCGGTCTTCAGTGTTAGCATGTGGTCTCTCATCAATAGTTGCGTTGTACATCAGATCAACGGGGAGCTTGTTGGAAAGGGCAACAAAAGGATTCTTCGCGACGGGAACCAGATCGCGTTTGGCTCACCATTGCGCAAGGCTCTGAGGACTATCGTGAGTATGCCTGCAACTGTCGCTGTTCGTTACTTCACACTCAATCCTAGGATTCACTTTTCGCACGCACACAACCGACCTACGGGAGTACGACCGCGGCGAACTATATCTCCACTATGAAATCGCTCACGAACTTGGAGAGGCGGCTACGGCACGGTGAGCAAAGGGATGTGTCTCGCTACAGGCGAATGGGTTGCTATCAAGATTATCTCCCCAAAGTCCTTTGGGACAGGTTCGTCGATATGCGCGTCAGCATGGCGAGGGAAGTGAGTATCATGAGTAATCTCAGCCATCCTAATATATGCGAGTTGAAGGATGCCTTCCATCATGAACACGATGGGTCTTTGAGTGAGTCTTTCCTCTCCATATGTTTGATCACGGACTGAGTGGTGAGATAGATCTGGTCATGGAATTGGCTCTCGAGGAGACTTGTGTACACATATGTCCGATGGCCTAATCCTCATTGAGGATGAAGCGAAATTTATAATTTGGCAGATTTGCGATGCCCTTGCCGTGCGTTAACTTTTCGGTCCCCCTTTTCGAGCTAAAGTAATGGCGGCGCGCTAGTACTTGCATAGTTTTGGCATCACGCACCGTGATATTAAGCCTGAGGTGCGTATTACCAGATCGTACTTGCATCTCTCTCAACTGACAATAAATGTATGAACCATAGAACATCCTTCTCTCTGGCCACCTGCCTCCCTCGTCAAGCTCTCCGACTTCGGGTTAGCAAAGATCGTGGACGAACATACTATGCTCCGGTACGACTGTCGCCTTTCTTTTCCTTCCCTAGCTAATTAACCTCTATCAGTCCGAGTGTGGTACCGCAGAGTACAAACCCCCAGAACAGCGCCAAGGCGATGGTTATGACCACCTTGTAGATAGCTGGGGTGTCGGCGTCATCGTGTTCATCATGTCCGTTTTCCGTTCTTTATTTTCATCTCTCCCTCCCTCATCCCATCATCCAGGCTCACGGATTCCATGCCAGTCGACCTAGATAGAGGTGACGAACGAAGACAGGCACCTGACTGGGATCCGTTCATCTTGTGGAATCTCTTAATAGATGCGGAGGTTAGTGATGAAGGTACTGTCCTCCCCCATCAGTCGGCTGCGTCATTCACTGATTCGAATTTTGACTCTGGTAGTTAAAGATTTTACCTGGCTCCTTCTCCGATCGAATCCCAAGGAGCGTATGACAATGAAAAATGCCGTCAAACATGCATGGATACATCCTTCTCTGAATGCAATGAGAAGGGCGAGAAACGAGTTGGTCAAAATCAGTGTCGCAGAGAGTTATCTGAATTATAGGGAGGACTATCGAATAGAGGGGGAAGAACCGGAGACTTGATGTTAATCTATACCTATGAACTATTTCTAATGTATATTTGGGATAGTAAGACTGATATAAGATCGACATTGAACCTGCTAGGTTTAGGTATAATACTTGCGTGTTGCTTGTTGACAATGTCTGGCGAAGATCTGATTCAGTATGTTGCTATCAGTATCTGTTGCCTATGATCTATCAAGTAGGTGACAACTTCATGCAACATTTTCTCTTCTCTCCTTCGGGATCTTGTTTATGCACAAACCTTTTACAACTGTTCTCTACGGTCGACCGATGTGACAAGTCTCTCCAAGTCTAATACTGAGAGGTTGTCTGCCTTTAATTGGCAGAATTGGCACAATGGTGTTGGTGTTGGTGTTGGTGTTGTTACCGGCACAAGGTCCCAATAAGGAACGGCCGGGCCCACAGCCCTGACATGGCGAACCATGTGCTGTGGCACGAAGGCTCATACCGTTGTGATCACACTTTTGAGTGTGTCGCGCGGAGTAGAGACTCTTCGCGCAGGGTTCCCAAAAAAAAATGACATTCACGAATAATATAACGGTACGGTACTAAAAGTGCGGAAAACATTGAAAACATATTTAGCGAGAGCTCCCACAATTTTCATATCATCTGCTCCCAGTACGACGTGTATTACTTCAAAACCAGACGCTGCCGATTTCAACAGATCCGCAAATGGCTGGTGGCCATTAGGAACACCGATTTAATGAAATCGGATCGCAAATCTTCAAGGATTGTGATCCATCGCAGTACCATAAAGCGTGCGCTTCATCCTCAACTTCCGATAGGCAGAAGCGGCATAAACGCTGTGAACGAGGACAGGTGGACGACGGCGTTCAGACCATCGTAGGTCCTCAACGGCGGTGGTATGGGATGATGTCAGCAGTCGACTAAGGCTTTTCTGTGCGCGGAATAGGTACATTCAGATAGGAACGGAAAGATGCCACTGGGGTCTCGCGGTAATTTCCGCGGAAGGACCGTTCTGGCAATAGTAGCGAATTGGTCCTCGAGATTAGAGACGCGGCCGACACTTCGATTGAGAGTGTCGGTAAGAGAAAGGACAGAGCCAGCAGATGCGGTCAGACCAGTGATGGCGGTATGCTGCTCCAGGAAACGGCCAGTGACGATGGTAGACATGTCAGAGACATGCTTCTGAAGATTGGCAATGTCAACACCTATTATGTCTGTCCCGATGCTCACCAGGCGGTTGTAACGTCGAGACGGTGGTAGTCAAGGACTGAGTGTGATCCTGCAGAGCCTGAAGCTGTGTCTCGAGACTATTGATCTTGGAACGAAGCTCCAATGAGGAGGATTTCCCCTGATGAGGTAGGAACAGTGGAACCGGATGCAGGAGTCGAGGAGAATTGGAAAGTGTTAGGGACCGATCCTGAGGCATCGAGGGGAACGTTTGCCTCCTTCGTTTTACGTTTCTTCTTTGGAGGCACAGCGGAGGATGAATCGATGACGGCTCACCGCCAGCAGCAAGGAAGGAAGCGTCGGTCTGATTCCGCATGGAACGAGTATTACTCGCGAGGCCAATTGAAAGGAGAGAAGCGGGGTCAGCATTCGACGCGACAGTGGATGGCTTGCGCTTCACGGGCGTCTTCCCTGTAGCCACATAGTAGATGTGGGGTTTGACTGAAGCTGAACACGCGTGAGGAAGGACATGGGGAAAGAAGAAGATTGAGCACCGACATCAATAGTAAAATCATCTTCGTCCTCTCCATCATCCAGTGGGGTCTCTGAGGAGCACCAGTTACGGGTAGCGAGCGAATCCCCTGAATGATCTGGACCTGACAACTTTGGCAGGTTTTTTAACGTATGCAGATAGTCGTCAGCCGGTGTACTGTCCGCCATTGGGAAGAGAAGAGAATGTCTGAGCCCTCGGAAGAGGAAAGAAAGAGTGAAAACTATGATATTTGTCCAAGTAAGAACATAATGATGCCTAGAGTATAGCAACGGTGTAGAAAGAAAACAAAGACGTCAAAGGTGACGCGAAAGCAGATATGAGACAGGTACGCCATTGGTTCCGCCACGAGGCCAGGAACCAAACATGACCATACAGCAGTATGAGACATGACGCACGGACCCCAGGGAGGGCGCCGTGCTACGGCGCATGGAAAGGACACGACGGGAAGGCAAGCGCGATACACGGAAACGGGACCAACACATCGAAACAGGAACGAGACAGGAACGGAAACACCGGAACAACGAAGCACGGGAACACGAGACGCGAACACAGTAGCCGCAATGCACGCAAACACAGGAAACACAATGCATGGGAACCGGGCACGAGAATGGAACAGGGAAGAAGGGGGTTAGTCAAGTAGAGGAGACAAGAAACAAGGGGGCGCACGACAAGCGACGATATCCCATATGCGCAGAATGAGTCCCATATAGCGATTCGCAAAGAATAAGAATTTGATCCATGATCTTTTGGCCAACCAGAACAGCGTGATTTCATCGTCGAGGGTTATCAGGTAGTCCCATAAGATCAACGACCATCGAGGTTCTTATGGGTGGTTGGAAGTCATGTATGTGCGCGCATGCTCGCAGTCGGAAGGAGAGGCCTGGGGATATGATGTGCTCGAGGACGCATGGTTCGTCGCAGGACGAGTCCTGTACTATGGTCATCACCGACCACTGGCAAGGCGCACCATCTTCGAGTGCTTGCCACTCCTCAACTGCCTCATCGCGACACGTATATATATATATATATAAATTCGAGATCATGCAAGCTTGCAATGCTAAGTATCGGTGAGGTGGTTTCGGAGATGTAGCAAGTGCGTTACAATTTACAAAGACAGATTCCATGGCAATTTGAAGACTTGCCGGCGGCCGTTGGTTGTCAAAATTCAGTGCCGTCTGTGCCGATTTACGGTCCGAAGAAGTATTTGCTAGCCGTTTAGGAGAATGACTAAGCATCGACGTCGAAATCCCGAACATCCAACATTAAAAGAGGACGATAGTATCTGTTTATTCTAGCAGGTCATCGAAGGCACGATCGCATCAAATCATATTCCCGCGGGCACGGAATAGAAGGTCGCGCGTAAACTAGCTACCATGGGAAGCTTCCGGGGCAGATACCCATCACCAGACCCGTGCAAGGATTACAAGCTTGCCCCTCTGTGATCCTTGATCAGAGAGCCAGGTCAACGGCGCGAAATGGTTCCCTGGCGCGCAGGGGTAAGTACAAGAGTTCACGACTAGTCACGCATCGCAAGCCGTCATCTCTCCACTTTTTCTCGCATTGCCTGCTGGATCCCGGGCCTAATAGATCATCCTGGAAGGAGGAACTTAAGCTTCCCTTCTTCGCAGTGGAGCCATCCTTCTTGCAGGAACCACCTTGGCAAGCGGAGCCTCGTAGGAATTCGAAGTAAGTCCTTCATTCGTAGTTCGACTGCCAAGCTTACCCCGGAAAGCAGAGAGCGAAACTGGCTACGACAAGACCGCCAAATATACCAGCACTGAATGCTAACATTTCTGATCTGATTCTGATTCTGCTCTCATAGCTCTTTAATTCGATCGTGGTGGAGCGACAGGAAAACACAAAGATGGACCGGATACTTTTCAAGTCTATTCACGTCTACCGGTTTTGTGGATCAAATTCTACCCCACCCCACGGATTTTATGTCACAGCTCTGTTTTCTACGCACACCTGACCAAACCTTCTTACCTGCGTACAAAGTGGCGAACACAAATCGCTGTTCTCCGTTCCCTCGAATTGTATCGTCTGCTTCGATCACACTCCCGGTCGAATCACCATTTCCTTGGAGCCCTTCGTTATACGAAGCTTACCCTCATCGACCCTTCATTTTCGTTGTTTCCTGCTTCCACGTTCACGATGACCGGAACCAATGAACTGTGAGATCTTTCGGGGTAGGAGAGAAGATAGGGTGGCCTATCTCACAGCCAAAGATCCGAGCCACAATATACATTCGCACTCTCTTTTCCAGCCATTGTATCAACGGAGCCCGTCTGTCGCTCTCTTCCTTCACCCCAAAACGTGGTGCTCTTCACGAGGGTAGTAGATCACAACCCGCGCCGCCTCTTCAACTTTTGTGCAGAGACCCTCGTCTAAGAAGTGAGGCGTCGCCAAACATTGGACCCTCTTACGTTGCGGCAGAGCGAGCGGCGGCGTCGCGAAACCATGCACCCTTTCCACCATCAGTGAGGCGGAGAAGGCCGAGTTACGAGCATAGGGATTTCAGTATCATAATACAAGACAGGATATCTATCCCTTGGTATGGAAGACGACATATCCGAACCGCAATCTCGGCAAATCCTTGCGATCTCCTCCTCCTACACCCTGGATCGGCACACCACGATTTGGGTTCTACTGGATCTCAGACTTTCGCTTCATTGCCGGGTAGAAGGTGCATATGACAACGTGGGAGAGACGGGATTTCATAATGATCCCCGCCGCGTCCTGCGCATGGTTCTGTTCAGTGGCGATCTCTGAAGGACCATATCCTGCGCATGACAAGTTACGTGACGTGAACTTTCGTGGAGCTTCAGGTTCCTTTCCTCCATCAGGACGAGAAGTTACAGTCCCGGGGTGCAGTGCCGTTCCCTTTCGGCGGTGATTTCACGGTTTCCGGGTGATGGAATATCATACTTCAGGCACTAGGGCCTTATTTAATAGATCCAGGGGTGAGATACGGGTAATGAATAGTTTTCTTCAATTTTGAGCGCGACGCGTCTGTCACATGACCAGAACGGTCGGAGTTTCGGAAATGACACCAAACGCGATCATCCACTTCACTTTCTACCCATTCATTGTGTGACGCCCGCAATGTTTCCCGAAAGCGATACACTTGAAACCAGTCTCATACCTCAAATGCGCCTTCAAGGTGGCTTCGTCATGGACCCTGACACCGCCGTTAGGTGGGCATCTTGCAACGGACACGAACAGTTCACAAATGATCGTATAAACAGGTGTGGCAGGTAATCGAAACAAGTTCGGACCATACGATAGCATATTCTCGTCTGTAGAGGATGCATGGAGCGCCGAGTTTATGGTCATTACGCGGAGAGCCGTGTTTAGGAGGGGCTACAAGCGCATGGACCCTGCGACTATTCCCCAATTGAAGGACGGTTATAAAGAGAAGGGTGCGCGTTTTCAGTCTTGTTTTCGTTCCCTAGCGCTGATTTTGTGCCCAAGGCCTGACTATGTGCGTCTAGATTCCCAAGGTTGATACTAGCCATGTTTTTAGAAAGCAATGCATATTACCTATCTCGTAGAAACTTCACTCGATGCTTGTATTCATATCGCTAGGTCGGTATATATAGCAGATATCGTTCAACTCGTGTTTTATTTTCCAGACCTGCGTCTATGCCCTTGATCAAGAATGGCTGGAGCTAAAGCCATGTCCCTCCGTGCTTCGTTTCTCTTGCGCTATCGTCCTTACCCATCAAATCATTGGCCCAATGAAGGCCGCTAGTGGCGTGTTCAACGCGATTCTCGAAGCTGTACTGGAGCAATTCTTCTCGTGGACTCTACGTGACGGGAGCATGGACTATCTCCGAGGTAAGTTCTCCGTCTGTATTTCCGGTCACAAACCCTACCGCTGGTCTCAGATGTAAATGCTCCGATTGCGTTCACGACCACCACAACAGTAACAGCAGGGATGTGACCAATTGTAAATAATGACGTCTTTACTGTATCGAGGTCTCTATTTAAGCGTCTTCTTTCACGGCACCACAGGCTCCTCCCTTTGATCGTCGTCCCCAAGTACTCCAACTCTCGTCACAATCGCCATTGAATCCGCAGGAAAGTACAAAGGTGTAGAGAATAAGAAAGATACTGTTAGTGAACTCAAGCAGAAAACGTCAATACGGACCCGGCTCGAGCGTCTGGTCCCATCCGATTCAGTTGGGGCTGTGCGTTTCGGTCGGTTTCCTAGCTGTTTTGTGTGGTAATGATGCTGTTGCGCCCGGGCCAATCATATGTATGCTTTTATGGATACACAGCAACTCGAGAGATACATATGCCGCGTGTAGCACCGTAATTATCTCCCTTCAACAGTTGCATCGACAAGTGTCTTCCCTGTGACGATGGCTGCACAGAAGGTTCAATGGGTCAAGGAAAATGGCCTCGACGTGTCGATTATGGCTGTCGACTTTGCCAAGGTAGGAGGTGTTCATCATCCGGGAGAGGGTAGCTGAAGCAGACTTCCATCGCTAGGTCGTCACCTCCGCTGCTACTTCAACGCCAATCTTGGGCGCAGCTGCTGAAATTCTTTGCAGTATTTTGCAACAGATATCTCAGACCCAACAGAACACAGACATGGCGAAGAAGATTGCACACCGTTGCGTTAGGATGTTTACTGAAATTCATGAAGTGCTGGATGTGTCGGGAGTTACATCTGACTCGATAATATTGAGCTTTGTCAAGAAATTTGAATCGTAAGTCTTCTGTGTATCTATTGCTCACGCCATTGAACACAAGATTACAGGGACCTGTCTGAGGTCGAAACTTTCGTTGCACGAGAAGTACAAAAGCATAGAGTCTTACGCTTTGTCGGTGCGAAGATGAGTGCCGAACGGTTGAAAGATCTTCAAGAGAGGGTGGATGAGACAATGAAACTCTTCCAGGTCAGACTCTCGCTATCCGTCTTTAGTTTGGGCTGTTGACTCCGGAATATAGATGAAAGCTTTGATCTTTCTCGGTGCGGAACTTGAAATTACCACTCGGCGAGGCAGTGGCCACGTTCAAGAATGGGTGGTCAAGGATGATAACGTCACTACTACTCCGGTGCGTTTAGTGCTGCCGTCTACTATATACCTATGGATACAAACAAGTATTCCAGATCGTGGACAAGTCTCAAGTACCCCCGGGAAACAACTGTTCCCCCTGTTCCATGGAAATGGTTTTCGATTCCATTCTACTCTATTAAATGGTCAAGTCGCCGCAGTCGTGAAAGTCTTCGAAGGTAAAGATGCCCAGCAGGTATGACATCATTTTTCCTTTAGTATGTCCCTCAAGCTCATACGAAGCAGAATTGGAAAGCAACAGTTAGATTTGACGAAGCCGTAATGTGCGTTGTCCCTTTAAAGTTATGGCATTGAAGACGCTGTTTATCTGTGTATCTCAGGAACTCAAATATACTTTCCTTGAGGGCCAAGTCATCCTCCAATGCGCGCGTACTCTTTACAGTGTATGATATCAGTTAAGTGATACCATATGAAGTATTAAATGCCTATTTTTGAACACGTTGCTTAGACGTACAAATAAGTCCCGAATTATTTATCGCTCAGGCGATTGCAGATGGTCCGATTCCGACAGCCGAAGCAGGAGTAACTTTGGTATACTGTCCCAGCTATTTCGCTTCGTTTCCTGAACATTGACCAGTTTCACAGATCTATGGGATCGCTGTAAGTGTCTTCGAGACGGGAAAATCCCCCCAAAATAACAATTCTGCAGTCAGGATTGGATTACTTAAGTTCCCCCGATAATAGTATTCTTGACTCTGTTGATGTCCAGGTAAACCTAATTGTTACCCGCCTAGCTCTCTTACTTAATTCGTGTTCGTCAGAATATCAATGTCTTCATGGATTGTACCAACAAAGCAGTTCTGTCTCTAAATGCTTACCATGAATTGTCGAATTCGACACCCCTAGGCTGCTCATCAAGTCAAACGGCACTTGACACGTTAAATCGCTTGTGTATCAAGGCAAGCACAATCTCGTGGCTTGAAATAGCGGCCCGTACTAATGTGGCATTGAACCAGACTTTCAACACCGCCAACCAGTTAATATACAGTACGTTTTGCCCTTTGCTTGAGTTAGTGGTTCAGAAACCTATCTTAACATGCAGAGGATTACCTAGTCCACAATGATGACATGTCTAAGCCTTTCGACACCATTGTTGAATCATCGCTGAGAGTCGGCCCTAAAGACGATGGTCTATCCTATACCCCTGGTTATTCCGATTCGGTGAACGATGCCAAGGTGTCGGAGCCTCACCGAAAGATTATATGGCAGCCACTCGATGAATGCGCCATCACTTTGAAAGACATTTCGCGGCAGTTTGAAAGTGTTCTGCAATCTCGGCTCTTTGCCTCGTTCCATTTGGATCGTAGAATGTGCGTCATCAGTATTTTAACCGAGACCTATGGCATGGATTCCATCGATGCCAGGGTTATCGACGAGAGGAGATAACACTGACACCAATGGTCAGGAATTCTCGGGTCATCATAGGTACAACGCCTAACCTCCATGCCAAGCTATGTCCAATTTGCGGAGGAGTTCAACAGGGTCCATTTCGCTGCGTGTGTGGAGCGGGTACGTTGGCTGTTGGCTGTTTGGATGAATATCCCACTGATCCTGGTTTTCAGCTGATGGTCCCACTGTGAGATGCACCGAGTGCTTAACGTGGGGACATGGCCGTTGCAGCACGTTGAACGACTTCCTTTGTAAGGATTGCGCGGCTGATGGGAATTGTCCAGGGTATGTCATGTAACAAGGTTCTAAATATACCACAAAATTCAAGTTGAACTCTTTAGGGGAGATACATGCCACTCAGGAACATTGTTGGGTGCGGCCACTCACTAGGTATATACTTCGGAAATAGCTAACGTCCGCAACCTAGACTTGTCGCACTACCAGTGTAATCAAATCCTAGGTCCCTGGACTTCCGTTTCAAGGTGGAGGCGCGTACTCATGGCTCTGAAGAGACCTTAAATTTCCATTATGACAGACGATATAGTTTTCAATACTTACCTTTCAGGACTTTTGGAGGGTGATATGTATGAAAGTATCCATCAGCGAATTGAACAAAAACATATATGGCCGTATAAGCCCTTGGTAAGGCTCGAAATGCATGACAACGTCCGAAATAATTGCGGCAGCATTATACGCCCATATGAACATTGGAGGAATAGCAATCTGCATGTATCATTATGAGTATTTGTGATGTTGATAATACATATCAGGCTTCGAAAGGTATCAGTACAATTACTTGATACCATAGGCAAGTATAACCTTAACATGAATACCGTCTTAAAGCGGGCTCGTTAGTGTACAGCCCGGGTAGCCCGGGTCATGCCGGGTTGCCGGGTCGGGTAGTTGCCGGGTCGGGCTCGGGTCACAAAGTTGAGACCCGGGGTATACCCGGCTCACCCGGATGACCCGGCTATATCACCAATACATGCATAAATTTTCAACTGTTAGTTAGCTCAGGTGTTATATTGTGTGTCTACTATTATTTTGTACGGTCCGCGGAAGTTCAAATATCAGCCGACGCAAATATTTAGACCCCGAGGAGCTGCGATGACGCACTTGGGTCTCCCAAAATTGGTTTCCGGGAGATACAAGTGCGTCATAAAGTAGTGTCTACGTAAAAATGTATATTTAATGTGTTAACCAATTAAATCTATATCTATTTAATCTCATCCGGGTCGGGTAACCCGGTGACCCGTGTGACCCACAGCCAACCCGTGACCCGCGTGACGGGTACGGGTTTTTTCCGGGTTCGGGTCGGGTCAGAATATTTAGACCCGGACCCGACCCGGGCTGTTCACTAGGGCTCGTAGCAGCTAGTAGTTTTTAGGTTGGTGGGGCATATATATTCCGCATAAGTACTTCCACTCTTAGAGACTTGGAGAGACTTGAAATAGTAAATTTATTATTACAATGAACTAATACAACGACGCTGGTGTCTACACAAGTGACCTCAAATTTATAGAGTATGTTCTCACTTCCTCCTCCTCCTCCTCCTCCTCCCTCATTACTGCCAATCACTTCCCAGAGTCACTGTTAGGAAGGGATCTTGTTCAATCTTTTCAGCCTTAGAAACATTGCGAGCAAAAGGAACTTCACCTCAATTTGTTGGCGCCGGACCTTCTCATCCAGGGCGTTCCGGACACTATCAAAGAGCGACATTGCATAGGTAATGGCACACCTCGAGTCGGCTTGAACAATTCCCTAAGATGCTAAGGAGCGAATCCCAAGGAGAGAACCATTATCGAACTCACCGATGCTTCACTTGAATGCCCTTCAACGTGATCACCTCCACCTCCAACTCTGCAATCCACCTCAAATACTATCAGCTGAACTTGATCCGTTGATGGATGAGACTCGACAGGATTCGGGCAGAAATTTGCGATTCTTGGGAAGGCGATGGTACGTTGCTTGGGAGTCGAGACGTTAGTGCTTCGGGCTGTATTTATATTGAACGAACTCACCACGGTAGAGTTCCGGGCTCGGAAGAAGAGGTCCGCATCGGAGAAGAATGGGCCTAGTAGAGGGAAAGTGGTCGTGTAGGTAGGTGTCTGGCCCAATGGGCCTCCACGACGAGAAGAAAATTGAGTTACAACACGAACAATCACGTGGTGCATCACAGCTTCCATAACGCGCTGATCCGCAAGATCTCCGACTCGGAATCAACCTAGCATGCCGTTTTTTCATGCCATGCACTCTGTCTCGTTTCTCGTCTTAGTTCTCTGACATCTGAATGATGGACTTGCTATCCCTCGCTCCTGCCTCCAGTTTCCCCCGAAGGGCCCCAGGGATGTGGCTAAGAACTCATTTACAAGAACCGCTGAGCAATGTGAACCCAATATAGTACAATTAGACAATCAAATAAATTTAGGCGGGCCTCAACTGCAAATGGGAACCGATGAACCAGACGATGAAGCCAGCGGCTGCCATGGAAAAAGATACAGAGGAAGATGAAGAAGAGACGGCCAGGGGCTTTCCAAAGAAGGCACCGATTCTGATGGATGAATAGTAGTTGAATTACTTCGACATCACAGATGTGGTGTTTGCTGACTTCTAGTACATAGAACATTTATATGCTGCAACTTTTGTTGCCCAAGAATGAGATTCAATCACTACTACCAGTTTACAATCAAGCCTGTACAAGCCAGACCCCATTTTATTGAGCTTATAGTAATAATACACGAGCGGGAAATAATTCCATGAAATCTTGAACGCCAAGTTATGATTGTTCGGAATTATAATGGCCTACGGAAAGAGCACAACATTTTGCCTCTGTTATATGGACTTGTAACGCCGTGACAAGGCGGAGAAGAATTCCGCCAGACCGTGATCGTCGCAATCCCCGGCAATTTTTTTCCCAATCTGCTGATGTCAATACTTGTTCCTTCAATGTCTGTGGTTATCTCAATGGCAATCATCCCGTAGTAACGAACCCGACCACTAGTATTGATTATCGTCAGTGTTAAGTGAAATTGCATTAGACAACATGTCACTGATGGACTTGCCCAGTAAGACCCAGTAAGATCCCCGGGAAAAGCTGACACGTGAGTCATGACTCATTGGTGAGGGCTTTGAAGACGTTGATGGGCGTACTGGCTCGTAGTACATTTAAATATTTACTTCTTTTTGGGCACCTAAGCTTTTAAATACAATCAGTCTGCAGGAGGGAGACTACATTTTATTGAGCTTATAGTAGTGATATATGACCTGGAAACAATTGTATGTAATCTTGAAGGCAAAGCTATTATTCTGTGAGGTTCTAATAGCACATGAAAAGGACGCAACATTGTGCCCCGGTTATATGGACTTTGTAAGGCCTTGACAAGGCGAATAAGCATTTCACCGGACCGTGGTCGCCGCAAGCCCCGGAAACTTTTTTCCCAATCTGCTGATGGCCCACCTATCTAGAGGCATCTCACATAAGACTTCCTTGCTGACACTGACACTTCTTTCACACACTGCGGAAATCATCCGTCGTCCATGTAATCAGACTTTGTCACAATCACGACGGACACCTTCATCCCCTTTGCAAGATCGCTCCTCGACACCAGCCTTACATTACCACAGCACTACGATAGAACATGTTTCCGAACCCCCATACTCTCTTACCTGTCTATGCAGCAACGATACAGTTCTTTGTTCATGACTGTTGCACGCACCACCGCCTCCACTACGCGACATCTCCAATGGCGTAGCCCGCCATCTTTTGGAACAGAGTCGGCAGGACGGGAGGAAGACACACTTTGGGCTCACGGCCGATACCATACACCACTGGCACTGTCGGATCGTGCGAGGCCTCGCGGTAGCTGTGCATTCTGGATCTTCGAGGTACATAAGTTGTCCGTTTGTATTTCCTTACCTCTAACACCTAATCTAGTAACTTCCCAGCTACTTTCACCACGGATGTCTCTCTTTCCCTTGCATCCATGTACTAGGACCCCCGGACACTTGTCCGTGTTTGACCACCGCTCGCCGACACCACATAGAGGCGAATCAGACCTTTGATGACGCTTCCTAGCGACGGCTTCCCCGCCTCTTACCTACCCCATCTCCCCTGGTTGCAATGGAGATTGATCTAACTCCATGTATTCGGCAGGGCCGGAGATGCATAGGACGAAGACAGATAGGTTTTGGAGGGCAAAGCTCATACATGTCGTTGGTGATCCAGTGATCCAAGTCAAGCGTGCCTCCTATTCCGGAAGTTTTCTTATCATACTCTGCTTTCCTACGTGTTTCCATTCTTCGTCGTGGCGCCAATCTTTCTTGTACACGCTTCCTAGGAGTAACGAATGTTTCTACTGGTGATATATGCATCCAATCACATTGGGAGGACAGCACCATGGCAGCACTGTGAACTACACTGCATCATGGTGCTCTTACTTTATCATCGTTCCCCACGCAGCTCCGCAACGATCAGAATACCAACCTACCAAGACTACACACAACAGCTAATATCATGGACGTAGCATACAATTCTCCCCCTTTATGGCTAGTGATGTGCCGGCCCGGCTTAGGCTCAAAGCCGTGGCACCACAAAAAACGACCGGATCTTGTTAGGACATGTGAATGGTACAATTAAGTCTAACCATATTGTAAGGTGCATAACTTGTAACATACCATCACAATAATTGTACGGTTTATCAAGGTTTCCGATGTATGTCCCCTAGGATCAGAAGGGTCATATAAGCCATGTATCAAGGCATACAAGGTCAGCAATTCCTCGCAATGTTCATTAGTCTTTGACTATCATCGTGTACATCGTAAGGGTTTCCGATGATTAATTGTGCATGTAACTACCTTGTACAAAATTTTGATTCTTGCCACCAGTAAAACATAGCACAAATATAAGCATATTTCATGTTGTCATACAGTTGCATATTACAGGACAGGATGAGGATACAGCAGTATGTTACAGGCAGGTTATAATTTAGCTAAGTCTAGAAGTTATCATTATCTCAACCGAAGGCAAAACTTGAAGCAAATAACAAAAGAGCGAATCAGAGCATCGAGAGCAGTTGACGTCGTGAGCACAGGAAGAAACCTTCAGAAGCAACTTGAAATGACAAGAAGGTGCTAATAGAATGGACATTGGATATCAACACGGCATTAGCAGTAGAGAATCAACAGTGCACTCACTGTAATAGCAGGAACGAGAGCGTCTATGAGTCGTCAGCACTAGATTCAGCCACCAGAGCCTCCAGAGCCTCAGCACGAGCATGAGCAGCATGAGCAGCTGCGATCTTTCCAACAGAACTCTCAGGCGCATGGTCTTGCTTTTCCGCTTCAGTAACCATACATCCTTCGGCATTCCCAAAGACCTGTCTATAAACGGGTTAGGAATGTTTCACATGAAGACCACATCATACATACTCGTTCCACCAGCCAAGCGTTGCAGTAACCCACTCATCATCGGGATACTGCTCGAAAAGATCCACAATCGCAACATAAAATTTATTCATGTTGAAGGCGCCGTCTTGCTCACACCAGGCAGTCTTGGATGAAAGTGCATATCTTGTCTAGGGGACAGCTCATCAGAAAAGAGTTTGATCATTAATCTAAACGAACCTGGCAAGCTGCGTATGCAATATGACGGCCAGTGACCTGATGCATTTGGTTGATCTTTGCGATATTTGCGCCGCTTCTTGCCCTCCTGCTTCGTTGGATCTCCGTTACTGCAGAATATATGGAGGAACACCTTGAAAAACAAGGTTAGCACATTCTGAAACGTAAAGAAATGAAATAGTACTCGAAGGAGCAAGTATCCTCGTGTCAATCCGATTTCTTCATCCTTCGGTGTCCACATAGCTTGATCGTACATAAACGAAGGCCAATAAGAGGCGTTCACTTCGATTCGACCATCAGATAGCGATAGAAGAAAGCTAGAATGACAGTATGTTAGTACAGTCATGACGTGATATAAAGAACTTCTACTCCTCATCAAACACTTCGAAATGAACCTGAGGGCACAGGAGGCGCCCCGGTGTCTATGTGGTTGAAGCCGTAGAAAGACTTCGAAGTCGGCGCAGGTTTTGCGATAGTGTCGTTACGAGGGTCCTTGAGTATTAAGGTCAGTATATGCGTCCAGACCTTGTTGGTATCCGTTGCACGGCCTTTCTTGACACCTTCATGCAGCTGAATATGAAATGTGAGAGATATAGACAGAAGCAGCCACAGACTCACCGAATCAACGATTGCTTTCACAGCGGTCTGTTCGGTTTTGTAAACACCAAAAACATCGAGGAAGGTAACGTCGGCGCTCCCATAAGCTTCAGTAGGATGGAAAAGGAGACTTCAGTACGCGTTTTTGGCTGGCATATCATGGACAGATTTATTCATCCTGGAATGTAGTAGTATGAGGCACAATAATAACAAAGACACATTGAGACTCACTTTTCTGCCCTCTCAGCCTGCTTCATGCCAGCCCAGACAAGATCATCGGCATCAACCCATAGATCAACAGCGTGTGGGAGATATCTCCCCAAGGATAGGCAGGTATCTTTGATGTAGGCCTTCCTATGGCCAAGTGAGATCAATGTATGGATAAAAAAGAAACCTGGCTCACTTTTCAGCGTTGGTCTCATAGTCGGCCAGTTTCTTCTTCCGTAACTTTCTAGCTTTGCGACTGGACCTCTTACGCTTCTTACCCACCTCAACGCTCTCATCAGCAGAGCGACTGGAGTCACCAGACTCGTCGACAGTCTCCAGGGCAGCATCGTTGTTGTTGATACAATCAGCATCGTCCATATCACTATTGTCTCAGATTTTGTGGTCAGAAGTCATAGGAGGAGTCTCGGGGCGAGCGACAGGTGGAGCTATTCGGCGAGTAGAAGCTTCAATACAATTTACAGGCTGTTGAGCTGAGCGAGGTCCAATGCGGCGAGTAGGTTGCTGAGCAGCTTGAGCTGAGTGAGAGGCTGGAGCTGTAGGTCCTTGGCAGTGACTAGGCCGAGCTTCATCATCACTGGAAGCAGGAAGACGACGTTTGTGCTGATTAGTCTTGGGATTTGCAACAGGAACACGCTTGGTATGGCAGGAGAAGAGTGACGATGAAGCCTAGAGGAGGAAGTGGCAGGGGCAGGCATGATGGTCGTGGTAAGAAGTCAAGAAGCAGAGCAATCGTGAAGTTGTTTGTTGACATCACATGATGAGCGTGACACGACGCGACTGTAACGCGTGTGACTAGCCTGCCGGTTAGTCACAGTTACGCTCTGCCTTCTCACCTCATGTTTGCTACTTCTGAAGTCCTGTAATTGCTTCTCCCCTGTGATAAGGTGTGTAATAAAATTCTCAGAAGTACATGTTCAATATCTGACACTACTCAACAGCAATATAATTTTGGAATGCGACAATTCTTGCACATTATTCTAATTTTTCTCCTTCTGGTGGCGAGGACAATGGTTTACCAATGTGATTGTGGCCGAAATCTTACTGGGAACGCCCGAGCCATCGCTGGTCATAAAGCAAAATGTCCTAAGATCGCATCAAGGTCAAAGTTTTTCACGAAGACCGGCTTGGGGGCGATAAAATCAGTTGGTGGGGCAAGGCGTCTTTTGGGGTTTGATAAGAGGGGAAATACAGTGAATACTGCAGCTGAGGGAAGCTTGTCCAAAATGGACACTGACAAGGTACGCTGTAATCTTAATTCTCTTTTGAATCTTTATTGACATCACGATTAGCTTCTTGATATTACTACACCCAATACTGAGCCACACGAATCAATTCCCATTCTTTCTTTTGCACCCGAGCCTGAGCCTCAACCTGAGCCGCAACCTGAGCCTGAGCCACAGCCATCACGTCGAACTCGCATGATACCCAAGCGCTTGTTGGACTATCTTCCCTCAACTCAAACGGAAACTGTCAAAATGAGTCAATATGCTGCGATAAGACCCCCATCTCCTCGTCGACATACCAGCTGTTGTCCAATCTCCCCAACGCAGTCCCTCACCCTCACCAGAACCTCCTACTTTTATCGCCACTGAACCAAACGACTTCGGTCTTTTTCGCCAGTATACAACCCTCCCAACCATTGATCCTGACGAAGCCAAAACCCTCGCAGATTTATGTGATGCTCCGACATTTGCTATTCCGACAATGAGTGCTACTAGTCGCACACCACTTAGCATATTCGGTTCACATCTAGCGGAAGACCCATCCCTTGCCAAACCACCTCCTTCACATTTGCCCAAAACATCTTGGTTTTCTCCCTTCCTGAATGCTACCACCTGTCACCTTATGAACTGGTTCTATGCGAGCACGACGAAGACATTAGCCGACCTTAATAGCTTGGTTCAAGATGTGATACTTGCACCGGACTTCAGTAAGGATGATTTACATGGATTTGATGCAAGACGTGAGGCAAAGCGTCTCGATTCAGCGGGTGTCGACATGCCTTCCTTTGCATCAGATGGCTGGAAAGAAGATTTTGTCACGTTGAAGCTCCCCCAGACAGGTTTTCGTTTTCCATCAGAAGATGAGGCTCCGAGTCTTGAGATTCCTGGAGTTTGGCATCGACCACTGCTGGACGTCATTGTCACCGCTTTCCAAGATGCCTCTGCACTCGATTTTCACATGAAGGGATTTCGTCAGATGTGGCTGAGACCAGATGGATTGACTGAGCGTGTATATGGTGAAGCATACACATCAGATGTCTTCCTTGACATGGAAAAGCAGATTATGCCGGAGCCAGGGTGCACATTGGAGACTGTGATCGCTCCCATGATGCTTCATTCTGATAGCACCCACCTCGCTAATTTCGGCACAGCATCTCTTTGGCCAGCGTATCTCGGCCTCGGATTGATGTCAAAATACACGCGTGCGATGCTGACATCCTTTGGCAACCATCATGTGGCATATTTTCCATCGGTTTGTCTGTATCTGTATCCCTCCGGTATTTGGTCTGATATTCTATCCAGCTTCCAGATAATATTCAAGACGTTTATATCAATATATTCGGAAAGCCTGCCTCGAGTGATCTTATTACATTCCTCAAACGCGAACTGATGCAAAAGATATGGGCCCTGCTTCTCGATGCCGAGTTCATGCATGCATATGTACATGGCATCATCATTGATTGTGCTGATGGAGTCAAACGTCGCATCTACCCCAGGTTTTTCACCTACTCAGCTGATTATCCAGAGAAGTAGGTATTGAACCTAGTTCACATGGTCGATGATCTGACCCTCCTCTTTTCAAGGTGTCTCTTAGCAAGTATCAAAGCCCTTGGACGTTGTTTATGTCCTAGGTGTCTCATTCCAAAGGAAAAGGTACCAGAAATGGGTACAAAAAGAGATATGGCTCAGCGAGATAATAAAGGTCGGGAGGATTCGACAACAAGACACTATGATATCTCAATGGTTAGGAAATGGATTTTTACCAAGGGTTTTCCAGTTGGCGGAGCGCAGGTTGAAAAGGTTCTACGTCCACTCTCGTTAACGCCTCATAAGGTGACTGTCATTGTCATTTAATTTCGGCCTTACTTAAAGTCTTGTTTTTAGAACGCCTTTTCGGAAGCTTTACTACCGCAAGGCTTCAACTTTTATCAAATGTTTGTTCCAGATCTCATGCACGAATCAGAAAGCGGGTGCTGGAAATCGGTTTTTACTCATCTGATACGAATTTGCTACAGTCTGGGTCCTGCTACTGTACAGACTCTCAACCGTCGGTATGTCTACTACAAAACACTTTACATTGATCAACCTGATTGACGGTTTTCTTAGATTTCGTTCTCTCCAACTTTTGGACACTCGACGATCTGTAAATTCAGCAACGATGTTTCAGGACAGAAAAAAATGGCCGCTAGGGACTATGAAGATGTCCTTCAGGTACGTTGATCTCACATTTCTGGATAATATAGCTGATAGAAATCCTAGTGCTTGCTTCCTTGTTTTGAGGGGCTTCTTCCTGACACAGAAGACAAGACTGTGCTCAATGTGATCTTTGACTTTGCGACGTGGCACGCCTTGGCAAAAAGTCGGATACATAATGACTCAAGTCTTGCCATTCTCCATGCTGTCACATCTTCTCTTGGCCGCCAGCTTCGACGATTTGCTACGACAGTCTGCCCAAAGTTCAAGACAAAGGAAACTCCTGGAGATGGCAGCTCGTGTTCGACGACATATCACAGCAGCAAAGAAGGCGCAATCTAATCCAGCCAAGGCTACTCAAACCAATCCCTCATCTAATGATACACGGAAAACCACCA
>FTRY01000101.1:0-22866 GCA_900157415.1 Armillaria cepistipes
TGTTGGTAATAGACAGATGTGACATGTTTAAGGAGGTTTGGGAATGGTGACCGGTTCCGACTTTAAGGGCTTTCCGCCCCAATGTGTAAGAAAGAAGAAAAAGAAAAGGAAAATCGGGAAAGCTGTTGCCCGTTCATAAGTGCACTAAAGGTATTACTATTTGATAGATATAACTGTTGCGTGTTATTGTTCTAAGCTGCGCGTGCCCGAGGGTACGTCCATGTCTTACGATCTTAAGGGCTCCAGACGACCGTTGAGTACACACACTATACCCAATCGCCAATGATACGGCATTAATAACTCGTGTTCCGATGTACACATATAATACAAGTAGTGCTTGACAAGAGTATCAAGAAACACAAGGAGCAACAGAGAAAGTAGGAACAAAATATTCACTGTACATACTCGGAAGCAGGGCAAAGAAATGGTGAATCCTACAGCATGTATGTAAGATATATTACAGACTAAGCGTAGGAGTCAATAAGTGGCGAGGAATAGGCGCGAAGACGAAAATGAAGGGAATGACAGGTAAGTTCGCCGCCAATGCATCTATAGATAACATTGTTTCATTTATAACTCGAGAGTGGCATATCCTTCAAATCTTTGGTGAGCCTTGTACGGATCATAATACTAAAACACAAAACTACAGAGAGCATGATACTTCTCAGACTTGAGGTGAATCTAAAACACCAGAAGTACGCTATTGATCCCAGCAATGGCATGTAAGTGCACAGCATTAACACGGCTTGGCAGCTAAGTTAGCAGTATATCGGTCGCAGCCAGAAACTTTTGCAAGACAAGTGTAAATACCAACATAAATTGTTCTTGTAATTTGTTCCATGGTCTTTACTGTACTGCTAGCGTGCCGAAAACCCCTCTCCCCTCAAATACAAATGTACTTGTATTTTGTTCCACTTTGTGTACTGTAATATTGACGCGCCGTAAATCGTAATTTGTGTTTGCTTATTTCCCGTCCGTCTCATAAACCTTCTTCATTCCCAAAACTGCCACAATTGAAACCAACAGGGTCATATCCATGTGTATCTGAAACGGTTCTTGGTGACAATTAGTTTTCTGCTCGTGGCTTCAGTGTACAAGACTTACCAAGGCAAGACCGAGATTTGATATAGAAAATATCGGCCCCATAAACTCTGCCATGCTTGCCGTCCAGGTCGCTGCCTTCTGGTATAATGTCCCCCTTTGAAAAAGCGATATTTTGGACGACAGACTTCATTTTGTATACTTCGACTGCTCGATGCTTCACCAGCTTGCGGCAAGTGGGGCAAGAAAACACTGGTGCACCCGAACCTGGATTGAACTGTTCGTACGCGACGGCCAAACGATAGCGTTCAATAGATCCCTGGAGAAACAAATCTCAAACTTCGTCCGGCACTTCAATGGGTTGACTCCAAGTAAAACTGGGATGCTCTTCGTAGTGCTGAGCTAGAGCTTTTTCGCACTATCCGTCGATGCATGTTTCGCAAAACATGTGCCCGCACTCCAGAAGTCTGTATTTCACTCGAATGAGCCACATGTTTGACGTGCAAATTTCACAAGTGGTGTCAGCGTCAAGTCGAGAGTAATCCTTCAAGAACAGTCACAAATAGTTTAAACCAATAGTAAACGTGTTACACACGATTTTTGACTGATAGGTTTCATCGTGATTTCCTTTCAGTTGTTCCTTGTGCAACACAATGTTCGGCTTCCTCGTGAGCTTGTTTGGCTTGGGCGATTTCCTATGGTTGAGTTAAAACCGGAAATTTCTGACGCAATGAAAACCATGCACGACTTTTGACTGTTTTGTGTGTTCGCGCAATTCTTCTATTTCTGCCTCGTAAACCGCGGCGCGCGTCTCGATTTGTCGTTGCCATTTCTTGACTTCGACCATTTGCTATGCCTCAATAAATAAGTGGTACCTAAACTGTACGATTGACAAACCTTTCTTAATGCGCTCACCGTTGCCTCCAGATCCTCAATTTCTTTCGAGCTCTTTCTCGCAGCTCCCTCGCTGCTATCTGTTGAAATTTCTTTGACCTCTGCACTTGTCGACATTGCATTGTTTGGACATTCCGCGCTTCCGAGTCCGGATCCGCTGTTCATAATCAGCTTTTAGTCCTTTAATATGCGATTGTCCGCAGTCATCGTGGAAGAATAATAACTTGTAAACAATGGTTCACGTGATTTTGAATTTGATGGCCTACGACTACATTCAGTAAAAGCCCGCCCACCCTCGTAAACTTCCACTGCCTGAACCGTACTTCAAATCTCTTGTGCACTGTCTTACCTGAACTTAACAATGCTTTTCATACCTCGCAAACCATGCTTCCTGACCACAATGACTTGGAATTATTTTCGCCCTTCCAACATCACTCTTCCGCAACTACCCGAACTTACAGTATGTGAAGATATTTTCTGAGCATCTGCACGCTTTTATTGCTGCCAGCCACACTTTTTCTTCAAACAGGAGTAAGATACAGATCACAAAGGAGGATGTGAACGGCATTGATGAAAGAAGTTGCGTTGGCACCAGAAGAATTCAAATTTGTTCATCCTTTTCGATGCACAAGCGGAAGAAGTTGCTGAATCCCGAACTTCTCGCATCAGACGATTATCGGAAATATAGTATATCAAGGTGGAATCTACATTTTAATGTCCGTGGTCTTCCATTCTTTTCCATCTTTGACATATGCTTGTGCCATAAGTAATGTTCTGAACCACACAGCGTTTATGTGTTGCGTTTTTGAATATCAGACGCCTTCTCATTGGGGTAAAATCTATCCTTTATTGTGCTCGGACAATTTCTCTCTCCGAAGGGTGCCATATGGTCGAATCACCAGCCTCTTTATTAGCGTAGTTAGTGGCATTGAGTTTATTGGCCACAGCGCGCGCCATAGCACGGAAATATTGTGATTCCGTTAGGTTGTGTCGGAAGTGCTAGTTCCTGGAATATTTCTGGGGCCAGTGCGGTGATGGAAACCTATAAATATACAATAGAGGAGTTTCTTCACGCCTTTCATCATGGCTCATACTATACCATTCTGCGTCGTTCTCGCACCTCCAGGACTTCCGGACGCCCAGCCCGGAATCTACCATAATCAACTGTAAGGTATCAATTAGTCTCTTGAGCTTGCGCATTGACTGTTTCTCTTGGCTAGTGTGTGGATTGTCAGCGGAGTTAATGGACCAAAGTGGCCGGTTGCAGTGTATTGTC
Organism: Armillaria cepistipes; assembly: GCA_900157415.1. Lineage (NCBI taxonomy): Eukaryota > Fungi > Basidiomycota > Agaricomycetes > Agaricales > Physalacriaceae > Armillaria > Armillaria cepistipes. Next base: position 3,212 of record FTRY01000101.1, read on the forward strand.
AGCGGCATGACCAGGCGACGGCGTTGAACAGCTGCCTCAATCCGTTCATAGCATCGCACGGAGAAGAAGATGCGGTGACCTTTCGTTCCTCCCTGCGAAGTTGGGACGGGTGGCCCGAGATTACTGCCCTCTTCGATCACACGGGGACAACGTTTTGGTCGGTAATTTTCGGTGCAAGATCGGGTATTTTTTATCAGGAGTAAGTAAGACATACTTGCCAAGGATGTGTATTTCACGATTTCTAAAGGGAACATGCTACTGACCAGCTGGAGCGCTCGCCACCCCAATACCAAGCAGCATATGGGTTCGATCGCTTTGAAAACGCAATAATTTGCCAGATGTCTAGGTCAAGCAGTATTGTGGGGCTCCTTGCCAGATTACCTCGCCCTCAGATCGGCCCAGGGCGCCGTAATCTCCATCAAGCGTCTGTCCCGCGTCCCGATGTTCCTTTGCCAGATACTTCCGGAGGATCCCTAGCGCAGAAGCAACAGCAGAAAAAGTCAAATACCGATCTCTCTCCTTCGAAGATACACAGTGAGTGGTTGTACGCATGTGTATTTATTTTTTAACTTGTATTTAAATTAGACCAAGGAAGCCCATCAAGAGGAGCTCACCTCACGTCCAATGTCTATGTCACCAACAGTTGCAACAATGAAGTATTTTCTACCCCATGCACGTATCTATGGCTTCTCAGTGGGAGGTGTTGCTCACATTTAACTTTGAAGTGTGTAGGAATGTCCAAGACGCTCTTCGGCAATTATCGTCGCAAAAACCATCTCAGACATCCCTTCGTCTTCCAAGGCTGCTGCGTCTTTATTTGGAAATCTATCAGTATCCAGAAGAAGTGATTTCCCAAAATTTAGACATGGCAGAGGATCGGGATGACTTTGTGGAGACAATGTCGTTTAATGGTGTTCCAAAGGAGGCTAGTGGTTTCATTTGGGAGATGTACTTCGGGCTGGTAGGGATATGTTTCTAAAGTCTCCTTTTCAAGTTTATTGCTATGTTGAAATATAACCGCACACTGTGCAATTGTTCGATGAACGTGGCTAATACATGAAAGCTTGATTGGCATACAGTACGCGCGTTTAATATCAGTCACTACAAAGCGTCCGACATAGTTCTTCCCTGCTTAAGCGTTGATATAAGCAACGGTGGAATAGTCAGGCTCTTACCTTGAAGTACGTCTGTACATTTCGTTTGACAGCAATTTGTCCCTTTGATTCAAGCTAGGACATGGCCCGCTAGTTCTTTCTTTTCCATGTGGGTTCAAGGACAAGAGTCGTGAAGTTCCCCGTCGATGGGAAGCAAATTCAATTGAACATGATGATGTGGTGAAGGCAGACTTTCCACTGAAGATCAATTTGTATTTGATTGCTTTTTTTTGATTCTATGGAAATGTCCGGATCGTTGACGGAAGTTTGTTTCCCACACACTTTGCCTTCAAACCACCACCATGGCTACACCCAGTCCCAACATTGGGGAATCTGAAAGCAGTCTCGGTAAGAGAGTGTTGTTTTGCCTTTTCCATCTGTTCAATGCAGAAATCTTGGCTCCGAATTATGATAACTTCGCCCTCGATGAAAATGGTTTACACGCCCTTTTTGAAATGGCGTCATCGAGGCGGATGCACCTATTAGTCATTCGAGTACCATCGAGGTTCACGTGCTGACATTCTTTTAGTAACAGGATACATGGCTGCGAAGCAGTCGAAGTTGGTTTGGTCGCTGCCCGTTCAATGCAAACTGTTCCTACTTACCGACCTTGATCCTGACCTTTGGTATAAATTGCGCGCGGAGGAAAGTTCTCAGGACTCGGACATATCCCAGTTCGGGATCGCAATCGGAAGGTCGTTGAAGTCCGTCGCTGACAAGGACTGGGACAAAGGCCACCCAGCTCAAATCCGGATAGACAGCATCGGCGGGGGTCGGAATGCTAATAAATCTACAGGCCAGCTGGAGACCCTCGTGCTTGTGAGGGCGATGGATATCGCCTCAGGATTTCTCCGTTTGCCGTGTCGTTCTTATTATCCAAGCTTTTCAAAGACGCTAAGTCTTGATGCGCGCCAGCTTGGCGTATGTTTCCTTACTATTCCTTTATTTATATTCAACTAACATGTATGTCAAGTTTTTAAAAAGGCTAGACGGATGGACTCATAAATTTACCGAAATTTCGACTTCTCTTCGCATATACAATGAAAAAAAAATTGCACCCCTTGTTCCCCTGCAACCAACTACGATGGGAAATAACGAGATTCTGCATAAAGATATATGCCTGCTTGTGAATCATTGGAAACACGAATCGGCGAAAAATTGGCTGAAGGTCCTATGTGTGCTGGATGGCATGGCATTTCACATCAGGTTATTACGTTACGTGAGCACGCCATATATCGCATTTCTCGTCTTTCTGACTTCTGTTGCAGCATAATGGTGTAGAGCAGACGTCGCTTTGGCAAAGGTAGGATTTTCCGATAGGCAAAGCGCACGTTGCTCATTTCATTTCAAGGTTCATCACAGATAATTATGACCACCCCGATGTCCAAATGATCATGGGTGACGAAGACACAATCAAACGATTTAAAAAGAATTTGCCCCGGTGGAAACAAGCCTTTGCGAATGCTGTTGCAATATCCCCCCTTCTGCTTATCATGGGCCAAGGAATGGGCCAAGTATTGAACACACCCGTTGCACTACAAGTGAGTTGTTCAATCATCCTTTTCTGATGTGCCGCCTGATGTTTCAAGCAAGGTCGGAGGGCGGCTCTCTTCGATGGGGAAACGAAAACTCATCCTTCATATTGAAGAAATCTTGTGGAAGTACATTGTTGGTATAGCTTGGGGCTCCTGGACCAGCGAAGTCGGATTGAGCAAATTTCTCGCTGAAGTGCAGCCGTTGGTTACCAGGATGCAGGTTTTCAAAGCTGCGTCAAAGGACGGAACCAACAAGGGATGGCTGGGGTATGAAGGCGAGGATACGTGGTTCGAGGATTCCATCACGTTCATTCAGAAACACCGTGTCCCCGGGCTGGAAGCCAAAATTGGGGCCGAAACGACGCAATGGCTCAGACAGGGGAAATCTCACTGGATCAAAATGAGAAAGGGCGGTCGCAGGAATGAACGTGTAGAAAGAAGCAGCTCTTGTCCTCCCCATGTAGAACGAGGTATCGCTCGTCCATCTCGCCGTGAAGCAAAACCTCGGCGGAGATCTCCAAGCCTGTCCCCTTCCCGATGCTCGTCTTCAAAGCCAGCATTTACGCGTGATGCGATTTCAAAAATTTGCCGCCTTCTGACTTATCGTGTAAACGCCTGGGGTCACAAGTACTACCCAGATTACAACAAGCGACCAGAATGGCAACATGCGCCTACCATGCCCCCTCTCACTGTTCGAGATATTGAGCAGATTTCTGAACGACGAATTGTCATCGGCACAGTGCCCCCTATTCGCGAGGAATCTTCCCGGCGAGAATTTCCATTATCGCAACAACAAAAAGTAATCCACCAGAGGAAACTCTCACAAGACGTCGATGCAAGTTGGCGCCAGTTGATGTTAATGGCGCCCTCTCTGAGGATGATGGAGGTGCAGGACGATTTACCCTCCATCTCTGGCAAAAAAAGGCAACGTTCGAACGCTGTCGCCATGGTCGCGGACGGAACGTCCAAAAAAGCGAAGCTTGATCGCGGTCTGTCTCGTTCTCCGAACCCAATTACTTCTCCACTTCTTTGGGCTCCTGGAAAGAAAGACTATAGGACCTTCGACTATTTCCCTTTGGTCTCTAACGTATGTCACCCGCAGCCTTCTGTATACTTCTGCCTGACATAAGTCTTTAGGAAATCAATGATCGGCATTTGCTTAATGGCTGGAATGCCTGCATAGTGACAGACGCAAACGGGGGTCCGCTCTACTGGCTGAAAGGAACTGGGAAAGGGACCAAGGAATCTATGATTGCGACCCTGAAGCAATCGATGGCTTTGAAACATCCTGGAGAGACTCTCGAGACCTTCCGCCGCAACAACATTCTCCTGTTTGACACGAAAACTTTGCCGCTCACTTGGTCTCTGGACTCTCTTACTGAGATTGGAAACGTCGACATTGTTCGAGAAGTCCAAGGTTTCCGTTTTCTTTCCTCATTGCAAAATTTTTCTAATGGGCTGTACTACCTCAGACCATCAACGGCGCAGCTCCGAGGAGACAAAGGACCACATTCATGTGAACGTATCCTTACATGAAATGTATGAAGAGGGCTTGTTGGAGGAAGGTCGTATCTTAAACGCTCTCTCACTACCTTGCAACACTTCTCACAGTAGCCACCCTCTACAATCGTAAGCTAGACTTTATCCATTGTCTGCCCAGAGGTTGACTGTTTTTAGGATTATTTCGAGCCACATCCGAGCCTTCGAAGGAACCTTTGACTTACCCACAGACGTCTATCCATTGGGGTACCCAGCTTCGGCGACAAGCTTCTGGTTGGTTGCCACAAAAGGCACCATCAGCTATATTCATTCCAATTGTCTTGGTGTTGGTACTGTCGTTGAAGTCTTGTGTGGGCAGAAGTTGTGGTACGTGTTCCAGCGCCGCAGGACGGTTGGTAGGCAGGATAGCTATATCGATGAGTACATGGGCGATTGGGCCCCTGGATTTATCCCGGACCCAAAAGATTGGACTGCAGAAGTCGTCTTACTCGAACCCGGATCTGCCTTGTACGTCATACTCTATCTATCTTGATGAATGCTGACAAAGAGGCAGTTACATGCGTCCCGACACTCACCACGCAGTTGTCACACTGGAGAATTCAATTGTAAAAGGTCACCACTTCTACTGCACTGTCACACTATCGAAAACTGTCTCGGGGTGGGTTCATATGTGTATGCTTGGCTATGGCATCACAAATGTCTTGCACATTGAGCTCCTGGATGTTCTCCTTCGTATGATGTGCTACTTCGGTGCCATCATGAGTGCTAACGGCCCCGAAAGTAAGTAGAAAAATATTCTAGCCAATCTCGTTCAGGTCGTGACTAACCGTATCAAGGACACGACAGGGATATTCCGTCTGTAGAAAGAGACGGACTCCTCGATCTCATTGCGTTGGGCAACCTTTGTTTATTTGCGCCTGCCTTGTACGCCTGCATCACCGAAGAGATGGAACCATCAAACCCAGCCATAGCCATGGCAGCCGGGGCATACATATCCATCATACAACGCTTGCGCACGCGATACTGTCTTATCTTTTTCGAGACTGATGCAGATGTTGCTGTGCATGCGCCGGAATCAATGATGTCTGTTGATGGTGTTTCTTTTCATGTTGGGTCCTTGGATATCGCCAATTTCACTAGGACGTCTGCTGCTCATTTTGGGCGGTCATTGATGTTCTATGGACGGAGAGCTTTGCGGCAGCAAAAGGCTTCAGGTCTACATGAATCGCTCTGGATTGACTTAGAGCAGTTTCAGCAAGATATTGAGGGTACCATGGATACCTTTCTGCAGATGGAGCTAACATCTCAGTTCATTGACGCTTACAAGCGACGGAAGGCAAAGCGCTTGTTCCTTAGGCCCATATTTTTAGTTCTACCAAAGAATGAAGTCCTACGTGCGTGAGGTTCTATCGTATCTGACTGATCTGACCTGTCATGTAGAAACCCAAGCCATGACGGATTGGACTCATATGGTCGACTTTGACCTTTCTGACAATGAAGAGGAAGAGGACTCCGACAACGAAGACTCTGACAGCGGGGACTCTAAGGACCCAGAATCTAGTAACGGAGACTCTGACAATGAGAAAAGTCTCACCACAACCAATTTATTAGAGGAAGATGCTATGTATTGGACTGAGGAGGACGCAAACTCTCAGATTGGTTCAGAATTGGCGTCAGAGAGAGATCCCAAAGACGAAGACTACCGCCCGTAGTAAACTGGAGTCTAACACACACTGCCCAAGTCGGTTTGCGTCAAAGGACAAGCTCTTTTCTGCATACTTTTATGGACAATACAACTTTTTTTTGTACCAAATTTGTATTCTTTGCCTTTTGAAGTCGCGAGCTAAATTTTGATACGTACTTTATACTTACAATAAGAAACCAGAAACAGTAGAGGATAGAATGAGATAAAGCTATGCAAGCAGTCTTTACACACCCCAATTGGGCAGATGTGATTTATGTACCTAAGACTGCGAAAGAGTTACGCGGTCTTCTTCGGTTCCTTGTTCGGTAGGGTTGATTTTCCGACGGAAGGCAGCTTGCCTCTCGAGGGACTGCGAGTACGATGCTGATTTGCGTTCAACGAATGGACCAGCCCGATTTAGGCATGAACGCCAAGGTCGGTTGCAGTAGGTGGTTCTGCCCCCCGACCAGGAATGTAGTTTGGAACGTGGAGGTAAGTATCTAGGTGGATCATAAATGACGATATCTGAATGTAAATTTGAAGACGTACTCACCACTGAGGCTACAAAAGACAATCCTACGCTTAACGGATACAGTGCGTGAGGCAAGGGGGAAGGCGTGAGAATGTGATGGCGGGAATCAGATATGGCATCACATTTCTTGTCTCCCCGAGCCGCGGATTTAGGGGAGTTAATGATTTTGGGCACCGAATGTAGCCGAGAGATAACATTCTCACAGTCTTCTTCTCTTGTCATCGGCACCCATCGAAATTCAGCGTTAGGGCACTCGCTTCAGCTGTTCTTGTCTGGGATGGTAATCATGTCAAGTTTTCTTGTGGAGAATCAACTCCCAGGGTCGAGATGCTGGATTTGATGCTGGCGAGTGGTCGCTTCCTTATCCTCCTCATAGGCTCTTGCTCGTATCGACAAAATTGCAGTGAATTTGTGAATTTGTGAATACTGGAGTATGCGAGGAAGGGGATGGATAGTAGGACCAAGAGGCATGGTGCGTTGCTATGTCCTGGATAGACAAATGGTCGTTCTGATAATATTTAATTTTAGGTGTCCCCTCATTTGTCTTCATCTTGGTCGCGCTGTGAAGGTCCTCGTCCGTGGAGTCGATACTCACGGAATCGGCGAAGCCCCATTCGTATGTCGCTCTTACCTGTCCAGAAATCGTACAATAGGCTCATCAGTCCGTTGTATTTGTAGTCCTAGTGTCGTTCTCCTCGACTGTAGCCGCATGTTGTTATCGCGTCCGCTATCCTTGATGTTTCCATCACACGGTCCTCGCGAGTGTACATACATTCTTTTGACGTATGCCTTCTTTTGCCAGGCGATTCAGACTCAGATATGCCTACAGGAATACATCCCAGTGCATATGTGGTTATCCTCGATGAAGGTTACCCCGGGATGCGTCCACATCCAGTTACGATTCGTCTGACGGAGATGGCCTCATGATGGATGATTTAATCTGAACGTTGGTCTACTATTTTCCCTTGACGTTACTCGTACTGATTCCGATTCTTATCCAGCGGGTTATCACCCGTTATTTCTAGTGTTTCGAAAGACAGCCTTTTACTCTTCGTTAAGACTGGGATTTGAACCAGGGTCCTCACCGTCCTGATTTGGAAGTCGTCGAGGACTCGCCCCGCAACTTGCCTATGCACCCGAGCCGTCGGTCCAAGGTAAGGCAACTAATGGGAGCTCACCATGTAGATTTGGCGTCGAAGTCGTCGCGGATATCTCATTATTCTGACGCTTCATGACGATGGAGCCATCAACTGTGTACAATTGTAGAAGAATGGTCCCATACTCATGGATGTAAGGCTCTTCCGTATACTCTACTAGTACATCTTTCCCCTCATGACTTCTCCCCCACAGGATGATGATCCAATTTGATTCTGGGCCTTTATTTCTGGTCCGAGTGGGTAACGCATGTATGGTCCTTTGTCTAGATGGTGTCTTTTCTTCGACGGTGCCCAGAAATGCGCCTTGACCGGCTATATCTATTGAATAGGTAAGCCACGTCGCCAATGCTTCTAGGCATAGGCTCTCAGCTTCTTGATGATAACTTCCAATGTTGAAAGACTACCAGGGTCTGATGACAAGAATCGCGTCTGCAATTGCACCCGTCACAAAGTCAGCGACTGAGGAGAACGTACTGGCTCGAGATTCTTCCATGTACTATTTCCTGTTGGCTGTGAAAGTGACCAGCTTCGGTTGTGCTGGAGTTGGAGATCCCTTCATCTTGCCAGAGATACTGGAGTCTTTGAATGGACAACTCCACTCTTTAGAGGTCGCTCTACAAGAGGTAAGGCAGTAGAACAATGTCTTTGGGTGACATTGCAGTTAACGTGTCTACTCTGACAGCTGCGCGGGGCTCATCTCGATTGGTCACCTCTGATAAATTTGGTGACTGATTGCTCGTCTGTGGTAATGCGTGGTATATTATATGGACCCAGATACCATGCGAATTAGCAAAATGTGTATAGTATTCCGGCGAATGTACAAGCCGTTGCACTTTTTCTGGATCCAATAGTATTGTGCACTGTGGAGGACCCACGACGCGACATCAATCAATCTAATGGAGGCTCCACGCCATTGCACATTGTACCACAGGAAGGGCAGTGCGGGACCCCCGAACTGGCATGAGTAAGTATTCCTATCCTTCAAAAAAGAGGGAAAACGGAGGTCAGACACCGAGAACGACGACAACATTGTGGTATCTTTCTCCCGATTTACCTTCTCAATACCGTCTACTGACTGGCGTCCGATAGATTCATCCGTTTCCGTGTCTCTTGCACTCATGGAGACGGTGACACGCTTGAGAAGCGTTCACACGTGTAATTTTGCGAAATGTATCAATACATACATTTTATAAAAGCTAGATACCGAGGGAATGAGATATACCTTAGAGCGCAATGTCCTAAGTGCAGGCAATGCAATACCTTGAGTGATGCTCGGTGGAGCGCATGGCTTAACTGTAGAGTGATACTATAAGGGTCACACTAAGTCTAAAGCCCCAGCACTTGACACTGAATATGCTGACAATGCACAGAAGATGCGCGCTAAGAATAGAACCAGCGAAGCTCAGGAGATAATTGATACTTCGTGCAACCTTGATCTATGACGCACAAGGCACTGCCATGCCAGGAGCTAGCGCTCTAGACCTCAGAGTGTTTAGAATTGCAGTAAGACCGATGTCTCTGACTTCGGCCGATGCGCGCGAGGCCTAGACTAGAAACTAGTGGTCCTAGAAGACCATAGAAACCACTAGAAGATATTATTACTATAAAGATGAGTTGCGCTCTAGGCTACAACTCCGAGGAGATACTAGGTGACGTCAGTACGTGTGGATAGCACGGCTAACCGATGTCACACAGCTGAGAGACCAGGATCTGGCCCCGAGCCGGAGCTCTGAGTAAGCGCCAAGCAATGGCGTGATTATGGCGACATGCGCGGCACCCAGGAAAGGAAGTCCCGCAAGCCAAGAGTTACTATTTCAGGTTGTATTAATTTGTAGAGCACGTTGTATATAAATACTGTAGTATAGTAATAGTGTACAAGTTTTCGGACCCCCGTTGTAGTCGCGCGCAAGCCCCCAGCTTGACGCTGTAGCTTCAGGACTAGTTTGTAACTTCGAGCGAGAGAATATACCTAGCATTGATATCACATTGAGTGAATTGAGACACACGCGAGGCATAGAAAGCTAACGCGGCACTTGTGTGACCATTAATTGGTTGGGTGACTTGAGCTCTAACCTGAGAAGAGGAGTTTTAGTGCCATTGTGGACACGCTCTTGTGCTTTGAGGGTTTCTTGTGATGCGAGGCACTACAGGTGGCAGAGGTTCAAACCCTTTGGCTTGATTAGTGCTCGCTTGAGGGTATATATTTCCCAAGTGGCAGAGGTTCAAACCCTTTGGCTTGCGGACGGGGTTTTATAAGGTTTCTGTGTCTCTGGATCGCATAGGTTAGAACCCTGTGGATCTACGATCGGTTTGGAAGCTCGAGCGTGTAGGTTTGAATCCTGTGGCTTTAGTGGAAGGTTTTGTGAAGGGTTTCTGCTTGGAGCGCGAAGCTTTGAGTCGTGCGTTGTGTGTTATAAGTCGTTTGAGGTCATTCCGTGTGTCGCTCTAGACTTAGTAAGGGTGTTGTGAACGTCTCTTGACGTTGCGTGTATTGTATTACACCTTGCCTTGAGGCCCAGCGACAACTGTCGCTCCTCTTGTTATTAAAAGCCTTTGGACTTAGAGAAATCGAGATATGTAGCGCGTGCTATTTCTATATGTGTGGATCCTATATTCTGAGAGTGTGGTTGTTTCGTTTCTATCTGCTTCTATTGCATCAGAATCCCCCATGAACTTGAGGGTTTGTGTGTGTAGTGTTGGGTGTGGGTGTGATCAGTGTCTTCGATGCTGTTGCATTTCTAGCTTGCGCGCACAGAGTCTCTTCAACGGAATATACCTCCGCCTGCGTACTGTTTCTGAACTCATACTCAAAGTTTAGATGAGATTCAGTGGATCATGTCTCCGCCAGGAACCTACTACCTTCGAGACTACTGTCCTCGACCGGACACGTCATGTCAAGTCCTCTCGGCCTGTTGCACGTCTGAAAATGTCCATCGGTCTTTAAAACTACAGTGTCGTGGAATATATTTCAATGTGTGCTCCCATTTGTGGTCGATGTCGGCTTCAAGTCATATTTAAGCTCTTTCTCGCATTGTTCCTTGCTTGTCACGCTCGCTTCCTCTCTCTAGTCTCTAACCTTCCTCATCTCGTCGCTGCTTTACTTTCCTCTGAGTTAATGGCATCCTGGATTTCTGCAAAGGTGAGCAGAGTGGTATCTGTGCATTTTCGGGGTTCAAGTTGTGTCGTTCTTCAGGGCGTGAAGTCAGTCATGAAACTTGCGCTTTCTGCGGTCATTAGTGTGTTTCCTCGTACATCTTGGGTCTCTTATCTTTGTACTGTAGATATCTTCGTCCCAATGCCGGTATTCTACGTAGGCAAGTGGATCGGTAGGCAGCCATTCTTCGAAGGGGACAAGATGAAGCAAAAGCTTCAGGGAAAGCACGGTAAAGCGATACTCAACGAAGCACTTCGCCGCTTCGGCGTTGATGTCTGGTGGTCGGGAGCGTGCATGCTCACAATATCGTAAGTCGCTAACATTTTACCGTCCCATCTTAACATTCGGCAGCGCGGGGTGGCATTCATCGCAAAACCTCAACAAAATCAACCATTATACAATCAGAGGGTTCGACGCGGCGGGAAATATGGTTTTTACGGCGGAGTTGGCTAATAGAATGGTAGACAGTGAGGCGTGGGTCTATAGGGTGAATCAATCGAAGAAGACCTTCGACGCCAATAACTATGCAAGGGTGGTGAGTCCTTTTGAATATCCGAGCAGAATCAATAACTGACTGTCATTTTAGGCTTATTAACTACTTACCAGTGTTTCTTGATATTATCTTGAGAGTCTGCAAAAATTGTACATCCTCATCGCTTGATTTTCTTGTTTATCGGCTAATTATGGGGGAAAGATAGGTCAGGATCTGGCATACGATCGTCCTCTGGTCGGCGTTTGCCAATGACGCATGTGGTCCCAAGTGTAAGGCACTCTGTGTATCTTCAAACCCAGATTTCTGACGCTAGCACTGTCAGATCCTGGATCCATTACGAAGAAGGCCTTAGTCATGCGGAAGCTGAGTGAGGCAATAACGATTCAACCGACGCTAACAATGTTTCATTCATAGCTGGGTTCAACATCATTTCATCCGCGCCGAATCCTGAAGATCTCTCCACCCTTATACTTCTCTTACCTGCGACACCATTATCAGCTTTTGGCACTTCCTGATCCAATGCCAGTATCACTGATATAGCCAACAACTTCAGTCACTCCTGAGTACGTGAATTAACATCCCATTCTCTGCATATGTTTTGGGGTATCCCATTTCTGTCATGTCGCTCATACTCTTCACCACCGTCTATGACTATGCAGATGGACGCTCGGGTGCACAGCGGTTAGTGATACAGTAATTTCCCCCATTCGAGGGATACGATTTGCCGTTTTGCAGTACTAGATCGGCGGGTCACCCAGGATTTGGTACCTAAATCTTGGAACAAATCCCCTTTGTATTTGTTTCCGTTTTTGGTTCAGTATTTACAGTCGGATTTGTTCTAAAAATGCCATTTGAAATCCGCTCGTTTTTCGGAGCGGATTTACCCGTCTGGATTTAGGACCCAAATCCCTGAGTCAAATTCGCATGTTTTTGCAGTACAAATCTGCATGAAAATACCCGTTGAGCTACTGTCCCGTCTGGTTGCATAAGTGCCAGAATATGTGACTTCGACAACTTTGTGGCAGACGTTCTAGCCGACACAAGATGCTTTGACTTGATTTTTGTTGGTGATATGATGGCATATATTGTACTGCGTCAGATTAAAAAAATAGAATTGGCACCACAACAAAACAGAAAGAGAGGTTATATTCACTGAATGTACAAAGGAACGATGGTGGGTGTACAGAGGACCGGGTGATGAAAACTGTGGCAGGAGGGCTGCAATACTACAAAAAGGGGACATGGGAATGGAGCTACTGAAAAAGTCTATGGCGCGATGGCCGTGATAATGCTACGAGAGAATTCCAGTTCAATATATATATAAGATCTGTAAGGTCCGAATTCGGGACGCTGCACGTCTGACTCTCGTGAAGAGAAAAAGCTCCCACCCATGTTATGCTTAAGCACTCTGCTCTGACTCCGGCTCGCTAGTTCGTGCTCTCTTGACATAACGCTCAACATGATCGGCGACGACGGAAGGCCCAAACTCCACCACAACGGCCTCGATAATAGAAGAGTGAGGCATGGCCTCAGCCTCTGAATCTGGGGGAGCACGCTTGGAGGACGGCCGGTGTTGAAAGAACTTGGCGTTGCGAAGTGGGACCTTGTCGCTGGAGTCCCACCAAGGAGGGATGAACAAGGTTTTTGGGTTGGCACCAGCAGGAGGACGATAAGTCAAGTTGGGGCAGTTGAGGCCAACAGACAAGCAGCATCCACATGAGGTTCCATCTTGACTGATGCATGAGACTTGGAGATAGTCGCAGTAATGGCAAGGTTTCACAAAACGATAGATCCAAGCACCGTGCTCACCCTGATGCTTGAAGTCTGGGTTCATGAGTATCTGGCAAAGGGGAGGTTAGGAAGAAAACACGAGAAGAATCGGGGAGGGCGCACCATCAAACGGCCATTTATGGTTTCGTAGGTGTCGCCACGGGCCTTGCAAGTTGCCCAAGTGGGTGAATTTAGACAGTGTACGAGGGGAGTGCGAAGGACAATCAACTTACGATTTCTTCCTTCAGTTCGGATGGCGGTAGAGCGAAATGGGCATAGTTGCGGTAGCGGCGGCCATGGATGCCTTCAACGTGAACCCACTCTTGTGGCGGGTAGAGATCGTCGAAACCCAACATCGGAAACTCGCAACTGCTACGGTCCTGAGGAGTAGAAGGTTTGGGGCGCGAGGCAACAGGAGAGGAACGACGAGGGCCTTGGGACACGGAATCTTCTTCAAGCTGATCCTGCTCCTCTTCTTTGTCAGCAGGGTGGTCTTCAATGTTGGTTCGGTCCCTGAAGAAAAAGTCTCCAGGTTGGACGCTTGAAGTCCCAGATACGGCATACGCAGCGTCAGCATCACGACCTGGAGGAAGCAGGGGATCGCGCTCAGCAGCGATGAGGAATTGATACTTCTCCCGCCAAGCCGGGGGGGCCCCCAAAATCCCAAGAGAGTGAAACAAAGTGAGCAAAATATTTGATCAGCTGGTTCATGCGAGTTTCAAAATCAAGAGGGCAAGGGTAGCTGTTGAAAGAGTAATCGGCTATACGAATCAAGAGTTCAAAGTTGGTCTGGGGTGTGGAAAGCTAGTGAGGATGTTGCTGCGATAAGGAAGACACGAAAACTTACCCAGGTCACCGCAAATTGGTGTGCCCACTCCAAAATGTCCTCGTCAGTACACGAGATCCCTGTAGGAGCCTTTTCTCACAGAGTTTCCAGTGTGAGGACGGTCTTCCGAAATTTGGAGTCAGGCCCCAGAGCTTTGAACCCGCTATTGATGCCTTGTTGAGTAGGGGAACCCACGGGAACCAGTGGAGGATGGACTGGGGTAGGTGGGATACCGAGGGAAGGCAACACGGCACGCTCAGGCTGCGGGGGTAGATCGATATTCATGGCATCTGAGGGCGGGATATTCGACGAGAGGCCAGGAGGAGGTCCCGACATAGAAATGTCAAATGATAAAGGCGGGGGCGACAGAAGAAAAGGGAAGACAGGTGAAAAGATGGTGGGGAAAAACTATGGCGCAGTGCGCTTAGTCAGCGCTACTTTTGGACAGCAGCCAAATTAGTCCAGATATTTTTCGAAATCTAAAATGATCCAAGAGGGGAAATATGTGACCAATCGTGACAGCAGTCACGTTACCTGCCAAAATGTGTCACGCTTGTCCAGTAAAAATATATTTCTCTTGCAATTTTTACCCTATAAAAATTTCGTCGGGACAAAATGATCCTCCTGTTAACAGGAACATTTTGGCTAGAGGAATAAGAAATTGGGTCAAAATTGACCTTCCTATTTGGGTTGTACAAAAGTAGCGGTGACTAAGCACACTGCACCATACACAAGGAAAGAAGAAGCTGACGCCCGGTTTGGAGAAGATATGGAAAGGCCGACCAGAATTCCCGCAAAATGTCAAGAGTCACAAGCTAACCAAGACGATGGAGGCATGGTGATCACCTCTTTTGGCAGTAGCATGGCAATTCAGGTGTCTTCCTCTTGTGAGGTAACCAGGGTAAACCAGGTGCCGACATGTGCTTCCAGTTATGGCCAGGTAGGGTAATTTTCATCAAGAGAAGGATGATCGTGGAATCAGCGCTGTGATTGGTCGAAATTTTTTCAACGTGCCTTCGGGGAGGCGATGACAAGTTGTACTTGCCGAGGAGGATCCGGGCACAGGTAGTACATTAATATACATCCAGATATGCCTGCAATGGACAACGACCCAATGGTCCAGTGCCAATCTGAGCAATCTGAAGGTATGGGACCAAAGATCAGCTCAGGCAACAAATAGTTGTCAATAGCAGTGAAAGGATCCAATCCAGTTACCTAATAGTTCTAGAAGATCCCGCCGCTATATTTAGATATGTAGATGGAGGTGCTGGCACATACGTGTACACTAGCGTGTTCCCCAAGCACGCATCGCAATGATACCTCAGCCCGTACTCGCTGCCTTCTACGCGACCGCCATTGCCATCGTTGACACTCTGCTCGTATGCTTTGGACCTGTGGGTCAATTGTCTAATCGACATGTGCGTGTGACCTCCCGCCTGAGTGTCAATGTCCTAACCTTGACCAATGCCGACAGAGCGCAGACGTTGACCGTCAAACAGACGATGAAGTCTTGAATCTGTGCTACTCTGTGCCAAAAAAGGACTGGACAACGTTGGGCTGCCCACCCAGGCTCACACCAGATGTTGTGGCCAAGCGGGTACCCAGGTTGCCCACGGGTTGGCCTTCAGAGGCTTTAGCTCAGGATCTCGTTCACAACCGCACAAACATCCCCGTTCCTCCTATCCGGCGCGTTCTCAATCTCAATCAATATGTCAGTGTCATTGTCATGGACTACATTCCCAGGATCACATTGGTGGAAGCGTGGCCCACCATGGGGCTCTGGCAGAAAATTTGTACGGCTATCACCCTGCGAAGCTATGTCCGCCAGCTCAGGTCCATCGCACATCCCCGATCTAATATTCCTGGACCTGTTCTCGAGGGCGAAGAGCCTGGAGTATGCTTTGCGTCACGCATTTTCGGGCCCATCAGACCCATCAAGGGCCCATTCAAAACCTTGGAAGAGCTCATCCGGTTGTTCAACAACGGAATGGACCAAGCCGCGCTTGCCCGATTGTGCGTGCACAAGGGGCCATTGCCAGATGATGGCACTTTGGTTTACTCCCACGTGGACTTGGCCTTGTGAAATCTGATCGTCGGAGATGACGGCCAGCTCTGGCTGATTGATTTCACGACTGCCAGCTTCTATCCGAGATGGTTCGAATATGTCAATATGGTCATGGACGCCAGAATAGAAAGGGGAGAGGAATATGATGCGATTTGGTGGGCGATCCTTCCATTTGTCGCCAATCCGTATTTTGGTATATGTGACTGGATAGAAGCGATAGCACCGGACTTTTTGTAGCGAAAAATAACCGGCTCTTTCTTTCATTTACGTATACTGTTCGATATCGATCGTTCATTCAATGTGAAGTGAAGCTCCCGGCAATTTGTAACCCATAACAAGCCCTTCTGAGAGGTCGTATTGGCCCAATTTGAGAACTTTTGGCAGCTGGCTGGCGCCGAAGATACTATTAAACGATAAGTTTCCCTCATATTGCGGTGAATGAAGCTCTGACAATAGCATAATGCAACACCCCATGAAGCTACGGTAAATTGAACAGTATGTTTATTATAAATTTACGATGTCCTCGTCAAGCACCGTCGCAACGCCTCCGTTGCGAATTTCTTCGTGCCATTGATACGCGTCCTCCATCCAATCCTCCCTGATGATGCCATTATTCGCAAAGGCGTTGAGGGCTTTGAAGCAGAACCTCCCACACGCCGCGTTGTTCACGTTGATTGTCATGGTATCGAGGCCGGCTTCGATGAGGAGCTCCAAAAGGTCTCCAACACACGTAGGTTCGAGGACCTTGAACTCCACAATACATCCTATATGCTTGCCGGACGGGATGATGTCCCAGCCGGTGGCACTGCCAACAGTATGAGACCAAAACCTGCAACACAATGATGCACTCACGTCACATTTGGCTGTAAGATCCCATTGACGGAGTCGCACGAGATGTCTAGTTGGATGCGGAGGTCACCTCTGCTGGACGGCGAAATCAACATTAAATAGAGGTGTGTTATTTTGAAAGTGAACGTCGGCGATACGAAAGCTTTTGCGAGTAATTCAATTGTTGAGATTGGTAGTGCCAGCCGGGTGAGAGGGAGCGACTCCCGTTTGATGGCGCCAACGTTCTGAAGGAGACAGCAGTGTAAGCGATGGTATCGTCAGTTTGGGGGACAGCTGGTGACGTACGAACGAAGCCATTATACTGATGCCTTGCATGCATCTTCCAACCTGAACTTTTATACTACCAACGACGGGCAGGCACGAAATAAGCTAAGCGGTCGCAACACGGCCCACTCAGGGCGCAGCGAGAGTTCCCTCCGAGTGAATGGAGACTGCCAGGAAGAACTGACAAAGAAACTATCACCCCCGTTGATGAAGCACTGTGAAAACATTGTTTTATATATAGCTGGCATGTGCGCGAACAGATGTTCCTACAAGACTACGGACATAGGTTGGACCAAGAAGTCTGATGAATGTAACCATACCTAGCTGCCTCCCCAATCGATCTGAAGCATTTGGTTAATCAATGTACGGCACAAGGTTTCTGTCGTCCAGGCCCTGATCGGACATCTAATGATTGCCTCGGTTCCTGAGTCTTGGGGTGAATTTGGCCGAGACGAACAGACAAAGGGAACAAACACTCTTCAAATCACCCACGCCAAGGAATGACCCGGAACGAAACAACGGCACATACCTCATCATGGAGCAGAGTGTCAGGCCGAGAAGAAAGATAAGAATAAGCTCAGAAAGGCGGTTCTGGGGTCGAGACATCCCGGTGCCACCATCACACCACATGATCGGACTTCCTCATAGAGGAGCTGAATTGTCTGCCCTTGGGCACGTGCCAGGTCAGTTTAAGCTCTTGATTGGGCTGTTTGGCAGAGTGAGCCACCTACAAGATTCAAGGGCATGTGTCACGAAATAGGCAATGACCAGGCGCCATACAGATTCACATTCTCTTTGAAAGGAAGGAGGCATGGATGGAAACATTATCGTAGGGAAGGCTGACGAACGTCTGCACAACAGAGACCGAGACATTGAGTTCCACGAGTATATAATAAAGCGGCTTGCCAGGCTAGGGAAGGCCCCAGAACAGACAGTGCTCGCATGATATCAAAGATTGTGATGGAGTTCGGAGTCCGGACCCTCAGGCCGGTCGCATTGCGTTTTGGCGTAACGGACAGACGGAAAGATGCTACGATTGACCGATAAGATAAACGCGCGGCAGAGGAGAGAGAAAGGGAAACTTAAATCTCCTACCAAGCTATTACTGCTACGTCATCGTTAGTAGTAGGTCTTATCTAGTCTCTCGTAGACAGACGACGATACAGACCTATTGGTCGGGAGGGATGGTCTGTATGTAGTCTGTTGTTTATGTACCCCCTTTGGTAGCGGTTCGATTTCGTTACGTAATGGTGCCAAACAAGCCTTTGACTTCAAAATGTGGATTTCCCATCAGGTTTCGAGGCTGTCACGCACAATATTGGGAAACCAGCCCACCGTGATGCGTGATGAGGCAAGTATTAAGAAACGAAACTGGGGGATCGTGATGCGTGACAGTTTCCTACCTACCCTCGAAAACCAAAAGTTATCTGTTTCACTACATAGATGAATACATTGTCTTTGGCTAAGAATTCTTATTCAGCGTTTCTGATCTCAGCAAGAATGTCTTCATCTGGGTTTACATGGCGATCAGAGGGAGACTCTGAGGGCAAGAAATGTGAACTTACCAATTTTGGCGGAATTGTCGACAACCACAAAGTTTCGTGTCAGCTGCAATTCTCCCACTTCACTTACTTCGATGGCCTTGGTATCAATTTTCAGATACCTTTCCAGGCATCTCATTGATGAGAATTCGAAGCTCTCTGTGAAGAAATCATGGGCCTTTGCGTCTGAGATGATTCTCAGGGAAAAATGAATAGTGGAAGCCCTGGCAAAATCAGAAATGGCCATCCGTCTGACTTGAGATAAGGGAATTAAGCCAAGGTCAGGCTGATTCTCTTCGATGAGTAGAAGACAGTGGTGGTTTGCAAGCGCTGTATAATATATAAAAAAGAACTTATTGCCAAAACTGTGGCGTCATTCTGTTCAGAAACCCGGGAATTGAAGGCATCAAGGAAGAGGCACCAATTACCAAGCGCGATGAGATTCATGAGTCCCGTTTTGTTCAGCTTCGGAAAATGGAAGTCAACACCTGGAAGAAAATGGTTGGTTATGTTCAAAGAGCTTCCAGAATTTGATGTACTGTTGGTACCCTCCTTGACAATCTTACCAAAGTATATCATTATGCGTAGCAGAACGCGCTGTAGGTGGGCAATCGGAAGACCATCGATATCCCCAAATATTTGGGTATGGACCCATCCTGAGACGGTCTTTGATAGCATGACAGTAGAGTAGAAGTGGTGACCTTTTATAATTGAATTTTCCAGAGCGACAACTGCATGGTGAGTGTCGGGACGTATGTAACTGCCCCTGTGTCAGCATTGATCAAAATGGATACATCATGACATACAGAGCAGAGCCTGGTTTCAGCACAATGATCTCTGCGGTCCAATATTTCGGGTCCGGGATACATCCAGGCTCCCAATCATTGGCGACATCCTTGTCTCCAGTGTCACGATGTTGGAAGAGGTACCATATCTGGCACCCGCAGAGCACCTCAAATGGCCGTTCCGACCCCAAAAACTGTCCGTGGCAATGTTGGTGGCAGCCCCTTTGGTTGCAACGAACCAGAAATTCATCACCGAATGTGGATACGCATCAGGAGAGATTCCAGGGACATCAGACGTTTTATCAAAGGCACAAAGATGGCTAGATAAAATACTGGCAGGGTAACA
>FTRY01000100.1:0-22904 GCA_900157415.1 Armillaria cepistipes
GGCATGGAATCAAATTTCCTCTGCAGTTCAGAAGACGTGTTCAGACTTGACCGTATATGTAAGTCTGAAAGTGACCTTGTGCGGGCTTCGTTTGACATCTATCGAAGTGTACGGTCCTTGCCATTGATGTTGGTATCCTTGCGATCCAGTCTGTGGACGCTGGCCCGAATACGTCGGGATAAAAATAATGTTATATATCTCCGTGCTGCTTGCCTTGGAAGCATTACCTTTGCTTTCCTGCTACAACGCAAGTATCAGGACATCCTGCAGGTGTCATTTTCGGATTCTGTTCGTCCAATGACTCTTTATTCCCTGCCAACTGACATACGTGTGTGCGTAGTGCCAAATAAACCATGGATTCCGTGACAACTGCGATACTTTGGAGAACATTGCTGTTGTTCAAGGTCTACCATTTGGCTTACTATACTGGGGGTATGTCGTATGTATTCGAAGTTGGATTCATTCAAATTTCCCAATGAACAGGACAGTGTTCTTCGTCGCGCCTTCCTTATCTTTGGACTGTACACTGGTCCACAGGTGAATAGGATACTGTTCAGTATCAGTTGGGGGATACTGGACTTTTGTTCCTGTTCTTTTGGTACTGGACTCAAGCTGACGTAGCACATGATTCGCGAGATGACTGCAGATTGGAGGAACAACGTATATCTCCGGCTAGGCATGGATACCAATGCACTTGAGCCAATGAGCAATATTGACCAAGCTTATTACTTGCCTTCTACTTTCCTTTCAGGCGTTCGTGCATCTGTACTACTAGCTTCCAGTTACCCAGTTTTTTTTTTGAATCCTGTTGGTATGTGTTGTACCTAATCCTACATGCCAGTGTATGGTGCGATATTGCTACTTGTCTGTATCTTGTCCTTTCTTCCTGTTCTACGTTCCTATGCAGTCACCCGGTTGCCAAATATAGCTCTAGATATTGATAGATTAGGTCATCAAAGCATCGAGACGGATGACATTATTTCAAATTCCAAACACATCGAGGAGCACAGCCACCTTGAATCACCTTCTTCACTTTAGGGCTAAGCTTAAGGGTTACTCGGTGAGTATAACTACCTAAATTGTACAATCCACCGATTTATCTAACTCTCACCCCTCACCGCCTCTTCAGTGGTTCTGCAGCAGCTAAGGTCGACTTCATTATTTACAATTCTCATTCCTGACCGCAGCCAGCAGTGTTGCTGTATGGCAACTGTTTGGTGCTATTATAAACACTGGGAAATTGTGGAAGAAATGAAGTCAAGACTCGAAACAACGCCGCAATGTATCTTGCTCAGTATATCACATCCTGCGTTTTATGTTCTTCCGAAGATATACTTCGAAGCGCACACGTCGGACATTTTCAAAGTCAGAAATCATTATCTGTGTGCCCATTATTTCAGTGATTTAAGTGTTTCATTAAAGATCATTGTTCATCAGTGTAGTCCGGGGATTGATGCCTGTTGGGGTTTTCATGTGGCCTAACTATGAAAGAATTGTTAGTACGTCGTTAGCAGCAGTTTACCTATTATAAAACCCGAATCAGTCCGCAAGATAGTCTAGATCTTTCTGGAAGTGGACATATTTGTATAATGGCATCCCGATTTCAGCTGTTACAATTTTTCCTCACTGGCGCTGAAGAGATGGTCCTAGATAAACTTCTTTAAGTATCTGAAGTTGGAATTTGGTTTTAAGCTCCATCAAGGGTATTACGTATATCACGTTATTCGGCGATCAGCGCATGCCGTTACCGTTGGAATCGCATCATTTTTTGTCTCTTAATTCCCACCATTGTTTCCGACACGTCGTTTATCAATTCCCATACGTATACGATGGAGGAATATCCTTTCAAGATATGGAGTACGTTCACAGGTGCAACGGTGTAATCGCTGACTGACCACTACCAGAGCCGTCAAACCCCACTCCCCGTTCCCTGTTTCCGGAGATCGATGAAGAAGACTCAACAGAGTCATCTGATTCGTCATCGGACGATGAAGGAGACTTTCGCATTCCCATTCGACATCGAACTCTCAGCCATTTACCCTTGCAAATTTTCACACTGGCCTGAGCGGATCGTTGAAGCGAAAGGCTAAGGTCAGTCCGCATATCTATCAAGCAATACCACTTGATTGAATTGACAAACGCAGGATTCAGCCATTTCCAAGGTCCATCGAAGTAAGAAGCCTCATAGCCAGTAAGCATCTCTTGTCAATAATGAAGCGTATTTTCCAAGCTTTTCTTAGCAACGCTGCTGTACCTGACAGTTCACAAGAACATGTTGGGAGGGAGGAACAATTGATCCTGAAGAGTTGTTCGTAACATTTATTTTCTGCGGAACTCTGTTAACAATTCCTCTAGGATGCTGGAATATCCTTGGGGCATCACTGGTGGGGTGAGCATCAAACGAGAAGACTTCGATCACTTGAAACTGGGTGTCTACCTCAATGATAACCTCATAGAGTTTGGATTACGGTACATATTTCTCAAGGTCTTTTACCCCCTGTTCACAACTTTCTGTAGGCTTTTCCAAGAGCAATTGGGACAAGATAAATTTGCAATTAACAAAGACATTTATATCTTCAGTCCGTTTTGGTTTCCTAAATTCGAAAGGTGATAGCTTTTGTCTTTCATGTCACCACAGATGTATTCAAACACGTGTTAGACAATATGATGACGTGTGCGGTTGGACATCCAAGATCGATATCTTTGCGAAGACATACTTGATCATACCGATACACGAAGGGTACGTCATTATCGTGTATTTCAGAGAATAATCAACATGATCCTTCCTAGCATTCATTGGTATCTCGCTGTCATTTGCAATCCTGGCTGTATGATTTTGCCAGGTGAACCCGAGAAGGAGACTCCGGTTGAAGCTGAAGAAAGGAGTGACACTGGAAAAGGATCTGCCACAGGGGAAGTGTAAGAGTACTTACATGTGACATTTGACGCACTTTGTTGACGGTGATATTTCAGTACCCAGATTTTTACACTTGATTCGCTGGGCTTGGAACATCAGGATACCTTGACGGCATTGAGCAACTTCCTAGTACTCGAGGCATCTGACAAGAAAGGAGTGCAGATGAAGACGCAGCCTATCACACAATCCGCCTCCGTAAGCGTCATAATGGACACACACAGGAAGCTTACCATTGTACAGGTGCCACGGCAGAAGAATTCTTACAACTGCGGTATATTTTTATTACACTTTGCGGAAACATTCATGTCGGAGCCATCAAGGTACCATAAACTCATGGTAAGTTCTTTCTCGTTGACCACTATGTATTGATGACATTGTGTATACCCTCCAGTCGGAATCACCTTCACACCTTACAACCAGTAGAAACCTGGTCTGGCAAGTCGACAAAGTTAATGCCCTGAGGGAACGTTTAACCTGTCAGATCTTGGAACTTTCAAAAGGATGGTCAGCTTATATGGCAACATACCCCCGAGACGTTGCTTCAGGGGACAGTCCTATCAAAATCGTTCAAGACACCTAAATTTGTATACTCCTAGACATGCTCGT
This sequence comes from Armillaria cepistipes, assembly GCA_900157415.1. NCBI lineage: Eukaryota > Fungi > Basidiomycota > Agaricomycetes > Agaricales > Physalacriaceae > Armillaria > Armillaria cepistipes. Next base: position 3,524 of record FTRY01000100.1, read on the forward strand.
CGTTGCTTAAAATCTTTTTCATGTATACCAGAATGACGTTGCATTATATCTTTCGGATCACTCAGTTCCGATCTTAAGTTAACTTGAGCATGGCGAAAATGCACTATTGTATCATGTAGGGATGTTTTCATTCTTCCACATCTGTAAGTCTGAATCTGCGTTACAATGTGTCTGCAACTCTACACTCCCATGTGTTGCATAAAGTTTGTGAGGGACATCTCTAAATTAGGCGCCTCTCCTGATATTTCAAACTCCTCCTCACCCGAGTCATCGCTCTCTTTGTGTGACAAAGTGCTTCCATTCCCTTCAACTTCCTTGTCCTGAAGGTCTGAGTGCCATTTATTAGGGCTATGAAAGGAGTATCAACATGTGAGTCGACTTACCTGCGATAACCAGAGGATTGAGACCGTCAATATGTACGGTGCCTTGTCTCTGGTTTGGGTCGGACTGTGTTTTTTCATAACAATCATCATTGAAGAATATATCCCATTCGTCTACTGCGATGATTCTATGAGCATGGAACTTTCCCAGAAGCACAAGATAGATATTCCAGACACAGTCTTGCTTTATTTCGGGATTCCCTAGCTCGTTCATAAACTCCTCGGCGCATTGTCGAAAAGATTCAGGTACGAGTTCCAGCACGGGATGATCAATTGGTGCGTAAAGTTGGCTGGCGGTCTGAATAGATTCAGGGCTGAAAGTAACCTAAGAATGGACTTTCACAATGTCGTTGAAAAAGATCACCTCGAGATTTACCTTGTAATCCTGAGCGTCGAATCGCTCCGGAGCCTGCTCGATGAGCAGCGGGACACCATTTGGGCGGGCTATCTTTCGATTGTGTCTCTTCTTGGTTGTGTTATTTTTTACGACATACTCGTCGAGTTCATGTTGAAGCCACGGAATAAAAATGTAACGAAAGACCAAACTGCCTTAACTGTTAGCTGATATCCACCTGAAAATAGATACTTATGCTTCCAAAGGTACCTTAGGATCATACCATCCTTGGTCCACACCATGTTGCAGCAGGCCCTCGTAGCCGAAGCTAAATGTCGCGCGGAGCACACTCCAAACTATCTCGGAGGGAATATTCATCTTCTCTGCCATCCAACAATGTTGTACAGTATTGCATAACTCTCCGTCAGCCCATTGTCTCAGGAAAGTCTGAGCCCAAGCTACATTTCCATTTTCATTCCCGACGTCGCTTTGGGTTATAAGCGGGCCATCTAAAAAGTTCCTGAGTTTGAAGACATGAAGGAATCATTTTATACTTACATCTATTCGCTTCTATCATGTCTAAATAATATTTGCAAATCAAAACTGGGTTCGAATTATTCCACCATATCTTCATCCATTTTAGGACACCACTGAATGGGTCGACACAAGCGTGAAGACAGAGACCAAATCGGTATTTCCACTTGTCGTGTTGGTCTATACACCACAAGTCATTAACACCAGCACAATAGAACACTTTCTGGACCATGTCCTTTCTGAGTCATCTTGCGACAGATTTAGGCTCATTAGCGTAACTCCACTCCTTGATTGTGTCTCTGCCGGGATGTAAGGAAAAGGCATCTCAGTGGCTGGCTACAACTAGAAGACGAACCTAGAGACACGTAGCTTGTGGTTGATTCGTAAATGTTTTTTCAATTCAAAGTATCCTGCCTTTGGGAAATGCTCCCTCAACTCCTCAATAGGTTCTGTAATGGTTTCCACCGTGTGGTCTTGCTGCCTTGTACTCAAAAACCCCATGCATTTTCTCATCCTTTTGAAACTGGATAAACTGGGGAAGAAAAGTAAATAATATGGAGTCTTTGGAAAGTTGAACTTACCCTAAGGTGTACTTTGATGTGTCGAAAACCTTTTGTAATTCGTTGCATAAAACGATATCGGTTATACCCCCTTCCATCTTCCACAGCTCCTCCAATCTAGGCCTAATAAGTTCCTCTGGGACTACCTTTTGTTCAATCTACACAAAAATCAGGAAAGTTGGAACTTACCCAGTGGCAGATGCTGATTAGGCATGTTTAACGTAGTCAAAGAAAGTCTGAGCAACCCAAACTATTGAAGCACTCCGGGAGATCGGACCTTTGAATTCAACGGAACATTGTGGAACTCGGGACTATTGGAAACCTGACTGCTACATGTGATACATAGAATGGAAGCAGTCCCTCCTAAAATTTGATGCACTTTTTTGGCTTTGACGGCTGGTTTTGAAACAAAAAAAATCGGAGAAAAGATGTCACCGCTGTGTAGTGATTGACGAGTTTTCTGATGAAAACCAAGGTACGAATCAGATTTCTCCTGCTTTTCAAAATAAACATAGAATCGGTGTGAAGATGTCGGCGGCACGTCGTTGCTTTTATGATCGGTGACAGAATGAACCATCCAAAAAAGCAATAACAATGAACACCTTTTGCAACAGAATTTTCCAAATTCTTAAAAATAGAAAGGGCAATGATGACGACATTCCCACAGTAGTTGTTATAAGAAAGAGAGAACGGGATTATATCTCTCTACCATTTCCTCAATCTCGACATTATTCGAACCCTGAACGAAGTTGAGACCAACTTTTCCACCCTCCATCGTTATTGGAATTCTGTTTCACGTTGGTAAGGTTCGCCGAGTCTGAAATGGATGTGGAGGCTCACAAATTCAGCAGGACGTGCTGTTATGTTCACTTCGCGATGGTTTTGCTTCGGTACCTAACACACACACTGCGATTTTGTAAAGAGTACTAACACTTCCTCTTTGTAGGCCCTGTGTTGGACGGAAAACTTTCTGGTGCACCTCAGAAAATACGCGCTAGTTTTACGATCTTTATCCAAGGGGTTGCTCCTCATACTCTGCCCCTTAGTAAGTTACACAAAAATGCATGTTTTGGATTTGATGTAACATTCGTTCAGGGGTAGACGGTAGTCTTACCGTACATGATGTCCTGAATATCGTCGAAAAATATGTTGCACAGGCCGGGTGCACATTAGCAGCTCCGTTTAACTGCTATCTTGCGGGAAGATGGAGACCTCTGCTGGCTGAAGAGACATTGGATTCATTAAATGTTCGGGACCTTTCACACTTCTATATTTGATACATTCTTCTAGGAGGCACAGGTATGCTCTATTCTAATATCAGGCAAAGTCGAATTCTGGAAGCCGGCACAGATGCTTTTGACGTGACCTTGTCACCCGACCTTAGTCCGGATCATTGTCAATATATACATTGTACAAACCGTTCAGCCACAGGAGAACCTTACAAATTCAAGCCCAATGAAGAAAAGTTTCACGTTCAAGCCTGTCTCGCTGTGGCTGGTCCCGCTACTTTATGCAGACTTCAGACGCAGAGACTAATGTTGACCACCTGTGGCGCTTGTGTGGCTCTCGCTGCTCAGAAAAGTGCGTCTTCATTTTCACTTAATGAATGCTGTTTGCATGACGCTCCTTTGGGTATATCTAAGATGCTACTTCCCAACGTAGAGAATTGTCAAAGAGTGTGGACCAACGGGCTTCGTCATGTGAGAAACTTCTTTTGTCTTTGGCAGTTGATACTTAGAATTATCTTAGCGACAGCAAATCCATTACAGACTGTTGCATCCGTATCGCAAGCAGAGCTACAGAAAGTGCTTGAGGCTAAAAGCAAAGCGGAAGCCGCAGCGGATGTTTTATTAAAGCTTTTTCAGCAAAATCTTGCTTCTTCTGGAAATGTCTTCACTGTCCCTGACGTCGCCACCATCGACCGCAGCATAAAGAATGCCAAAGCAAAAGGTATGTCGTCTCAACTCAACACTACATTTCTTTCGTGATTGCATACTGCTTTTAGGGGCTCGCCCAGAGGCCAGGTTGCCAGTCGCAATATCATCCAGATTAAAGAAAGATTCGTTAAAGACTGGTTATTCGATGGCTCACATTCGACATGAAAGTGAGACACAAAAATATCAACGACTCACCTTGGAAGGCCAATCTGGTGAATCCGCTAGGGTCTTCGTTCAGGTTAAGAGGGAAAATGGCACTAAAAAGGGACTTTCTTTCTGGGTATGGGTCACTTTTTACGATCTTTCTTTTTGAATCCTGATTGTTGTAGAACATACAACGGGGCGTGAAGTTTCCAGCTGCCACTTCTCGAAGCAATGTCGTGAATCTCGTCATTGAAAGCTTGCTGGTTGTCATCCATGATCATCCGGATGTCCAAGGATTTTCTTTTGTTGCTGGAGATTTCTTTCTTGTGGATTCGGGGTGGAGCCCAATTCTTGATGGGGATCCTGACGAACCGACCGAACTGTTTTACAAAGGACTAGCGACCAGCAGTAAAAAGAAGGGAATAGCTGGCGTCAAATTCGTTCAACCCGCTCAAGAAAACTGGTTCATGGTGATCAAACCCGCCGTTGCCGACAAATATGACATTTGGGCAGCTGGAGATGAAATTACCCCGACGGTCAGTGTCTCAATCCTTAAAAACGGTGTTGACTGATGGAGATACAGTCTACGCCTGTGAAGAGAGCCATAAGGAAGAAGAAGGGACGTCCCATCCCTACGCAATCCATTGTACGTGACGTTTCCTTTGCATTGTTGTGAACGTTTAACATATGCGCATATAGGGCGTCTCAGAAGTCAGTGAGCAAGACGTCCGTTATAACAGTGATACTATACTTGGAGACAACTCTCTATTTTTCGACTCCAATGTATCTATGGTGTCAGGACCGCCCTCTTCAATATCTTCGGTACGACTCAAAGTGTCTAGATCTTCCCCCATGCTCACCGGTTTCATCAGGGATACAGCCAGTCATCTTCCAAGTCGAAATTGTCGTCAAAACGATTGGTGAGCCTGTCATGATTATGCTTTACACTTCTCTAAGTCCAAGAAGCTGTCCCCACCGAATGTCGAGGAAAGACAAAAGTGGATCCATCCTGATATTACACCAAGCGTATGCGAAAGATGGTTCAATGCCATTCCGGATCTAATTGAGAAGGGAGGCACATACATAGAAGGTCAACCTCAACCGGGTAAGTCCATCGATTTGAAATCCTGCCGATACTTATATACGTTCAGGTAAGCTGGAACATTGGGTTGAAATCTGCAATATCCCTCGCTTGCGATCTGAGATTCTCACAAGACCAAATTTTGCTTTTGATTCACAAACTAGGGGACATATCTACGTTGACTGGGCTGAAAGCCCTGAGAAATGCCTTGGTTCAGGCTCCTTTAAGACTGCGCATCTTGGTGTCCTGCAAGTCGGCATCACGTTGCAGGGAATTCCACTTCCACCCGCACTCGAAGGTAACATTTGTATCAAGCGTCCATACCAAGGAGTTACCAGGAGCGGAGATCCCCGGAGGTCCCCCGAAGGTTATGAAAGGACCTGCGTTCTTCAAGAGGCAAACACCATGTTGTGGGCAAACACTCTACATGACATGAGCCTCAATATGGTCCTGAGCAAAGCCACCTCACTCGGCACAGCTCCCGGCCCAATCCCAGATCTTCGTTTTGTCAAGGCCGCAGTGGTGATGAAGTCCAGACCCGATTCAGTCAGACCGAAGGATTGGCTTGGATTTTTCCGCTGGTGGAAAGGCTTTTATCGACAGATGACTTTGTCAAATATGTATGCAACGGCACACCCCAGCCTATCGACTTAGCCTCCAACGAGAAACATCATAATGCGGTATTTCTGTGCTTTTTGCAACATGTTCAATATCACTTTACAAAAGCGAAGGCTTTTGTATTGGATTACCAAGGTACTTTTGACTCTCCTGACTCACATTGCCAGGGACTAAGTTACGTCAGGCGCAGGTTGTTGGTTGACAGATCTGCAGGTCATGGCAAAATCCGAGTATGTCAGACATCTTTCAGTAACAGAACAGCTCTAATTCTTTTTCAGAGTTGCGGGACATCAGCTTTTTGTGGATGGAAATGTTGAAGGATCCATAGAACGCTTCGGGGAACAGCACCTTTGCAATGCTTGGTGCAAGTGGTTTGAACTACCGGAATTATGAACCATTGGAATGATATAGTTGATCTCTTTTAAATAAAAATGCTCGACCCAAAATTTAAGGTTATCTGGCATATTTGTCATGTCTATAATTCTGTCCGGCCGATCTTGATTTCGTGGGCAAGTTCGAACTTGTATAATCACAAAAGGAAACGTACTGGGGTTCGTAAAATTTGAATCAAACCGGGAAGACTTATTCTAACAAAATACAAAGGAGCAACACAGATAATGAACACTCAAGTCTTGGATGGTAGCCAATCAATGCAATAGCCTCCTGCCAGAAATAGGATGCGAGGGTAGAGTCCATCCGGGAGCGCAGGATCATTTTGCAGATGAAAACTTGGAAAGATATGTAAAAGGTTTCGGGAAACTGAGTATTGTGAGGCAATGTAGACTGTTGATGACTTGGTAACTACAGGAGTTTGCATGGAATCATTGTTTAGTATTGTGGGTACAATATAGCAGATGATGAAACCAAATGCAAGAGAGAAGGGAACAAGAGGTAAGGAACCGCCACGGCGTCTTAATAGCCAGTTCGAAATGTGGAGTTTTTATGCGTTTTTTGTAAAATAAATAAAATAAAAAACGTTGAAATATGACCAAAGGTTGGTTACTCATAAAGATACCCGGAAAATACAATGTAAATGATGCAAGGATGATGAGGGTTTACTGGATAAGACCCTATTGCACCATAATGAGGGCCATCAGTAGTGTCCCCTTGGGACTGTCATCCCCGATGGCCAAAAGTACGTGGAAACAGGCATCAGACTCGATGCTTAGCTTAGTCAGCGAATTCTATTTTTAGAACATCAAAATCGATGATGACGATGATGGCGTCCATGTTTAAAGTAATCTAAGGCCCTATAGGGCTAAGTGTACATCTTGCGCTTTTGTACCACTAATAGTAATTTAACGGATCTGTATGTAAGGGTATCGGTATGATGTGGGCATTTCTGAGTTTCAATTTCTTGTCTTGAGCTCTGGTGGGTGCATAGTCCTTCGTGGTTGTGTGCGGTTTGGTGGAGTGAAAAAGTTTGAATAGTGGATTGGGCGTACTTGCCCATTTCAATATCCATACAATCCTTGCTAGGCATGCAAATTGTCGCTTTGATGCACTAAAAATAGACTATGATGACTAAGCAGAGCATCGAGGCCGATGCCTCTGTTTAACTAATTTGGGCCATCGAGGATGGCAGTTCCAAATGTTCACATTTAAAGTTTGATGGCTGAATGTCTTTGAGCAATGTCAAGGCTTCGGTGGATGCGCATTGTTATAATCGATCACGAAAGATAGATTTCATTGGCATGTGATGGATGGCTGTCTCTGCGAGACGTCTGGCTGCAGTATAACAGAGAAAGTTGGCAGATAACTTTGTATCACCGATGAAGCCCAGTTAAACGTCTGTGGGCTTGGGCGCGTTTGGACAGATACCAGTCAATAAATCAATGGAAGGCTGTAGCTCGCTAAGAATGGGGCATCGCACGGTTTTGCAATCGCTACCTATGGATACCCATTGATGCTCACAGACTATTTTCGGTGCGTATCATCGATAGTAATCAATAAGACACACATTTATTTGCTTGCTAGCTCTACAAATTGAATACACCGGGTAGCTACAGGCCTGCAACCTATCACACTCCCATCTCCTGTCCATACACGGGCATGCGGCTGTCGGCAGACTGAACCACGAACCTGGCTGGTTTTAACCATATATCCGTACTATATGATAGAGCTTTAATGTACCGCATGCAAAAAAAAAGAGTGCGGCCAACGAAAACACATCAGACGTAGCAACCTGAAGCTGAAGTTGAATACATGTAAGTCACTCAGCCCAGGGGAAATTATAACTATGCACCTATGTGGAGGAGAGGCGAAATGGAGGAGATGGCATGCATATATGGTAATAATTTGACCATGCTCTTCGGACGTGCTGCCACATTATTGTATGTAGCCAGGTTATCTCTAATATTCAGCAACAGGACTAGTAGTACCAGTAGTCCTTGTTCTGCTGTTGAATATTTGACTGGTAATTAGCATGTGCTCTCAGGCCAATGATTTGAAGGGTATTCCTCAAACAAGACAGACATTCACTCTTTATGTTGCGCCAACAGCACATAAAATTCTGTAGAAAGAGTTACGTGATAAGGGATGGGAAAGGCTAGGATCGACAGATCCCAAGTTGCTTTAGTGGTGTTTCAAATCACCGCGATTTGTCTTTCCGTTAACAAGGACTGAGTTTGGTGGGCAATATACAATTTAAGCTGAAGCATTCCCAAATTGGACCCAAAGGCGGAAAGGTAATGGAATCATATTCTTGCTAATTCACCAGGGAGGAATTCTAATTTGTATGTTTAAAACCTCACTATAAAAGGAAACTTATCCAGCTCTTCTCTGCCAGCTAGACATATAAATTCATTATACATGGACATCTGAAATTCTGCGAGGAATTACTAATCAGCCTATGTTCTACTGTTTCCTGAGTTCTTGACCTTCGTCTATTCTATGCATACTCTCCCATAACCCATAGCTCTGAGGGTCCACCGAATGCTATGGGTTAAAGGGGATCTGACTGTATTCGTTTATCTGCAACACTAGTTGGGCCAAGTAACAGGATGGAAAGAAACCAGTCTAGAAAGATGGTGCGACCTGCTGGTTACATTACATAAAAGCCACCTGCATCGTCTGTGTCACCTACCTTAAACCAGTGACCTCTTACTGAAAATTAACTTCATTGACTGAAGGTTAATATGCTGCGAAGTCTATTACATATCAAGATTTAGTTTGCGACTTCAGAAAGCAAAGAATACAAATTTGTACAAAAAACATGCGTTGTAATATGTCCATAAAAGTATGCAAAATCGAGCCTATCGTTTGACACAAACCTACTTGGGCAGGGTGTCCGGGTTAGACTCCAGTTTACTGCGGGCAGTAGGATTGGTCTCTAGAATCTTCCCCCTCTGACATCGGTTCTGAACCGATCTGAGAGTTTGCGTCCTCAGGTTCATACATAGCATCCTCCGATAAATTGGTGGTGAAGTCTTTCTCGCCGTCCGAGTCTCCATCGCCAGCTTCTCCATCACTAGGTTTCCCGCTGTCCGAGTCTTCGTTGTCGGAGTCATCGTCCTCTTCATTGTCAGAAGGATCAAAGTCGAGAATATGAGTCCAGTCCATCATGGCTTCAGTTTCTACATGACAGGTCAGATCAGTCTGAATGCAAAAGAACCTCACGCACGTAGGACTTTGTTCTTTGACAGAACCAAACATATGGGCCTAAGGAGTAAATGCTTCGCCTTCCGTCGCTTGTAAGCACTGAGGAACTCAGATGTTAGCTCCATCTGCAGAAAGGTACCCATGGCATCCTCAATATCTTGCTGACACTGCTCCAAGTCAATCCAGAGCGATTCATGTACTCCTGAAGCCTTCTCCTGTCGCAAAGCCCTACGAGCATAGAAGATCAAAGACCGCCCAAAATGAGCAGCAGACGTCCTAGCGAAATTGGCGATATCCAAGGACCCAACACGCAAAGAAAAACCATCAACACACATCATTGATTCTGGTGCAAGCACAGCAACCTTCGTGTCTTGCTCGAAAAAGATAAGACAGTATCGCGTGCGCAAGCGTTGTATGATGGATATGTACACCCCGGCTGCCATGGCTATTGCTGGTTTTGATGATTCCATCTCATCGCAGATGCAGGTGTACAAGGCAGGCGCAAATAAACAGAGGTTGCCTAACGCGATTAGATCGAGAAGTCCTTCTCTTTCTAAGGACGGAATATCCGTGTCATGTCCTTGATACCGTCGTTAGTCATGACCAGAACGAGAGTCACTAGGATATTTTTTTACATACTTTCGGGGCCTTTATCACTGATGATTGCACCAAAATAACACATCATACGAAGGAGAACCTCCAGGAGCTCAGTGTGCAAAACACTCGTGATGCCATAGCCAAGCATACAGGTGTGAACCCACCCCGAGACAGTTTTCGATAGTGTTGCAGTGGAGTAGAAGTGGTGACCTTTTACAATTGAATTCTCCAGAGTAACAACTGCGTGGTGAGTGTTGGGACGCATGTAACTGCCTCTGTGTCAGCATTGAACAAGATAGATACAGCACGGCGTACAAGGCAGATCTGGGTTCAAGTAAGACAACTTCTGAAGTCCAATCTTCCGGGTCCGGGATAAATCCAGGGGCCCAATCGCCCATGTACTCATCGATATAGCTATCCTGCCGATTACCAACCGTCCTGTGGCGCTGGAACACGTACCACAACTTCCGCCCACACAAAACTTCAACAACGGTACCAACACCAAAACAATCAGAGTGAATATAGCTAATGGCGCCCTTTGTGGCAACCAACCAGAAGCTTGTTGCCGAAACTGGATACCCCGATGTATAGACGTCCGTGGGTAAGTCAGAGGTTTGTTCGAAGGCTCGGATGTGGCTCGAAATAATCCTAAAAACAGTCGGTTTCTGGGCAGACATTGGATAAAGTCTAACTTACGATTGTAGGGGGTGGCCACTGTGAGAAGTGTTGCAAGGTAGAGAGAGAGCGTTTAAGATACAACCTTCCTCCAACAAACCTTCTTCATACATTTCACGTAAGGATACGTTGACATGAATTTGCTCCTTTGTATGCTCAGAGCTGCGCCATTGATGGTCTGAAAAAGTACAGTTCATCAGGCAACATTCGCGAGGATGGAAGAAAATGAAAACGTTGAACTTCTCGAACAAGGTCAATGTTGCCAATCTCAGTAAGAGAGTCCAAAGACCACGTAAGCGGCAATGTTTTGGTGTCAGACAGGAGAACATTGTTGCAGTGGAAGGTCTCCAGAGTCGCTCCAGGATATCTCAAAGCAATTGATTGTTTCAGGATCACAATCATAGATTCTTTGGTCCCCTTCCCAGTTGCTTTCAGCCGGTAAAGAGGATCCCCACTTGCGTCTGTTGCTATGCAAGCATTCCAACCATCAAGCAGATACCGATCATCAGTTTCCTAAAGACTTATATCAGACAGAAGTATACAGAAGGCTGTGGGGGACATACATTAGAGATCAAAGGGTAATAGTCGAAGGTCCGATATTCTTTCTTTGCCAGATCCCAAACGAGCGGAGAAGTAATTGGGTTTGGAGAACGAGACAGACCACGATCAACCTTCGCTTTTTTGGACGTTCTGTCCGCAGCCATGGCGATGGCGTTCGAACATTGCCTTTTTTTCCCAGAAATGGATGGTAAATCGTCTTGCACCTCCGTCATTCTCAGAAAGGGTGCCATTAACATCAACTGACGCCAACTTGCATCAACATCTTGTGAGAGTTTCCTCTCGTGGGTTATTTTTTGTTCTTGCGATAATGGAAATTCCATCTTGAAAGATTCTGCGCGAAAAGGGGGCACTTCGCCAATGAGGATTCATCGAACAGAAATCTGGTCAATATCTCGAACAGTGAGAGGGGGCATGATAGGTGCATGTTGCCATTCTGGCCGGTCCTTGAAATTCAGGTAGTACACGTGACCCCACGCATTTATGCGATAAGTCAGAAGGCGGCAAATCTTCGAAATCTTGTCATGCGGAAATGGCTTTGAAGACAAGGATCGGGAAGGGGGCAAGCTTGGAGATCTCTGCCGAGGTTTTGCTTCACAGGGAGACAGATGAGCGATGCCTCGTTCGACACGGGGAGGACAAGAGCTGCTTCGTTCTACATATTCATTCCTGCGACCGCCCTTTTTGATTTTGATCCAGCAAGATTTCCCCTCTCTGAGCCATTGCGTTGTTTTGGCTCCAACTTTGGCTTCCAGCCCGGGGACACGGTTTTTCTGAATGAACGCGATGGAATCCTCGAACCATGTATCCTCGCCTTCATATCCCACCCATCCCTTTTTGGCTGTGTCCTTGGACGCAGCTTTGAGAACCTGCATCCTGGTAACTAATGGCTCCACTTCAGCGAGAAACTTGCCCAATCCGACTTCGCTCGTCCAGGAGCCCCAAGCTATACCAACAATGTACTTCCACAAGATTTCTTCAATATGAAGGATGAGTTTTGGTTTCCCCATCGAAGAGAGCCGCCCTCCGACCTTGCTTGAAACGTTAGGCGGCACATTGGAAAAAGATGATTGAAAAACTCACCTGTAGCGCAAGGGGTGTGTTCAATATTTGGCCCATCCCTTGGCCCATGATAAGTACTAGGGGGGATATTGCGACAGCATTCGCAAAGGCTTGTTTCCACCGGGGCAAATTCTTTCTAAATCATTTCATCATTTCATCGTCCCCCATGATCATTTGGACGTCGGGGTGGTCATAATTATCTGCGATGAACCTTCATATAAAATGAGCAACGTGCACTTTGCCTATCCGAAAACCATACCTTTGCCAAAGTGACATCTGCTCTATTCCATTATGCTGCAACAGAAGTCAGAATGATGAGAAATGCAATATAAGGCATGCTCACATAACGTAATAACCGGATGTGAAATGCCACGCCATCCAGCACACATAGGACCTTCAACCAATTTTTCGCTGATTCGTGTTTCCAATGATTCGCAAGCAGGCATATATCTTTATGCAGAATCTCGTTATTTACTATCGTAGTTGGCTGCAGGGGAACAAGGGGTGCAATTTTTTTTTCATTGTATATGTGAAGAGAAGTCGAAATTTTGGTCAATTTCTGAGTCCACCTGTCCAGCCTTCTTAAAAACTTGACACATGTTAATTAAATATAATCTTAGGAAGAGCAGGGAAACCTATGCCAAGCTGACGCGCATCAAAACTTAGGGTCTTTGAAAAGCTTGGATAATAAGAGCGACAAGGCAAACGGAGAAATCCTGAGGTGATATCCATCGCCTTCACAAGCACTAGGGTCTCCAGCTGGCCTGTAGATTTATTAGTGTTCCGACCCCCGCCAATGTTGTCTATGCGGATTTGAGCTAGGTGGCCTCTGTCCCAGTCCTTGTCAGCAACAGACTTCAACGACCTTCCAATTGCGATGCCGAAATCGGATATGTCCGAGTTCTGAGAACTTTCCGCTGCACGCAACTTATACCAAAGGTCGGGATCCAGGTCGCTGAGTAGGAACAGTTTGCATTGAATGGGCAGCGACCAAACCAACTTCGACTGCTTCGCAGCCATATATCCTGTCACTAGAATAACGTCAGCACGTGAACCTCGATGGCGTTCCGATGACTAATAGCTTGCATTGGTCTCGATGCCACCATTTCAAAAAGGGCGCATAAACCATTTTCATCGAGGGCGATGTTCTCATAGTTATGAGCAGAGAGTTCTGCAATGAACTGGCAGGAAAGGCAAAAAAAACACCCTCTTACCAAGACTGCTTTCAGACTGCGCGTTGTTCGAACTAGTTGTAGGCATGGTGGTGGTTAAAGGGAGAACGCAAAGTGCATGGGAAAAGAACTTCTGTCGGCGATCCGGACATTCCCGTAGAACAAAAATGGGAATGGAAAGCCCATCTAGGTGATGCTTGATTGAATTCACTTCGCTTCGATGGAGACGACAACTATGCCTGAAATCCTGAAGTTGTGCACTCAGATACAGTCACGTTCGTTGCCCTTGACTGCGGAAGAGAAAGGGCGGCTCACATCCTGGGCTCAATTTAAGCGACAAATTCATATCATGTGAGCCGGAATAATGATTATTTCACCGTCCTTGTGTCAATCCCTAAAGTATGGAACACCTCCAGACCTACCGTATGTATTTGTATGAATGAAACGTAAAGCATATCGCAGGCGCCGCTTTGTCTCCTACAACCGCAATTGTAATGCATAACGGGGGTTGGATCTCAGTCTGGGGAGCGTATTGAAGAAGTGTAACGCCAGATAATGGTCTCCTTTCATCCACAAATCCGTAACGTGGAGGTACCCCGTTTCATACATCTAAGTACATACAGTATGTCAAAGCTTGTATGTAGTGACTGATATTAAACCCACGTATTGTATGTCAATCAGACTTTCCTTTATTAGCCATGTTCATCAAACATTCACAGAGCATGCTGTTATATTTGACAAAAGCAATCAACTTGAAAAGCAACCCTCTAGAAACACATCCCTATGAGCCTGAAGTACATCTCCCAAATGAAACCACTAGCCTCCTCCGGAACACCATTATATGTCATTGTCTCCACAAAGTCATCACGATCCTCCGCCATGTCTAAATTTTGAGAAATCACTTCTTCCGGATACTGATAGATTTCCAAATAAAGACGCAGGAGCCTTGGAAGACGTAGGGATGTTTGTGACGTTTTTTGCGGAGATGATTGTCGGGCAGGTGATTGCCGAAGAGTATCCTGCACAGTCCTATGCACTTCAAAGCGAAATGACAGCATCAACTCCCACAAAAAAGCCATAGATACCTACATGGTGTAGAAAATACTTCGTTATTGCCACTGTTGGTGACATAAACATTGGATGTGAGGTGAGCACCCTTTGAGGGGCTTCCTTGCGCTAATTTAAACGCAAGTTACAAAATAAATACACACGTGGACGACCACTCACTGTGCATCTTCGACGGAGAAGGATTTGTATTTGACTTCTTCGGGTGTTGCTTTTGCAGTGGCAATCCTCCGGAAGTATCTGGGGAAGGAACATCAGGATAGGGTCCAGATGTTTGACTGAGGTTGCAACGTCCTGGCCCGATCTGAGAGTGGGGTAATCTGGCAAGGAGACCAACAACATTGCTTGACCTAGACATCTGGCAAATTAACACGTTTTCAAACTGATCGAAGCCAAAGGCTGCTCTGTATTGGGGTGGCGAGCGCTCCATTTGGTCAGTGGCATGTTCTCTGTCCGAATGGTGAAATATATATTGTCGTCGTTTCCGTCTCACTCATGCAGAATAAAAAATTCCTGATCGTGCTCCGAAAATTACAGACCAAAACATTGTCCCCGCATGATCGAAGAGGCCAGTAATCTGCGGCCACTCTTCCCAACCTCGCAGGGATGAACGAAAGGTCACGGCATCCTCTTCTCCGTGCAAGGCTATGAACGGATTCAGGCGGCTGTTCAAAGCCAACGCCTGGTCATGACGCTGACAGTACACTGCGACTGGCCACTTTGGTCTGTTGACGCCGTTGATAACCCACACCCTAGGCAAGAGAAAGTGTCAACGTAGGCAAGCTAAGGACACCATTTAACATTACAGTTTATTATGGTAGATGCCCAGCTGGGCGTCCGGAAGTCCTGGAGGTGCAAGAACGACACAGAATGGTATAGAATGGGCCATCAGGCGAGGTGCGAAGAAACGCCTCTCAAGTTATCGTATGTCTATAGGTTTCAATCACCACATAGGCCCCAGACATATTCCAGGGGCCAGCACTTCCTCCGCCTATCGGACTCACAATGTGTCCGTGCTATAAGCCATGTGGCGCATATCTCAAGGCAAGCGACGAGGCGCTAATACAGAGGATTACCGAGTACACCATATGGCACTCATCGGAGACCTACATTGTCCGAAGGATAGAACATCAGAAACCAGTACTTAGACACGTGTCAAACATTGAAAGAAATGGAAGACCATGGACAGTAAAATGTTATATTTCCCCTTCTAGGGAAACCGTAAAGTGAGAAGCTCGGGTCTTGGCAACCCTGACAACTTCAGCTTGTCCATCCAGAGCTATGAACAAATATGAGCTGTGAAAATACTTTCTTTCCTAAATGCTGGTCATTTCCTCCAAACCACGGTGCATCGTACTTACGTATAATAAAATGTCTTCACACGCGAAAGCTGCGTATTTTTGTAGTGAAAAAACCTCGGTTAAGAAATGTTCCGTCCTTCCTCTCCCTTGTGAACTTGTTTAAATTACGTATGATTTTCAGAAAAAATCTGCTTTACAAAAGTTGCACGACAAGCAACATATTAGAATCCATAGGAGTAGTCTGGAAAATGGAACAGAGACGTCCAAAGTGAGATTCAAACACGGGACACAGGACATTGAAATTTGTGTCAAAGGAATTATAGCCAACACCGCGAAGTCAAATGACCACAGTTTCCTCGAGATCAAACCTGTACTTAGATAGGCGGATGACATTGGGGGATGCCTTTTGTATGTCGGAAGCGGAGCAACTGGTAACAAGTACACAAACACTTTCGAACTTCAGACTCGAAAAAACAAAACTCGTCCGACGGCATGGTAGCCAAGACTTACCCAGTAAGACCCCCGGGAAAAACTGACATGTACCCAGTAAATCCGAACCGGTCAGCCAAAGTTCGTTTTTCAACATGAAGTCCGTCGAACTGGATCTTGGTACTTAGTGACAGTTTCCAGTCCACACTTGACAGAGATGCGCCCATATCAAATCAGAATTTTACATGGATACGTTTGGATCCATGTAATACATTTGTGTTTCTATTTGATACAGAAGAAGGGGAGAGTCATTTCCCATCAGAATTTTATAGTTAAAGGCATTTTATAGCAGTACAACTTGGTCTGACCGCTGACCGGTTCGGATTTACCGGTCACTTTTCAGTTTTTCCCGGTGGTCTTACTGGGTAAGCCGGTAGCCAAGTCTACGATACGTTAATAATAGACTGTGCTTACTAAGCAAGTCATCGAGACGGATGCCTCGTTGCAGATATGGTCAGCCATCGAGAGATGTTTACATTGTTTTGCAAGATTGAATATATTGTGGAGCAATGTGAAAGCATTGTGTGGACGTGTATTGTTGTAATGGATGGCAACAGGTAAGACTTCATAAGCACACAATTTAGAGGTCTGCAAGAGGTCTGGTTGGAAATGGTTTGCCATGTGAGTGCTTTGAAATACGTCCCTTTGATTCTGGTCTGGTTCCATGATGCAGAAAGTGGACAGGCAATGGGACGAATGCCAAAGTCCTCA
This sequence comes from Armillaria cepistipes, assembly GCA_900157415.1. Classification (NCBI taxonomy): domain Eukaryota; kingdom Fungi; phylum Basidiomycota; class Agaricomycetes; order Agaricales; family Physalacriaceae; genus Armillaria; species Armillaria cepistipes. Next base: position 20,342 of record FTRY01000100.1, read on the forward strand.
GCAGACCATTGCTTGGCTGTGAACTACCATGCGCTCAGACTTTCCCTGAAGAGAACATATTGAGTGTAGATATATGTCTCAGCACTGTTGGTCTGTATGGTGGATTAAAGTAAAAGGGCCGAAAATGAATTATGCCTTGACATTTCTGGACTTAATAACATGCCTGATTTGGTTTATTGTGTGTGATGTGACCTATTTCAGGCCGGATACGGGTAGACCTTACCCCAATGCAATTATGTTGGCAGGGAATGTACACTTGATAAGGACGCCTCTATTGTCCTGGCTCCAATCATCCGCCTTGTAAGGCAACTCCGAGAATGCTTTGATTTTGGTGCTTCGCTGGCCCATGTAGCATTGTACATCATGCTGAGAGCTCTCCTGACTCCAAATACATTACAAAGCGCAAGATACACATACATACGTGAGTGTAGAGTAGAAACACCAGATTGAGCGTTACGGCAAAGATTTAAGGAATTTCAGAAACGGCCTCCGAGTTACGCATTACGGTTGCTTGATTAAGCAAGGGCGCCAAGGTAATCGTTGTATTGTTTTAAGATATTCGCGATGCTACTCTGCTGTAAGCATTTAGAATTACCATTGATATTGAAAGAGCTCGTACTTGAAATTTGATGGTATTTTTTGATGATTTTTTCAATGATTTTCTATAGCGTAACGAAAAAAAAGAGCAACAGTTTAACCGTTATGCGTTACAGGAGGCGAAATAAGCCACGAAACAGTACCTATGTTACGTGTTACAGTTTCTACTGTACACTCACGTACAGTAGCGCCACATCGTCATCATTGATTTCGATACTCTAAATATAGAATCCACTGACTAAGCTAATCATCGAGTCCAATGCTCGTTTTCAGGTACTTTTGGCCATCGGGGATGACAGTCCCACGTGGACACTACTGATGGCCCTCATTATGGTACAGTAGGGTCGTATCCAGGACCCTTGTCATGCTTGCCCCATTTATATGGGTATTTTGTGGGTATCTTTATAAGGAACCAACCTTTGGTCATATTGGACTGTTTTTTTATTTTATTTACTTTTGAAAAAACATAAAACTCCCCATTTCCAAGTACACTGGCTATTAAGACGCTGTGGAGGTTCCTTCCCTCTTGTTCTCTCCTCTCTTGCATATGGTTTCTCTGGGTGAGCTGCGTAGTAACGTACTTCACTTGTATTCTTGCACCCGCGTACAGTTAATTGCTTTATATTGGTGTTTTGCCAGGGCAGTTTGTTTGTTTTTTTTTGATGTAGTGGGTATTTATGGACGATCGGGTCTATTACAAATTTTGACATAATCTGGCAATTATGTCACGTGCACAAAGATACCGGCTTGGCTTTATCCTTCGTCCGACGTGCTCAATATATTGACGTTATATCTCCTATGCATGGACGACACCTCAAGGCTAGCATTGTATTCCCCAGTGGAAGGATGTTTGCCGTGATCATGGCATATCCTTGGCAGCAACAACCTCCGTTTTGCACAGATACCGTCGATGGAAAATCAGCATATTTTACAGCTTCAATTCTGGCTCACCTTGGCATACACGCTGATCAGGACTCGCCTGCTGGATTTGAGAGGAGAAAGTACTGAGATTGTCACTATAGTCATATGGTGTTATGACATGGATAGTGAGTTTGGCCGTTGTGTGATTGTTGTATTTTTGCATTAGATGCCATGAGTGAAACATAATAAGTGCTAAAGTAAGTGATGCTTGAGACACGTCGAATGAGAGAGAAGCACATGGAATTAATAACACGTTGAGGCCACTTTTTTCAAATTACATAATAAGGTCAGTTGTCCATAACTCGATCGACTTAGACAACATTGAACAGACTACATACACACCGTCCCTCCCTTCTTCAACAGGTGTGTATCGTCTGTCGGTATAGGAGAGACTATGTATTGGCGCCTCATCTTCCTCTTCCTCCCTTATTTCCGGTGCTAACCTGTGGCCCCATATCCCTGAATAAGTAAACGTGTCGGAGTTCGCAATAAATGCACCAGTGCTGCGATTCAATTCTTTGGTGCTGAGGATGTCTGGCATTTGTAGGGGTCTTGATAGGTGTCGCAGTATCGCTAGTTGTGCTTTCATAACGTGGGCTTTTGCGGACGATGCGCCTTGAGTTTGAAAGTATTCACTTCAAGGGCAATCAATGTTTGATACATATTTTATAGTTACAATAAGAAACCAGAACTAGTAGAGGATAGAAAGAGATAAAGCTATGCAAGCAGTCTTTACACACCCCAAAATTAACCGTTGAACAATTGTCAATTCATAGCCAGAACTTGATCCAGTGTTTCATTTCTCAATACTTGCCTCATCACGGCGCACTGGTTTCCCAATATTGTGCGTGACAGCTTCGAAACCTGATTGGAAACCAACTGGAAACACTCAATTTTAGCATTTTCAGGCCCAGATTTTCCTAATTCCGGCACCATCATGCATCATTTGGGTCTGGTTTTCTATCGAGTGAAAATCGGACCGGCACGCTCTTTCGGCAGTTTCCTCCCTACATGCATATACACTATCCACTACCAAGATAACTTG
>FTRY01000099.1:0-23110 GCA_900157415.1 Armillaria cepistipes
AAAGATGGAAAATATTTAAGAAAATATGAATTATTATGTTTTATTTTTAACCGGACTATTTCTTTATCTTAAGATTAAGATAATCCACGTATAGTCTCTGCGGATTTATAATTCCCACCTAGTTTTTTAAATTTTTAATAGACTATCACTTTTTTCGTAACTACCTCCTTTGTGGTAATTTATTTAGCTGGTGCGCTTAGCGGAGGCTTGCGACTTTTATCCTTAGGCTGCTTCGCTGAAAAGGGAAATGGACAGCTAGTAAAAGTGGAAAAGGTTTTGAATTAGGAGGTGCATTCTTAAAGTACTATTAAACTTAAAAGTTTCTAGGTTATAGTAGATTAATTTTATCTAATGACTTAGATAATCGGCAATTAGAATGAGGATAAAGCGATATAGCGCTACCCTACTAAACTTTGGTAGGAGGTAGCGGACTTCCATACTTTTAATATGGCGTAGACCGACAACTACCCACTTTAGTACAGTTACAATAAGATATTAAAATTTTAATATTTTAAAAACCATCACTCTATTCACTATGTTTTTTGCCCTCAAATAATAGAAATATTATAGGGCAAGGAGTCAGTGAGATTTACCATAAACCCCTAAAGAAGATAAAGCTAAAGTATAAAATATCCCTATTGAATAATCAGAGATAGCTAAACCTTGGCCAAAAGGAATAACAGCTCAACCCAATAAACTAAATATTAAAGTAGAAACAGGTGCTAAATAAAATAATATTTTATTAGAATGAGAAGGTATGATTGTTTCTTTAAGTATTAACTTCAATGCATCGGCAAATGGTTGTAATAATCCATAATAACCTACTGTATCCGGACCTACACGTCTCTGTAACGCTGCGAGCTGTTTTCTTTCAATTATAGTCATAAAAGCAACAGCTAATAAAACAGGTAAGATAACACATATTACATCAATTAAATTAAAAATCCATGAACTAGTTTTTAAAGAAAAATATAAAGTTATCATTATTATTTGATATTTTTTTTTTATTTTCTCACTTATATTAAATATAATATTTTATTTTTATATTTTTTTTATATTTTTTTTTTTATGAAAATACTGTTTTCTAATAAATGAATATTTTGCCTAAAAATTTTTAAGATTTGGACTAAAACCTGCCTTGCTTGAGAAGGTTTACAGTTTCCCGTTAACTAAGTTGCTTAATACCCTACTCCATTCCTATTAAGGTAGTAGTTCTGCGATTAAATTTAACATTGTTATGGACAGGAAGGCGTTAACGGGTGGTTTCATCCTTCAGTAACCAATTCTTCCTATTTTTGGAGCGGAGGAGAGGCCCTATCTCTCTTTTTTTAGAGGGTAAAATGGCTAAATACAGAAACAAGTCAAGATATTAAATCAAGTAAATTATTTAATTATGATTTTTATATTATTATTATTATTAATTATAGTTTATTTGTATTATATTTTTATTGTTTACCTGCTGAACTTGATAACTTTTATTAGCGCTGCCACTTAAGCCTTGACACAGCTTTGTAGAGGAGGAGAGAGTTCTCAGGTGAACCTTAATAAATTAATACCCTTTATCTCGTATTTCACCATAACATAATTTTCAAGGTAAAAGGGACCATTATTTTAATTTAGAATTAACCATAATACTTTTTGCCTTAAAGCACTTAAATTTTACCGGCTACCTGTTCCCAAAGTAACTATTTAAAGGTTAGGCGACAGGGTTAAAACACCACCAAAATTTTAGTCTCATAACGCCTCGCTAACTTAAAAAAAGCCTTACTTTATTGGCGCAAAAACCAAAAAGAAAAGCGTAGACTCCTATAATTGTTCTACCTAAGGTAAAATTTAAAACTGCAGCAACAACCCCCTTTGCGGTCTATTAGATTCAAACTAGCCCTTGCCTAGCCGAAAGGTAGGAATGTACAGTCATAAGGTATAAAGCCTACCCGTCCAAGGAGGGCTCCATAAAATAAAATTTGTCTAGTTTGATAACACCCTTTTTTTGGTTAACCCTTTGGTTAGATTTGAATAGGATAATGATTGAAAAGGTAGATTGGCAGATATGAATTAAGTGGTTTGGATAAACTAATTAGGATTTAGTAAAGCCGAGATGCGCTTTAAGGGTAAAAACAATAACCTTTGTTAATTTATTAGCTTAATTTAATTACACTATAGCAATTACTAATTAAATATTAATTTCTATTTTGTTTATTTACATAATAGATTTGATAAATTAGTTTTATTCTTTTAGACGGTCTGCTGCGCTCCTTGGTTGAGTAGATTAATTTATTCCGGAAAGTTATTAATTAGCGCTACTAAACTCAGAGAATCGACCCCTAGTTATATTTGTTCTAGCCTAAGCTACTTTTTATAAAGAAGATAAAAGCAGGAGCAGTCTTAACACCCCCAACAGCACAAAACGCGACCACTCACCTTCCAACAGGGTAACCGCCTTTTATCAGGGCAAGTTAGGAGAGTGGTATGGCATTTTTAAATTTTATATTAAGTTGCTGATGACTTTGATTTGACCCGTTCAAATTTACCTCGTTTTATAGGAGCATCTTGTAAGGTGGGTGGCGGGATTTGCCTAAGGATTCAAGAGGTTCTTATTTCTTTGCTGTGGCAATTAATTTTATTAGTCCGAGCTTGCAGCAGCAGACATAATCTAATATAAACATATTTAAAAATTTTATTCTTATTTTATACAGTGCCTAAGGCAGCTTTATGTTACTTTTATTACAAAGTACCAGCTGCAGCTGTTTAATAAGTATAGAAGAATCAACCTTTTACATAACTGCCTCGGGAGAGAATTGAACTCCCATATCTAAAGCTTCAGTTTAACGCTTTTACCACTAAGCTACCGAGGCTATATAAGTAAAGCTTTTAATTTTCTTTCTATATTAGGTTAGATTGATGGTTATTTGGAAAAATAAAGCAGCCCCTTTTAATTCATAATAGCTAATTACCTTATAAATACGACACTTTAATGTGTTTCCTTAGTACTCACTGCTTCTAATTTACTAATTAGCTTACTGTCCTAATTTACCGCGGCAAATTGAATTAGGAGCAGGGTAATTTTCAAGGTAAGGGTGAAACTATACATAAAACTAGAAAAGGTTAATGGCCCAACCTAACGAGGGTGAGTATATTTTACCCCACCTGCCTCACCTCATTTAATACATTTAATTTTATTAATTAATTATTAATGAAAGTATGAGTTGATCAGATTCGAACTGAGATAATCCATTACCAAAAAATGGTGTTTTTCCAATTAAACTACAACTCAAGTAAGGAGAGCCGAAAACTGGACTTGAACCAATTTTTATTTCTTACAAGGAAATTGTTTTAGCCAGGTAAACTATTTCGACAGGATACAAATTACCAGATTCGAACTGGTGATATCTACTTGGAAGGTAGATGTTATAGCCAATTTAACTAAACTTGTCATAGTTTCCTTCTGGAGTTGAACCAAAATTTGTACTTTAGAAGAATACGATTTTAACCATTAAATTAAGGAAACTATTTACTTAAGCCAAAGAAGAATTGAACTTCTACTTAATCCTTATCAAGAATTTATTCTAACCGTTAAATTATTAGCTTAGTACAAGAATGGAGCGATTTGAACACTCACGAATGATTTTGGAGATCATCATACTACCATTATATTACATTCTTTTTTAAGGCAACTTATATTTATTTGATAGGTGAGATAAATTGCGGTTGATATTTGATATTTACTCTGCCAACAACTTCTATACGGTACTCCGACTTTTAACTAATAAGATTGCTTACCTTTGATTTGTAAGGTCTCCTCTCAAATCCACCTATTAAATAAAAAATAATATCATGATTCACTTTTATTTTCTTTCTTAACTAATATAGTTTCCTCTCTTTATATTTTAATTTTTAGGTATATAATATTTATTAAGGAACTTACAAATCAAGGTAAGCAATCCTTATTAGTTAAAAGGTCGAGTACCCGTAGTAGAAGTTGTTGGCAGAGTAAATATCAAATATCAACCGAATTTATCTACCTATCAAATAAATATAAGTTGCCTTAAAAAGAATGTAATATAATGTAGATGATGATCTCCAAAATCATTCGTGAGTGTCAAATCGCTCCATTCTTGTACTAAGCTAATAATTAACGGTTAGAATAAATTCTTGATAAGGATTAAGTAGAAGTTCAATTCTTCTTTGGCTTAAGTAAATAGTTTCCTTAATTTAATGGTTAAAATCGTATTCTTCTAAAGTACAAATTTTGGTTCAACTCCAGAAGGAAACTATGACAAGTTTAGTTAAATTGGCTATAACATCTACCTTCCAAGTAGATATCACCAGTTCGAATCTGGTAATTTGTATCCTGTCGAAATAGTTTACCTGGCTAAAACAATTTCCTTGTAAGAAATAAAAATTGGTTCAAGTCCAGTTTTCGGCTCTCCTTACTTGAGTTGTAGTTTAATTGGAAAAACACCATTTTTTGGTAATGGATTATCTCAGTTCGAATCTGATCAACTCATACTTTCATTAATAATTAATTAATAAAATTAAATGTATTAAATGAGGTGAGGCAGGTGGGGTAAAATATACTCACCCTCGTTAGGTTGGGCCATTAACCTTTTCTAGTTTTATGTATAGTTTCACCCTTACCTTGAAAATTACCCTGCTCCTAATTCAATTTGCCGCGGTAAATTAGGACAGTAAGCTAATTAGTAAATTAGAAGCAGTGAGTACTAAGGAAACACATTAAAGTGTCGTATTTATAAGGTAATTAGCTATTATGAATTAAAAGGGGCTGCTTTATTTTTCCAAATAACCATCAATCTAACCTAATATAGAAAGAAAATTAAAAGCTTTACTTATATAGCCTCGGTAGCTTAGTGGTAAAAGCGTTAAACTGAAGCTTTAGATATGGGAGTTCAATTCTCTCCCGAGGCAGTTATGTAAAAGGTTGATTCTTCTATACTTATTAAACAGCTGCAGCTGGTACTTTGTAATAAAAGTAACATAAAGCTGCCTTAGGCACTGTATAAAATAAGAATAAAATTTTTAAATATGTTTATATTAGATTATGTCTGCTGCTGCAAGCTCGGACTAATAAAATTAATTGCCACAGCAAAGAAATAAGAACCTCTTGAATCCTTAGGCAAATCCCGCCACCCACCTTACAAGATGCTCCTATAAAACGAGGTAAATTTGAACGGGTCAAATCAAAGTCATCAGCAACTTAATATAAAATTTAAAAATGCCATACCACTCTCCTAACTTGCCCTGATAAAAGGCGGTTACCCTGTTGGAAGGTGAGTGGTCGCGTTTTGTGCTGTTGGGGGTGTTAAGACTGCTCCTGCTTTTATCTTCTTTATAAAAAGTAGCTTAGGCTAGAACAAATATAACTAGGGGTCGATTCTCTGAGTTTAGTAGCGCTAATTAATAACTTTCCGGAATAAATTAATCTACTCAACCAAGGAGCGCAGCAGACCGTCTAAAAGAATAAAACTAATTTATCAAATCTATTATGTAAATAAACAAAATAGAAATTAATATTTAATTAGTAATTGCTATAGTGTAATTAAATTAAGCTAATAAATTAACAAAGGTTATTGTTTTTACCCTTAAAGCGCATCTCGGCTTTACTAAATCCTAATTAGTTTATCCAAACCACTTAATTCATATCTGCCAATCTACCTTTTCAATCATTATCCTATTCAAATCTAACCAAAGGGTTAACCAAAAAAAGGGTGTTATCAAACTAGACAAATTTTATTTTATGGAGCCCTCCTTGGACGGGTAGGCTTTATACCTTATGACTGTACATTCCTACCTTTCGGCTAGGCAAGGGCTAGTTTGAATCTAATAGACCGCAAAGGGGGTTGTTGCTGCAGTTTTAAATTTTACCTTAGGTAGAACAATTATAGGAGTCTACGCTTTTCTTTTTGGTTTTTGCGCCAATAAAGTAAGGCTTTTTTTAAGTTAGCGAGGCGTTATGAGACTAAAATTTTGGTGGTGTTTTAACCCTGTCGCCTAACCTTTAAATAGTTACTTTGGGAACAGGTAGCCGGTAAAATTTAAGTGCTTTAAGGCAAAAAGTATTATGGTTAATTCTAAATTAAAATAATGGTCCCTTTTACCTTGAAAATTATGTTATGGTGAAATACGAGATAAAGGGTATTAATTTATTAAGGTTCACCTGAGAACTCTCTCCTCCTCTACAAAGCTGTGTCAAGGCTTAAGTGGCAGCGCTAATAAAAGTTATCAAGTTCAGCAGGTAAACAATAAAAATATAATACAAATAAACTATAATTAATAATAATAATAATATAAAAATCATAATTAAATAATTTACTTGATTTAATATCTTGACTTGTTTCTGTATTTAGCCATTTTACCCTCTAAAAAAAGAGAGATAGGGCCTCTCCTCCGCTCCAAAAATAGGAAGAATTGGTTACTGAAGGATGAAACCACCCGTTAACGCCTTCCTGTCCATAACAATGTTAAATTTAATCGCAGAACTACTACCTTAATAGGAATGGAGTAGGGTATTAAGCAACTTAGTTAACGGGAAACTGTAAACCTTCTCAAGCAAGGCAGGTTTTAGTCCAAATCTTAAAAATTTTTAGGCAAAATATTCATTTATTAGAAAACAGTATTTTCATAAAAAAAAAAATATAAAAAAAATATAAAAATAAAATATTATATTTAATATAAGTGAGAAAATAAAAAAAAAAATATCAAATAATAATGATAACTTTATATTTTTCTTTAAAAACTAGTTCATGGATTTTTAATTTAATTGATGTAATATGTGTTATCTTACCTGTTTTATTAGCTGTTGCTTTTATGACTATAATTGAAAGAAAACAGCTCGCAGCGTTACAGAGACGTGTAGGTCCGGATACAGTAGGTTATTATGGATTATTACAACCATTTGCCGATGCATTGAAGTTAATACTTAAAGAAACAATCATACCTTCTCATTCTAATAAAATATTATTTTATTTAGCACCTGTTTCTACTTTAATATTTAGTTTATTGGGTTGAGCTGTTATTCCTTTTGGCCAAGGTTTAGCTATCTCTGATTATTCAATAGGGATATTTTATACTTTAGCTTTATCTTCTTTAGGGGTTTATGGTAAAATCTCACTGACTCCTTGCCCTATAATATTTCTATTATTTGAGGCAAAAAACATAGTGAATAGAGTGATGGTTTTTAAAATATTAAAATTTTAATATCTTATTGTAACTGTACTAAAGTGGGTAGTTGTCGGTCTACGCCATATTAAAAGTATGGAAGTCCGCTACCTCCTACCAAAGTTTAGTAGGGTAGCGCTATATCGCTTTATCCTCATTCTAATTGCCGATTATCTAAGTCATTAGATAAAATTAATCTACTATAACCTAGAAACTTTTAAGTTTAATAGTACTTTAAAGAATGCACCTCCTAATTCAAAACCTTTTCCACTTTTACTAGCTGTCCATTTCCCTTTTCAGCGAAGCAGCCTAAGGATAAAAGTCGCAAGCCCTCCGCTAAGCGCACCAGCTAAAATAAATTACCACAAAAGGAGGTAGTTACGAAAAAAGTGATAGTCTATTAAAAATTTAAAAAACTAGGTGGGAATTATAAATCCGCAGAGACTATACGTGGATTATCTTAATCTTAAGATAAAGAAATAGTCCGGTTAAAAATAAAACATAATAATTCATATTTTCTTAAATATTTTCCATCTTTCCAGCCTCCAAATATCCCAGCTTATCCTTTTCTTTTTTAGGTAAAACCAAAGGGAAGGCGGATCCCGTCCTCTTTAAAGGAAGTGGTAGCCTGGTTGGTAGTACCTCACACTATTTTCTCTATCCCTATTTCATCTTTTCATTAGGGTGGCTGGCTGGCAGAAGTGCCGCGGCGAGGTTTAAAGGAAAAAGAAAATACTTTCTACCCTGCCTTCTACCTTCTATTTCTTTAGAGTCACCTAAAACACAAAAGCCCACTCTGCTATACTTAGCTGAGGCAGGGTAAATTGATTTTGTAGAAAGATAAAGGAGGGCGAGGCTACCACGCCCATCTTTACAGGTCGAGCGAAGGTGCGAGAGGCTAAATTAAATTTTTAAGTTTTATATTTTAACTGATTATCGCATTTAATATGTTAATTAAATTTTCTCTTAATAAAATTAGCAGTCAGAATAGTAAAACTAATCCTTCCCTAACCTCGCTACCTGAAAATACTAAAGAAAAAGAAAAAAATAACAAAAACAATAACAAAAATAAAAATATACCATGAGATATTACTCCTCAAATATTAAAAGCACAAAAAATTCTTAATCAAATGTATTTATCTCTGGATAATAATGAAAAAAAATTTGCAGATAAATACTTATTACCTTATATCACAACAATTAAAGGTGATACAGGTGTACCTATTGATATTATGAATCGTGGCGCTGTTTCACCCGCTTCCTCCCACGTAGCCTTACCTGTGGCAAAGACTGGAAAATTTACGCAGGAAGAGAGAGTGAGGGCTGGAAAATTTTATGTAGTAGAAGATTTAAAAACTATTGAACAAATTTCTCTAAATTATAAAGATCTTGCTTGTATTTATAGTTTTTCTGCTGCTTCTGTTATCCCTTCCATCTAACCCCAAAGGAGGAAGGAGGTCTTCAACCAGAATTAAGCATGAAAACTCTTATATTGGACAAACTCAAGATATTTTCAAGATAAAGCTATTATCTTGATAAAAAAAAACTAAAAAAATAAATAAAAAATAATTTGTTAAACTTTCCTTTTAGATTAAGAATAAATACAGAAGCAAGAAAAAATATAAAATAAAAAGATCTTTATAATTTAGAGAAAATTTGTTCAATAGTTTTTTAAATCTTCTACTACATAAAAATTTTCCAGCCCTCACTCTCTCTTCCTGCGTAAATTTTCCAGTCTTTGCCACAGGTAAGGCTACGTGGGAGGAAGCGGGTGAAACAGCGCCACGATTCATAATATCAATAGGTACACCTGTATCACCTTTAATTGTTGTGATATAAGGTAATAAGTATTTATCTGCAAATTTTTTTTCATTATTATCCAGAGATAAATACATTTGATTAAGAATTTTTTGTGCTTTTAATATTTGAGGAGTAATATCTCATGGTATATTTTTATTTTTGTTATTGTTTTTGTTATTTTTTTCTTTTTCTTTAGTATTTTCAGGTAGCGAGGTTAGGGAAGGATTAGTTTTACTATTCTGACTGCTAATTTTATTAAGAGAAAATTTAATTAACATATTAAATGCGATAATCAGTTAAAATATAAAACTTAAAAATTTAATTTAGCCTCTCGCACCTTCGCTCGACCTGTAAAGATGGGCGTGGTAGCCTCGCCCTCCTTTATCTTTCTACAAAATCAATTTACCCTGCCTCAGCTAAGTATAGCAGAGTGGGCTTTTGTGTTTTAGGTGACTCTAAAGAAATAGAAGGTAGAAGGCAGGGTAGAAAGTATTTTCTTTTTCCTTTAAACCTCGCCGCGGCACTTCTGCCAGCCAGCCACCCTAATGAAAAGATGAAATAGGGATAGAGAAAATAGTGTGAGGTACTACCAACCAGGCTACCACTTCCTTTAAAGAGGACGGGATCCGCCTTCCCTTTGGTTTTACCTAAAAAAGAAAAGGATAAGCTGGGATATTTGGAGGCTGGAAAGATGGAAAATATTTAAGAAAATATGAATTATTATGTTTTATTTTTAACCGGACTATTTCTTTATCTTAAGATTAAGATAATCCACGTATAGTCTCTGCGGATTTATAATTCCCACCTAGTTTTTTAAATTTTTAATAGACTATCACTTTTTTCGTAACTACCTCCTTTTGTGGTAATTTATTTTAGCTGGTGCGCTTAGCGGAGGGCTTGCGACTTTTATCCTTAGGCTGCTTCGCTGAAAAGGGAAATGGACAGCTAGTAAAAGTGGAAAAGGTTTTGAATTAGGAGGTGCATTCTTTAAAGTACTATTAAACTTAAAAGTTTCTAGGTTATAGTAGATTAATTTTATCTAATGACTTAGATAATCGGCAATTAGAATGAGGATAAAGCGATATAGCGCTACCCTACTAAACTTTGGTAGGAGGTAGCGGACTTCCATACTTTTAATATGGCGTAGACCGACAACTACCCACTTTAGTACAGTTACAATAAGATATTAAAATTTTAATATTTTAAAAACCATCACTCTATTCACTATGTTTTTTGCCTCAAATAATAGAAATATTATAGGGCAAGGAGTCAGTGAGATTTTACCATAAACCCCTAAAGAAGATAAAGCTAAAGTATAAAATATCCCTATTGAATAATCAGAGATAGCTAAACCTTGGCCAAAAGGAATAACAGCTCAACCCAATAAACTAAATATTAAAGTAGAAACAGGTGCTAAATAAAATAATATTTTATTAGAATGAGAAGGTATGATTGTTTCTTTAAGTATTAACTTCAATGCATCGGCAAATGGTTGTAATAATCCATAATAACCTACTGTATCCGGACCTACACGTCTCTGTAACGCTGCGAGCTGTTTTCTTTCAATTATAGTCATAAAAGCAACAGCTAATAAAACAGGTAAGATAACACATATTACATCAATTAAATTAAAAATCCATGAACTAGTTTTTAAAGAAAAATATAAAGTTATCATTATTATTTGATATTTTTTTTTTTATTTTCTCACTTATATTAAATATAATATTTTATTTTTATATTTTTTTTATATTTTTTTTTTTTATGAAAATACTGTTTTCTAATAAATGAATATTTTGCCTAAAAATTTTTAAGATTTGGACTAAAACCTGCCTTGCTTGAGAAGGTTTACAGTTTCCCGTTAACTAAGTTGCTTAATACCCTACTCCATTCCTATTAAGGTAGTAGTTCTGCGATTAAATTTAACATTGTTATGGACAGGAAGGCGTTAACGGGTGGTTTCATCCTTCAGTAACCAATTCTTCCTATTTTTGGAGCGGAGGAGAGGCCCTATCTCTCTTTTTTTAGAGGGTAAAATGGCTAAATACAGAAACAAGTCAAGATATTAAATCAAGTAAATTATTTAATTATGATTTTTATATTATTATTATTATTAATTATAGTTTATTTGTATTATATTTTTATTGTTTACCTGCTGAACTTGATAACTTTTATTAGCGCTGCCACTTAAGCCTTGACACAGCTTTGTAGAGGAGGAGAGAGTTCTCAGGTGAACCTTAATAAATTAATACCCTTTATCTCGTATTTCACCATAACATAATTTTCAAGGTAAAAGGGACCATTATTTTAATTTAGAATTAACCATAATACTTTTTGCCTTAAAGCACTTAAATTTTACCGGCTACCTGTTCCCAAAGTAACTATTTAAAGGTTAGGCGACAGGGTTAAAACACCACCAAAATTTTAGTCTCATAACGCCTCGCTAACTTAAAAAAAGCCTTACTTTATTGGCGCAAAAACCAAAAAGAAAAGCGTAGACTCCTATAATTGTTCTACCTAAGGTAAAATTTAAAACTGCAGCAACAACCCCCTTTGCGGTCTATTAGATTCAAACTAGCCCTTGCCTAGCCGAAAGGTAGGAATGTACAGTCATAAGGTATAAAGCCTACCCGTCCAAGGAGGGCTCCATAAAATAAAATTTGTCTAGTTTGATAACACCCTTTTTTTGGTTAACCCTTTGGTTAGATTTGAATAGGATAATGATTGAAAAGGTAGATTGGCAGATATGAATTAAGTGGTTTGGATAAACTAATTAGGATTTAGTAAAGCCGAGATGCGCTTTAAGGGTAAAAACAATAACCTTTGTTAATTTATTAGCTTAATTTAATTACACTATAGCAATTACTAATTAAATATTAATTTCTATTTTGTTTATTTACATAATAGATTTGATAAATTAGTTTTATTCTTTTAGACGGTCTGCTGCGCTCCTTGGTTGAGTAGATTAATTTATTCCGGAAAGTTATTAATTAGCGCTACTAAACTCAGAGAATCGACCCCTAGTTATATTTGTTCTAGCCTAAGCTACTTTTTATAAAGAAGATAAAAGCAGGAGCAGTCTTAACACCCCCAACAGCACAAAACGCGACCACTCACCTTCCAACAGGGTAACCGCCTTTTATCAGGGCAAGTTAGGAGAGTGGTATGGCATTTTTAAATTTTATATTAAGTTGCTGATGACTTTGATTTGACCCGTTCAAATTTACCTCGTTTTATAGGAGCATCTTGTAAGGTGGGTGGCGGGATTTGCCTAAGGATTCAAGAGGTTCTTATTTCTTTGCTGTGGCAATTAATTTTATTAGTCCGAGCTTGCAGCAGCAGACATAATCTAATATAAACATATTTAAAAATTTTATTCTTATTTTATACAGTGCCTAAGGCAGCTTTATGTTACTTTTATTACAAAGTACCAGCTGCAGCTGTTTAATAAGTATAGAAGAATCAACCTTTTACATAACTGCCTCGGGAGAGAATTGAACTCCCATATCTAAAGCTTCAGTTTAACGCTTTTACCACTAAGCTACCGAGGCTATATAAGTAAAGCTTTTAATTTTCTTTCTATATTAGGTTAGATTGATGGTTATTTGGAAAAATAAAGCAGCCCCTTTTAATTCATAATAGCTAATTACCTTATAAATACGACACTTTAATGTGTTTCCTTAGTACTCACTGCTTCTAATTTACTAATTAGCTTACTGTCCTAATTTACCGCGGCAAATTGAATTAGGAGCAGGGTAATTTTCAAGGTAAGGGTGAAACTATACATAAAACTAGAAAAGGTTAATGGCCCAACCTAACGAGGGTGAGTATATTTTACCCCACCTGCCTCACCTCATTTAATACATTTAATTTTATTAATTAATTATTAATGAAAGTATGAGTTGATCAGATTCGAACTGAGATAATCCATTACCAAAAAATGGTGTTTTTCCAATTAAACTACAACTCAAGTAAGGAGAGCCGAAAACTGGACTTGAACCAATTTTTATTTCTTACAAGGAAATTGTTTTAGCCAGGTAAACTATTTCGACAGGATACAAATTACCAGATTCGAACTGGTGATATCTACTTGGAAGGTAGATGTTATAGCCAATTTAACTAAACTTGTCATAGTTTCCTTCTGGAGTTGAACCAAAATTTGTACTTTAGAAGAATACGATTTTAACCATTAAATTAAGGAAACTATTTACTTAAGCCAAAGAAGAATTGAACTTCTACTTAATCCTTATCAAGAATTTATTCTAACCGTTAAATTATTAGCTTAGTACAAGAATGGAGCGATTTGAACACTCACGAATGATTTTGGAGATCATCATACTACCATTATATTACATTCTTTTTTAAGGCAACTTATATTTATTTGATAGGTGAGATAAATTGCGGTTGATATTTGATATTTACTCTGCCAACAACTTCTACTACGGGTACTCCGACCTTTTAACTAATAAGGATTGCCTTACCTTTGATTTGTAAGGTCTCCCTCTCAAATCCACCTATTAAATAAAAAAATAATATCATGATTCACTCCCACCCCAAAATTTTATTTTCCTCTTCTTAAACTAATACTAAAGTAGTTCCACTTTTGATTGGAATTGGCCTTTGCGTAATTTGATTTCATTAATAGCGCAAAAGAAGGCTTAATTATTTGCACTTATTTTTAATATTATGAATCCTGACTAGTCGTTGCTTACCTTTATTTAATTAATTAATTTAATTTTAGAGCTAGCTCTTATTTTAGCTGAAGTTATATTGGTTAATTTTTTTAAGGTTAGCCAACTCTAAGGAAGGCTAAAACGAGCCATTACAGATTTGAACTGAAACTTTCCTAATTGACAATTAGACGCTCTACCTATTAAGCTAATGGCTCTAATAATAATATTATTATTATATTAAGTTATATTTTATAAAAATAACTTCTTTTATTTATTTTTAATTGGAAATTTTATCTAATTATAGTACCTAGCTTTATTTAGGAGGTTATTCCATAGCAAAATTACCCACACTCTTTTAAATTAAAAAGGGGTGTTCTGTTAACATTTTCTAGTTTAGCCTTATTTATTAACCACTTATTTATATTATTTAATTTAAAAGGGTATACTGGAATAGGAGAGCCTGAAAATTTTATGGCATTTTTAGTTAATAACGCAGTTTCTTTTTGGGGGTAGGAATCTGGCGACTGAGCTAGCTAGCTAAAATTTAAGTAAATTACCGGGAAAAAGCTCCCTCAGCTGCTACTTTATCTGAAATGTATTGACCTTACTATATATTGTATTCTTCTGCACCTACTTCTTCACAGACTAGCTATTTAAGGAGAGTCAAACCTGACTTTGACTATGCTATAAGGTGGGAAAATGAATAATAAATAAAATTGTAATCAAAAATAAACCAAGGAAATGTTACAACTAAATTTTATAATAATAATAAATTTAAATTTTAGGCATCAAATGGAATTGAACCATTGAATAAGTAATTAACAGTTACTCGCAATAACCACTCTGCCATGATACCTTTATAAAATCTTACAAACTTCAAACTACTTAAATAGAATGTACAACCCTTTGTGTTAGTTGGTCGGTGCTTTACATTCTTGATTAGGCTTCCTCCCAAAATTTAAATTAAAATAACTGTTAAAAGTATTTACAAAACTTTTCGCTACTTTAATCACCTCCCAGCCATAAGAACTCTTCTTATTAAACAAAATTACAATTTTTAATTTATACACATATGTATAGAATTTAGGGCCATATTTTACAAATAATTTTCGATTTTTCAATAAGAAATTAGTATTACTCTCTCTTTAGCTTTAACCTTTACGTAGTTTCTACCCTTTTTAAATTTTAATTAGGTTTTATTTAGGTAGATTATTTTTCAAGAGGTTAGCTCTACTCTCCCGTATAGGTTTGGTGGAAAAAGTATCAATATTTTTTTGTAAAATATTCTAAGGTTTCTTTTGTTAGTATGGTTTAGATTATTAGTATAATAACTAAAATTTAACCTACTTTAATTGGAGTGCGGATCACCCAACCCTTTTATTATGGCAGTCTCTTAAATAAGGCGGAAAGTTAGCAGGGCTACTTTCGCTCTTTTAATTTTAAATGAGGGTTATTTTGCCCTTACATGTAAATTGTTAAAATTTTATTAATTACGGGGTAGGCGCGATTCGAACACGCTCAAGCTTCTACCCAAAAAAAGTAACCAACCAATTAGTCGTCTACCCCACTTTTTGATTTAATATTAAAATCCTTCTTCTTTTATGAAATTTAAAACAGATATTTTGTATTTCCAGCTTCTAAAAACAGAAGCAAAAGCTACAATGGTTACAACCTCTTTAGAATCTTACCTTGGGTAAATTTATTTTAGCTTTTCTGAAAATAACAAATTTAGGGAAAGGAAAAATATCTTAAAGTAAAACCGGGCAACGGGCGTCTCAACGCCCTTTCGGGCGCAAGCGCGCACCCCACCAATTAGGTTTTAAATATTACCTTTCCTTCTTAAATTTAGTCAATGAGAGATTAAATTGGACATTAGTAAGATATAATTTTTTAATTTTCTTTTTCCCACCTCTAACTTTACGATTGATTAACGGAGTTTGAGAAGTACTCCTTAACAGAGAGAAGTTAGGCAGAAATTAGGTTATAATGTTTTAAAAGGTGTTCCATCTCGTGGTTAAAGAATGCAATACAAACATAGCTAATGCTTTACCTAATTTCTGCCCTAACTCTCTCTCTGTTAAGGAGTACTTCTCAAACTCCGTTAATCAATCGTAAAGTTAGAGGTGGGAAAAAGAAAATTAAAAAATTATATCTTACTAATGTCCAATTTAATCTCTCATTGACTAAATTTAAGAAGGAAAGGTAATATTTAAAACCTAATTGGTGGGGTGCGCGCTTGCGCCCGAAAGGGCGTTGAGACGCCCGTTGCCCGGTTTTACTTTAAGATATTTTTCCTTTCCCTAAATTTGTTATTTTCAGAAAAGCTAAAATAAATTTACCCAAGGTAAGATTCTAAAGAGGTTGTAACCATTGTAGCTTTTGCTTCTGTTTTTAGAAGCTGGAAATACAAAATATCTGTTTTAAATTTCATAAAAGAAGAAGGATTTTAATATTAAATCAAAAAGTGGGGTAGACGACTAATTGGTTGGTTACTTTTTTTGGGTAGAAGCTTGAGCGTGTTCGAATCGCGCCTACCCCGTAATTAATAAAATTTTAACAATTTACATGTAAGGGCAAAATAACCCTCATTTAAAATTAAAAGAGCGAAAGTAGCCCTGCTAACTTTCCGCCTTATTTAAGAGACTGCCATAATAAAAGGGTTGGGTGATCCGCACTCCAATTAAAGTAGGTTAAATTTTAGTTATTATACTAATAATCTAAACCATACTAACAAAAGAAACCTTAGAATATTTTACAAAAAAATATTGATACTTTTTCCACCAAACCTATACGGGAGAGTAGAGCTAACCTCTTGAAAAATAATCTACCTAAATAAAACCTAATTAAAATTTAAAAAGGGTAGAAACTACGTAAAGGTTAAAGCTAAAGAGAGAGTAATACTAATTTCTTATTGAAAAATCGAAAATTATTTGTAAAATATGGCCCTAAATTCTATACATATGTGTATAAATTAAAAATTGTAATTTTGTTTAATAAGAAGAGTTCTTATGGCTGGGAGGTGATTAAAGTAGCGAAAAGTTTTGTAAATACTTTTAACAGTTATTTTAATTTAAATTTTGGGAGGAAGCCTAATCAAGAATGTAAAGCACCGACCAACTAACACAAAGGGTTGTACATTCTATTTAAGTAGTTTGAAGTTTGTAAGATTTTATAAAGGTATCATGGCAGAGTGGTTATTGCGAGTAACTGTTAATTACTTATTCAATGGTTCAATTCCATTTGATGCCTAAAATTTAAATTTATTATTATTATAAAATTTAGTTGTAACATTTCCTTGGTTTATTTTTGATTACAATTTTATTTATTATTCATTTTCCCACCTTATAGCATAGTCAAAGTCAGGTTTGACTCTCCTTAAATAGCTAGTCTGTGAAGAAGTAGGTGCAGAAGAATACAATATATAGTAAGGTCAATACATTTCAGATAAAGTAGCAGCTGAGGGAGCTTTTTCCCGGTAATTTACTTAAATTTTAGCTAGCTAGCTCAGTCGCCAGATTCCTACCCCCAAAAAGAAACTGCGTTATTAACTAAAAATGCCATAAAATTTTCAGGCTCTCCTATTCCAGTATACCCTTTTAAATTAAATAATATAAATAAGTGGTTAATAAATAAGGCTAAACTAGAAAA
Source organism: Armillaria cepistipes (assembly GCA_900157415.1). Classification (NCBI taxonomy): domain Eukaryota; kingdom Fungi; phylum Basidiomycota; class Agaricomycetes; order Agaricales; family Physalacriaceae; genus Armillaria; species Armillaria cepistipes. The sequence continues at coordinate 17,295 of FTRY01000099.1, forward strand.
TGTTAACAGAACACCCCTTTTTAATTTAAAAGAGTGTGGGTAATTTTGCTATGGAATAACCTCCTAAATAAAGCTAGGTACTATAATTAGATAAAATTTCCAATTAAAAATAAATAAAAGAAGTTATTTTTATAAAATATAACTTAATATAATAATAATATTATTATTAGAGCCATTAGCTTAATAGGTAGAGCGTCTAATTGTCAATTAGGAAAGTTTCAGTTCAAATCTGTAATGGCTCGTTTTAGCCTTCCTTAGAGTTGGCTAACCTTAAAAAAATTAACCAATATAACTTCAGCTAAAATAAGAGCTAGCTCTAAAATTAAATTAATTAATTAAATAAAGGTAAGCAACGACTAGTCAGGATTCATAATATTAAAAATAAGTGCAAATAATTAAGCCTTCTTTTGCGCTATTAATGAAATCAAATTACGCAAAGGCCAATTCCAATCAAAAGTGGAACTACTTTAGTATTAGTTTAAGAAGAGGAAAATAAAATTTTGGGGTGGGAGTGAATCATGATATTATTTTTTTATTTAATAGGTGGATTTGAGAGGGAGACCTTACAAATCAAAGGTAAGGCAATCCTTATTAGTTAAAAGGTCGGAGTACCCGTAGTAGAAGTTGTTGGCAGAGTAAATATCAAATATCAACCGCAATTTATCTCACCTATCAAATAAATATAAGTTGCCTTAAAAAAGAATGTAATATAATGGTAGTATGATGATCTCCAAAATCATTCGTGAGTGTTCAAATCGCTCCATTCTTGTACTAAGCTAATAATTTAACGGTTAGAATAAATTCTTGATAAGGATTAAGTAGAAGTTCAATTCTTCTTTGGCTTAAGTAAATAGTTTCCTTAATTTAATGGTTAAAATCGTATTCTTCTAAAGTACAAATTTTGGTTCAACTCCAGAAGGAAACTATGACAAGTTTAGTTAAATTGGCTATAACATCTACCTTCCAAGTAGATATCACCAGTTCGAATCTGGTAATTTGTATCCTGTCGAAATAGTTTACCTGGCTAAAACAATTTCCTTGTAAGAAATAAAAATTGGTTCAAGTCCAGTTTTCGGCTCTCCTTACTTGAGTTGTAGTTTAATTGGAAAAACACCATTTTTTGGTAATGGATTATCTCAGTTCGAATCTGATCAACTCATACTTTCATTAATAATTAATTAATAAAATTAAATGTATTAAATGAGGTGAGGCAGGTGGGGTAAAATATACTCACCCTCGTTAGGTTGGGCCATTAACCTTTTCTAGTTTTATGTATAGTTTCACCCTTACCTTGAAAATTACCCTGCTCCTAATTCAATTTGCCGCGGTAAATTAGGACAGTAAGCTAATTAGTAAATTAGAAGCAGTGAGTACTAAGGAAACACATTAAAGTGTCGTATTTATAAGGTAATTAGCTATTATGAATTAAAAGGGGCTGCTTTATTTTTCCAAATAACCATCAATCTAACCTAATATAGAAAGAAAATTAAAAGCTTTACTTATATAGCCTCGGTAGCTTAGTGGTAAAAGCGTTAAACTGAAGCTTTAGATATGGGAGTTCAATTCTCTCCCGAGGCAGTTATGTAAAAGGTTGATTCTTCTATACTTATTAAACAGCTGCAGCTGGTACTTTGTAATAAAAGTAACATAAAGCTGCCTTAGGCACTGTATAAAATAAGAATAAAATTTTTAAATATGTTTATATTAGATTATGTCTGCTGCTGCAAGCTCGGACTAATAAAATTAATTGCCACAGCAAAGAAATAAGAACCTCTTGAATCCTTAGGCAAATCCCGCCACCCACCTTACAAGATGCTCCTATAAAACGAGGTAAATTTGAACGGGTCAAATCAAAGTCATCAGCAACTTAATATAAAATTTAAAAATGCCATACCACTCTCCTAACTTGCCCTGATAAAAGGCGGTTACCCTGTTGGAAGGTGAGTGGTCGCGTTTTGTGCTGTTGGGGGTGTTAAGACTGCTCCTGCTTTTATCTTCTTTATAAAAAGTAGCTTAGGCTAGAACAAATATAACTAGGGGTCGATTCTCTGAGTTTAGTAGCGCTAATTAATAACTTTCCGGAATAAATTAATCTACTCAACCAAGGAGCGCAGCAGACCGTCTAAAAGAATAAAACTAATTTATCAAATCTATTATGTAAATAAACAAAATAGAAATTAATATTTAATTAGTAATTGCTATAGTGTAATTAAATTAAGCTAATAAATTAACAAAGGTTATTGTTTTTACCCTTAAAGCGCATCTCGGCTTTACTAAATCCTAATTAGTTTATCCAAACCACTTAATTCATATCTGCCAATCTACCTTTTCAATCATTATCCTATTCAAATCTAACCAAAGGGTTAACCAAAAAAGGGTGTTATCAAACTAGACAAATTTTATTTTATGGAGCCCTCCTTGGACGGGTAGGCTTTATACCTTATGACTGTACATTCCTACCTTTCGGCTAGGCAAGGGCTAGTTTGAATCTAATAGACCGCAAAGGGGGTTGTTGCTGCAGTTTTAAATTTTACCTTAGGTAGAACAATTATAGGAGTCTACGCTTTTCTTTTTGGTTTTTGCGCCAATAAAGTAAGGCTTTTTTTAAGTTAGCGAGGCGTTATGAGACTAAAATTTTGGTGGTGTTTTAACCCTGTCGCCTAACCTTTAAATAGTTACTTTGGGAACAGGTAGCCGGTAAAATTTAAGTGCTTTAAGGCAAAAAGTATTATGGTTAATTCTAAATTAAAATAATGGTCCCTTTTACCTTGAAAATTATGTTATGGTGAAATACGAGATAAAGGGTATTAATTTATTAAGGTTCACCTGAGAACTCTCTCCTCCTCTACAAAGCTGTGTCAAGGCTTAAGTGGCAGCGCTAATAAAAGTTATCAAGTTCAGCAGGTAAACAATAAAAATATAATACAAATAAACTATAATTAATAATAATAATAATATAAAAATCATAATTAAATAATTTACTTGATTTAATATCTTGACTTGTTTCTGTATTTAGCCATTTTACCCTCTAAAAAAAGAGAGATAGGGCCTCTCCTCCGCTCCAAAAATAGGAAGAATTGGTTACTGAAGGATGAAACCACCCGTTAACGCCTTCCTGTCCATAACAATGTTAAATTTAATCGCAGAACTACTACCTTAATAGGAATGGAGTAGGGTATTAAGCAACTTAGTTAACGGGAAACTGTAAACCTTCTCAAGCAAGGCAGGTTTTAGTCCAAATCTTAAAAATTTTTAGGCAAAATATTCATTTATTAGAAAACAGTATTTTCATAAAAAAAAAATATAAAAAAAATATAAAAATAAAATATTATATTTAATATAAGTGAGAAAATAAAAAAAAAAATATCAAATAATAATGATAACTTTATATTTTTCTTTAAAAACTAGTTCATGGATTTTTAATTTAATTGATGTAATATGTGTTATCTTACCTGTTTTATTAGCTGTTGCTTTTATGACTATAATTGAAAGAAAACAGCTCGCAGCGTTACAGAGACGTGTAGGTCCGGATACAGTAGGTTATTATGGATTATTACAACCATTTGCCGATGCATTGAAGTTAATACTTAAAGAAACAATCATACCTTCTCATTCTAATAAAATATTATTTTATTTAGCACCTGTTTCTACTTTAATATTTAGTTTATTGGGTTGAGCTGTTATTCCTTTTGGCCAAGGTTTAGCTATCTCTGATTATTCAATAGGGATATTTTATACTTTAGCTTTATCTTCTTTAGGGGTTTATGGTAAAATCTCACTGACTCCTTGCCCTATAATATTTCTATTATTTGAGGCAAAAAACATAGTGAATAGAGTGATGGTTTTTAAATATTAAAATTTTAATATCTTATTGTAACTGTACTAAAGTGGGTAGTTGTCGGTCTACGCCATATTAAAAGTATGGAAGTCCGCTACCTCCTACCAAAGTTTAGTAGGGTAGCGCTATATCGCTTTATCCTCATTCTAATTGCCGATTATCTAAGTCATTAGATAAAATTAATCTACTATAACCTAGAAACTTTTAAGTTTAATAGTACTTTAAAGAATGCACCTCCTAATTCAAAACCTTTTCCACTTTTACTAGCTGTCCATTTCCCTTTTCAGCGAAGCAGCCTAAGGATAAAAGTCGCAAGCCCTCCGCTAAGCGCACCAGCTAAAATAAATTACCACAAAAGGAGGTAGTTACGAAAAAAGTGATAGTCTATTAAAAATTTAAAAAACTAGGTGGGAATTATAAATCCGCAGAGACTATACGTGGATTATCTTAATCTTAAGATAAAGAAATAGTCCGGTTAAAAATAAAACATAATAATTCATATTTTCTTAAATATTTTCCATCTTTCCAGCCTCCAATATCCAGCTTATCCTTTTCTTTTTTAGGTAAAACCAAAGGGAAGGCGGATCCCGTCCTCTTTAAAGGAAGTGGTAGCCTGGTTGTAGTACCTCACACTATTTTCTCTATCCCTATTTCATCTTTTCATTAGGGTGGCTGGCTGGCAGAAGTGCCGCGGCGAGGTTTAAAGGAAAAGAAAATACTTTCTACCCTGCCTTCTACCTTCTATTTCTTTAGAGTCACCTAAAACACAAAAGCCCACTCTGCTATACTTAGCTGAGGCAGGGTAAATTGATTTTGTAGAAAGATAAAGGAGGGCGAGGCTACCACGCCCATCTTTACAGGTCGAGCGAAGGTGCGAGAGGCTAAATTAAATTTTTAAGTTTTATATTTTAACTGATTATCGCATTTAATATGTTAATTAAATTTTTCTTAATAAATTAGCAGTCAGAATAGTAAAACTAATCCTCCCTAACCTCGCTACCTGAAAAATACTAAAGAAAAAGAAAAAATAACAAAAACAATAACAAAAAAAAAATATACCATGAATATTACTCTCAAATATAAAGCACAAAAAATCTTAATCAAATGTATTTATCTCTGGATAATAATGAAAAAAAATTGCAGATAAATACTTATTACCTTATATCAACAATTAAAGTGTACAGGTGTACCTATTGATATTATGAATCGTGGCGCTGTTTCACCCGCTTCTCCCACGTAGCCTTACCTTGCAAAAGACTGGAAAATTTACGCAGAAGAAGAGTGAGGCTGGAAAATTTATGTATAGAAGATTTAAAAACTATTGAACAAATTTCTCTAAATTATAAAGATCTTGCTTGTATTTATAGTTTTTCTGCTGCTTCTGTTATCCCTTCCCATCTAACCCAAAGAGAAGGAGTCTTCAACCAGAATTAAGCATGAAAACCTCTTATATTGGACAAACTCAAGATATTTTTTCAAGATTAAAGGCTCATTATTTTACTTCAAAAAGGATTAAAAGACAAAACAGTTTTAATCTATTATATAATTATTGTACAGAGGTAGGGGAATAAAAATTTAAAATTTAAGATTATTTTAACATTTCCTACTTTTCAGTCCTTATATATTAAAGAATGTGGTACTTTATCTCCTGAATTTAAATTTATCTTACAGTCTTTTACAGAGTTTAAACTCGGTTTATATGAACAAGCTTTAATTTCTTATTTAAACCCGGTTTAAATACAACCAAGTTAATTAATTTTACATTTTTTAATTGATCTATTGGAAAATTTAAACCTGCTACTTTTGTTTCTTTTTTTGAAACTAGTAAAGGTTATGAAATATATAAGATTGTTTCGGCACGGCTTACCTTCCCTCTTGTGCAGCTAACAAAAGTGAGTCCAAAAGCTAAGAATGAAGGTGGAGGGGTAAATAAGTATAAAGAAAAGGATAGAATTAATACTAAATTTAACTTTTTTGA
>FTRY01000097.1:0-23397 GCA_900157415.1 Armillaria cepistipes
CATTAGTCTACCAGCTACTTTTAATTTAATACCTGCCAAGAAAGTAGGTAAAATTCTTAGATCATCACTTTTATTAGATTTACTTTTAAATTCATAATTAAGCACATCTTTAAAAATAGCATTATTGAATAATCTTTGAACAACTTTTAAAAGTTTAACCTTATTAATGACTAACCCTAATAAGTTTACTAAAATATTACTATCGTTATAAGGATAATGAACTCTAACTAAATTTAATTCAACAGGTTTATTAAAAAATTTACTTAAAATTAAACATAAAATATTAAGTTTTTTTTACTTAATTCATATCTTGTTAAAGGAATATCTGCTAATAATTTTGATTTAATAAATTTATTTTTACTATAATAAAATCTAATTCGATTATAGCGACTTTTAAAATTATTAGATTGTCTAAGTCTAAATATATTTTTATTTCACTTATTTTTTTTAAAAAAGGAACTAATTATAATGTAATAAAATAAATTAATAATAATTTTATCAGTTTTAAAAGTAAATACAGGTTTACTAATTAAACAGTTCATAGATTTAAAACCTAAATATAATAAATCATAAATTTCTTTAACTAATATATTATTTTGATAATTAAAATTATAAGCAATAAATCTAGTAAAATAAATAAAAGTACCCTTAATATCCAAATTAAAAAAACTTAAGGTTTTTAAAAATTGATTAAGAATAGGTTTATTTAAATATTTATTATGATATTTATTTAAAAACATATTAACAGGATTAGAATTAATATTTATATAGTCTAGTTTACTATTAAAACTTTTGAAATTATTAAATTTAGATATAATCGTTTGTTCATTTTTAATTTTATTTTCTTTAAAAATGGCGGCTGGGTTGCGCAAGCTTATACTCTTTTTATTGTTATAAGAAGTAATTAACTGATAATTATTCAATCAACGATTTAAATTATAATTTAAAATATTAGTGTTATTTTTCATTGTATCTAATAAAGAAATTGATGGGGTTTTGGTTTTATTTTTGTTTACGGTTGTTGTTCTAAAACTATTTAGCGTAGCTTGTGTTCAAAAATAATTAAAATAATTAAAATAATTATATAAATTTAAATAATAAAATTTATTAGCCAAATTTGGTGAACTTGGATTAAATAAGCCGAGGGCACTTCTCTGAGTTAGGGGAGGCAAATGGTTTTCCTCCAATCTATCAGCCACGGAATTCTTCTTCGTAATTAATTTATTAACAATGGGCAAATTCAATAAAATATTGTGATTGATTGAAGTCCCTAGCATAATTGGTTTAGTTGGTAGTGGTTGTTCTAAATTGTTTAAATTATTTACTTTAATGTTATTATTGTTATTTATATATATTTTATTGTATTGATCGATAAAATAATCAATTTTTTTAATTAACTTATTTAATTTAATTAATTTAATATTAGAATCTTTCTGAGTAGCTAGTAGCTTATTTTTGTTTCCGTTCATAATAATATTATTATTATCATTCGTATTATTTTTATAATAAATTAATTTATAATAAATACGAATCAATTTTCTAATATTATCTTTATTAAAGCTAAACCCTAAAAAGTTAATATTTCATAATGATTTATTTTTAAAATTTCTTTTACTAAAAAGTATTAAAAAATGTTTAAATTTTTATTATCTATTTTTAAATATTTATTATTTTTAATTTTTTTATTTAATAATAATGATAAATGATATTTGATTCCCTCGAGAGATTTGGATAATTCATTGGGTGAGTTATTGGAGGGCCCTTTTTGATTTTGAAGAAGGAGAGGCAGTTGAAGAGGAGCTAACAAAAATTTGTTGGGTATTAAAAAAAATTTATTTAATTTATAATTTTTATTAAAAATTGTATAATAAATTAAATTTTTAATTTTAAAAATATTAAATATTTTTTTCCAATTTATTATTTTTTTTTTTAAATTATAAAATTGTAAGTTTATTTTATAATAATCTACATTTTTTTTTATACTCCATATAAATTCTAAATTATTATTGGCTATTAACAAATCACCTACCTTCAATTTTTGTTGAAGTCCACCGCCCTTTTTATAGTTAGGGAGGTCAGCAGTGGGAATTACTAAATTTAAATTAAGAGGAGCACGACCATCCGCTACGTGGTCGGCCGCTTGCGCGGCAAGGAGAGATAAATTATAAGATTTAATTAATTGGGAATATTTTTCTAATTTTGCCATGCTTATTAATATTACACTTTGTTTGTAATTATATTTCATTCTTTTTAAAATTGGGGAACTAAATAAAGGTAATATAATTTTATTCTTTTGGGAAGCGTGTTTATTAACGGGCGCTTGTAAGAATATATTTTTATTTAATTCCAATCTAGCATTACTTACATTAGAGTTTAAATTAATACTATTTGAATTAGGTATATTTTGGTAAGCAGTAGAAACAAATTTAGAATTTATAGTATTTTCAATATAATTGTAATTAAAAATTTTTTTGGAGTGCTTTACTTCATTATAACTGAGGTTTGTAAAGTATTGCGAGGTTTTTTCAACTTTTTTTATAAAAATATTTAAATAATTAACAAATAAATAATTATATTTATTTATAAGCTGTAATTTTCTTTCTTTGTTTAAATTATTCTTAGAACAAAAATTGTATACACTAGAAATATAATTTTCATATTTATTTTTAAGCACTAATGTATGGTTTTTTAAATTAAGGCTGGTTAATAATATATTTATTGTTGTTTTTTTATCTTTAAGATAAATTTCTTTGTTAGGCATTATATTAGAAGTATTTTTTTTGTTTAATTTAGGGAATTTGTGTGCAAAACTCTCTCCTTTTAGACAGTGGGCTGGTTTGTTTAAAGGTAAGGCCGCCAGCCGTAAAGGCGGGATGGCACCATTATTAATTTTAAAAATTTTTTTATCCTCATTTCTTATAATATTTAAAATTTCAATTTTTTCAGTGTTTTTTTCGGAGTCTATTTTGCCGTCTGTTTTTACTCTTTTTACTGAGTTGCTGATTAATTCATTTTTTATACTTAAATTGAATATATCTAAAAAATTCCAAAAAGAATATATCTCTTTAAATTTATCTTTAAAAATATCTACATTTTTATATAAATAATTATTGTAATTATAATTAAATTTTTCTTTATTATTATTATTTAAAAATTGATTATATTTTTTTTCATAAAAAAGGTTATTGCCCAAATTTGTTGGAGTTTGATCCTGTTTTGTAGCTTGATACCCGGCAAATTGATTTTTTGTCAACCAACTTTTGTTTTTCATTAAATTATATAAAAATTATTAAAATTTTTTTTATATTAAACTTACCTTCATCTTATAAAGACGCTTCAATATCAGATCTTATTTTAAGGTTATGTTTGCCTAAAAGTAGGTTTTTCTACTTTGATTTAGATATTGAAACTTATATTTGTCGATATAAATTGGAAGAAATTATTTAATTGTTTGTATAATAATTAAAGCTAAAATTAATATTTATTATTAAAATTAACTATTAATTGGTAAAATTACATAGATTTGTTTTGAATTTATATTATATGGAGAATATATAACTGTACTATTTAATAAACTCCGCTAATTAAGGTCCAAAACTGTAAGAGAGAGCGCTCCTAAAATTTATTAAATTAGCCTAAAATATTTTAGACTAGGCAAACTGCAAGGAAATAGGTTATAAAAATAACAATAGCGCCATAAAGTATGTAATCTGAGCTAGTAAACTACAATATACTAATTATTTACTACATAAAATAATATACAGAGTTAAAATGCCTTAATAAACTGTATAAAAAAAATTTTTTTAATATAAAAAAAATTAGTTTATTAAAACATTTTATTTAATACCCTTAAAATAATAATAAATAACTCCTCTTTTATTCTTTTTTTTAGGGTGATAAAAGATTAAAAAAAAGGAATAAAAAATAAGTAACTACGCCCGTTTTAAAGTAGAAAAAATAAAAAGCCCATTGTCCTTTTAAAAATTTAAATTAGAAAAAAATAAGTGCCTAGGTCTTGTCTTGGCGTTTGGTCTGTTAAAGTGCAGTTTTATTTTTTATAAGCCAAACAAACTCACTTTATAATATTGGAGGTTTTTATTAATTTTACTTTCTTTAATTTCTTGTTGCCTCTACCCAATAGCCTAAAAAAGAGTGATCTATTACTCTAAATTAAAGTAGCCTTAAGAGGGTGGTAGCACCGGGCTAAAAAAATTTTAAGCTCTTTGTACCCTAACAATATTAAATGAAGGGTTAATCTCAGGCTATAAAAATAACCTGTTTATACTATATTTCTAACTTTTTTATTTTTTGTTTATAAATTTTTTATAATTTATATAAACAATAGTAATTTACTTTAAATATTAATTTTTATTACTTAAAATTTAAGAATATGGCTAACTACATATTAATTAAGATTAAGTAATACAATATTTATATATTTATATTATATTTTAATTTCAATAAGTATTATGAAATTTTTATTTTAAATTTAATTAAAATTGGGAATCCAATCATACTAAGAAATCATTACTATCAACTGCTTCTATAGCAATAGGCATGACTAATTTATTTTTATTTTAATTAAAGGATACTTTAAAGATTTAGTTCGGTGTTTGTTTTCCATTTAATGCTCATCTATGGATAGTTCTATCACTAATTTCTAATTCTCTTCTTATAGAAGCTACTGTTTCAAAAACAATTTCTTTTTCTGAATTGACAACTATCAAAATTATTGATCTACGTTTATTACTTGTATCAGACGTTTTGTCTTGTTTTATCAGAAACTTTTTTTACCTTTCCTATTTTCTATTACTCTCTTATAGTTGCTTGACTATAAGATCTATTAAGAAACGAAAGAGATAATTTTATGTTAGAATCTTCTTCTCTAGTATAACCTTTAGCTCCTGTGTTATAAGTTGATCATTTAGCATAATAACTTCCATTAAGTGAAGGCAGGAGGGCTTCCATATAAACTTGCTCATATTGTGAGTACATATATGGTTAAATCAAGAAGAAATTCATATTCTTTTTTAGTTAATTTATAATTAGGATTTAACTTAGTAAACAATTCAATATTATTAAAATATTTATTTTATAGTATACGTTTAAGTTTATATATTAAAAAAAATTAATTAGATCAATTACTAATTAAATAGTTTTTTTTTTATTTTTTTAATTTTAAATTGTGTATAGTCATTCCGCAAATTTTAGAATTTTACGAACCAGCGTCCTTCTAAACGGCACTTTTTTTGGTGGCTAGATTGGACGGCTCTAAGATACTGTAGTAGGGAAAAACCTACCTTTATTAATGCCAGTAAGCCTTACCTACCGATAAAAGTTAAATTACTGTTATAAATCGGGTGATCAATTGAGTATGATTAGGTGTAAGTTTTAGAAAACTCACCGTAAGTGCACTTCAAGCATTTTTACTACACTTCTATAAAAATTTTTATGTATTTTTTTTTTATATTATTAAGAGCTTTATTCTTATGTTGGATAAAACATCTATTAATTAAATTTTTAGAAGAACCTATAGGAATCTTGTTTGTTACTAAATAAGAATATCCCAGGTAAACCTTTATAATTACGAAGAGAATTTCACTCAGTAGGTATTATGTATTTAGCTATAGGATTATCAATATTTTTTCCATATTTAGATCCAATTACATTTAAAGAAAAAGATAAAATAGAATTAGCATAGAAAATTAAATTTGTATTTCTATTAATCCTATTAAGCTCCTTTGATTTTAAGTTATGTTCTAAATTTAAATTTAATTTAGAAATTGCAGGATTTAAGTATAATTTATTTTTTTACCTTTCAAAACTACCTCGCTTCCTTTTACCTCCTTCTTTTTTTTTGAAGGATTTCCTTTATCTTTTTTGAAGTATTATTTTTTGAAAGTTGGTAATGAAGAATGTAGTAAATTACTGTCTGAATTAGAACTTAAAAAATCAAAACAATGAATATAATGTATTTGATTATAAGTAGTTGACACTTCTTCCCCTTATAATTTGGTAAATTGAAACTTGATAAAATATGAATAGCTTTAAATTTATTTTTAATTACCTCCTAAAATCGATTGAAAAATAGATTTAATTAAAAAAGCCTTTTCTTATGAAAAGGATTGGACTATTTATTTAACTCAAATTTGAGTGATATAACGTATAGTCTCTGAGGCTACAAATTTAGCCTGCTAGTTACCTTTATAAATAAAAATTTAATCCTTATGTTTAAAATTTAATTAAATATAGACAATTATAAGATAAATTATAACATTAGTAACTTAAAAGAAAAATAAATAAGATAAAATGAAAATTAAGGGTCCTAGCATATAGTTAAATTTTACACGAGCCCATGCTTTATTAACCCGTGTCATACCCCACATATCTCAGAACATTGACCGTAGAATACTCCTGTTCTTTCAGCTAAAAAGGATACTTGATTTAATCGACCAGGTACACAGTCAAGTTTAAGACCTAAAGAAGGTACCGCAAATGAATGAATAACATCTGCCAAGTGTTAATTACTAATATGTACATTCAGTTGAAGTTTATACCAACAAGATTCAAGAACATATGGTTTTACTAATTTTATTAAATTAGGCATACTTTCAGGAACAATGTAAATTCTGGGTCTATTATTTATAAAACCTGTAATAGTTGTATTTAGGTTATATTTAATTCTTAGTACATTCGACAATTTAATTACATCAGATAAAGGATAAGAATCGGTACATAGAACTAATCCTTTGTTTCTTTTTGCTCCGTCTCCCATAATCCAATGAACTAAAGCTACGGGTGTCAATATATCATAAATATTATAAGGAATTACTTTAATTTTATTATAAAATAAATTATATAGTTCATTAAAACATTGGTATCTTCTTGTACTAAAATGTAAAGCATAAGTAATTGTTCCTTTTCTTTCTCCTTTCGCTATTTTAGGTATACTAGAACAATAATGGGCTAGAAGAAGAAAGGAATAAACAACATAATCTGATTTTGAAAGGGATTGTTTAAATCTAAATCTCGTATTTGCATTTAAATTCTCTTTTTCTAACCAACCATCAGATAATAATATACCAACTACAATTGAATAAAAACAGGTTGGTAAGTAAGTTAATTTCTGTACATTTTTTGGTAATCTACCTATATTGATTGTTGAAACTTTTTTGAGCCATAGGGTACTAAACTAGTGCTATTAGTTACTCCAAATTTGTTATTTGTATGTTTTGTATTCACTCTTGTAGATTTAGTACGTTTAGCTATATAGTTACCTCTCATACTAAGAAAAATTGTCAGTAAACTAGGTCCCATCTTCAAGTTAATGATATATTAATAATATACTATTAACTTAATGACCTATTCTGACAATTTTTTCTTATATGAGTAACTATATAGCTAAGTACTAAATCTACAAGAGTGAATACAAAACATACAAATAACAAATTTGGAGTAACTAATAGCACTAGTTTAGTACCCTATGGCTCAAAAAAGTTTCAACAATCAATATAGGTAGATTACCAAAAAATGTACAGAAATTAACTTACTTACCAACCTGTTTTTATTCAATTGTAGTTGGTATATTATTATCTGATGGTTGGTTAGAAAAAGAGAATTTAAATGCAAATACGAGATTTAGATTTAAACAATCCCTTTCAAAATCAGATTATGTTGTTTATTCCTTTCTTCTTCTAGCCCATTATTGTTCTAGTATACCTAAAATAGCGAAAGGAGAAAGAAAAGGAACAATTACTTATGCTTTACATTTTAGTACAAGAAGATACCAATGTTTTAATGAACTATATAATTTATTTTATAATAAAATTAAAGTAATTCCTTATAATATTTATGATATATTGACACCCGTAGCTTTAGTTCATTGGATTATGGGAGACGGAGCAAAAAGAAACAAAGGATTAGTTCTATGTACCGATTCTTATCCTTTATCTGATGTAATTAAATTGTCGAATGTACTAAGAATTAAATATAACCTAAATACAACTATTACAGGTTTTATAAATAATAGACCCAGAATTTACATTGTTCCTGAAAGTATGCCTAATTTAATAAAATTAGTAAAACCATATGTTCTTGAATCTTGTTGGTATAAACTTCAACTGAATGTACATATTAGTAATTAACACTTGGCAGATGTTATTCATTCATTTGCGGTACCTTCTTTAGGTCTTAAACTTGACTGTGTACCTGGTCGATTAAATCAAGTATCCTTTTTAGCTGAAAGAACAGGAGTATTCTACGGTCAATGTTCTGAGATATGTGGGGTATGACACGGGTTAATAAAGCATGGGCTCGTGTAAAATTTAACTATATGCTAGGACCCTTAATTTTCATTTTATCTTATTTATTTTTCTTTTAAGTTACTAATGTTATAATTTATCTTATAATTGTCTATATTTAATTAAATTTTAAACATAAGGATTAAATTTTTATTTATAAAGGTAACTAGCAGGCTAAATTTGTAGCCTCAGAGACTATACGTTATATCACTCAAATTTGAGTTAAATAAATAGTCCAATCCTTTTCATAAGAAAAGGCTTTTTTAATTAAATCTATTTTTCAATCGATTTTAGGAGGTAATTAAAAATAAATTTAAAGCTATTCATATTTTATCAAGTTTCAATTTACCAAATTATAAGGGGAAGAAGTGTCAACTACTTATAATCAAATACATTATATTCATTGTTTTGATTTTTTAAGTTCTAATTCAGACAGTAATTTACTACATTCTTCATTACCAACTTTCAAAAAATAATACTTCAAAAAAGATAAAGGAAATCCTTCAAAAAAAAAGAAGGAGGTAAAAGGAAGCGAGGTAGTTTTGAAAGGTAAAAAAATAAATTATACTTAAATCCTGCAATTTCTAAATTAAATTTAAATTTAGAACATAACTTAAAATCAAAGGAGCTTAATAGGATTAATAGAAATACAAATTTAATTTTCTATGCTAATTCTATTTTATCTTTTTCTTTAAATGTAATTGGATCTAAATATGGAAAAAATATTGATAATCCTATAGCTAAATACATAATACCTACTGAGTGAAATTCTCTTCGTAATTATAAAGGTTTACCTGGGATATTCTTATTTAGTAACAAACAAGATTCCTATAGGTTCTTCTAAAAATTTAATTAATAGATGTTTTATCCAACATAAGAATAAAGCTCTTAATAATATAAAAAAAAAATACATAAAAATTTTTATAGAAGTGTAGTAAAAATGCTTGAAGTGCACTTACGGTGAGTTTTCTAAAACTTACACCTAATCATACTCAATTGATCACCCGATTTATAACAGTAATTTAACTTTTATCGGTAGGTAAGGCTTACTGGCATTAATAAAGGTAGGTTTTTCCCTACTACAGTATCTTAGAGCCGTCCAATCTAGCCACCAAAAAAAGTGCCGTTTAGAAGGACGCTGGTTCGTAAAATTCTAAAATTTGCGGAATGACTATACACAATTTAAAATTAAAAAAATAAAAAAAAAACTATTTAATTAGTAATTGATCTAATTAATTTTTTTTAATATATAAACTTAAACGTATACTATAAAATAAATATTTTAATAATATTGAATTGTTTACTAAGTTAAATCCTAATTATAAATTAACTAAAAAAGAATATGAATTTCTTCTTGATTTAACCATATATGTACTCACAATATGAGCAAGTTTATATGGAAGCCTCCTGCCTTCACTTAATGGAAGTTATTATGCTAAATGATCAACTTATAACACAGGAAGCTAAAGGTTATACTAGAGAAGAAGATTCTAACATAAAATTATCTCTTTCGTTTCTTAATAGATCTTATAGTCAAGCAACTATAAGAGAGTAATAGAAAATAGGAAAGGTAAAAAAAGTTTCTGATAAAACAAGACAAAACGTCTGATACAAGTAATAAACGTAGATCAATAATTTTGATAGTTGTCAATTCAGAAAAGAAATTGTTTTGAAACAGTAGCTTCTATAAGAAGAGAATTAGAAATTAGTGATAGAACTATCCATAGATGAGCATTAAATGGAAAACAAACACCGAACTAAATCTTTAAAGTATCCTTTAATTAAAATAAAAATAAATTAGTCATGCCCTATTGCTATAGGAAGCAGTTGATAGTAATGATCTTCTTAGTATGATTGGATTCCCAATTTTAATTAAATTTAAAATAAAAATTTCATAATACTTATTGGAAATTAAAATATAATATAAATATATAATATTGTATTACTTAATCTTAATTAATATGTAGTTAGCCATATTCTTAAATTTTAAGTAATAAAAATTAATATTTAAAGTAAATTACTATTGTTTATATAAATTATAAAAAATTTATAAACAAAAAATAAAAAGTTAGAAATATAGTATAAACAGGTTATTTTTATAGCCTGAGATTAACCCTTCATTTAATATTGTTAGGGTACAAAGAGCTTAAAATTTTTTAGCCCGGTGCTACCACCCTCTTAAGGCTACTTTAATTTAGAGTAATAGATCACTCTTTTTTAGGCTATTGGGTAGAGGCAACAAGAAATTAAAGAAAGTAAAATTAATAAAAACCTCCAATATTATAAAGTGAGTTTGTTTGGCTTATAAAAAATAAAACTGCACTTTAACAGACCAAACGCCAAGACAAGACCTAGGCACTTATTTTTTTCTAATTTAAATTTTAAAAGGACAATGGCTTTTTTATTTTTTCTACTTTAAAACGGCGTAGTTACTTATTTTTTATTCCTTTTTTTTAATCTTTTATCACCCTAAAAAAAAGAAAAAAAGAGAGAGTTATTTATTATTATTTTAAGGGTATTAAATAAAATGTTTTAATAAACTAATTTTTTTTATATTAAAAAAATTTTTTTTATACAGTTTATTAAGGCATTTTAACTCTGTATATTATTTTATGTAGTAAATAATTAGTATATTGTAGTTTACTAGCTCAGATTACATACTTTATGGCGCTATTGTTATTTTTATAACCTATTTCCTTGCAGTTTGCCTAGTCTAAAATATTTTAGGCTAATTTAATAAATTTTAGGAGCGCTCTCTCTTACAGTTTTGGACCTTAATTAGGAGTTTATTAAATAGTACAGTTATATATTCTCCATATATATATAAATTCAAAACAAATCTATGTAATTTTACCAATTAATAGTTAATTTTAATAATAAATATTAATTTTAGCTTTAATTATTATACAAACAATTAAATAATTTCTTCCAATTTATATCGACAAATATAAGTTTCAATATCTAAATCAAAGTAGAAAAACCTACTTTTAGGCAAACATAACCTAAAATAAGATCTGATATTGAAGCGTCTTTATAAGATGAAGGTAAGTTTAATATAAAAAAAATTTTAATAATTTTTATATAATTTAATGAAAAACAAAAGTTGGTTGACAAAAAATCAATTTGCCGGGTATCAAGCTACAAAACAGGATCAAACTCCAACAAATTTGGGCAATAACCTTTTTATGAAAAAAAATATAATCAATTTTTAAATAATAATAATAAAGAAAAATTTAATTATAATTACAATAATTATTTATATAAAAATGTAGATATTTTTAAAGATAAATTTAAAGAGATATATTCTTTTTGGAATTTTTTAGATATATTCAATTTAAGTATAAAAAATGAATTAATCAGCAACTCAGTAAAAAGAGTAAAAACAGACGGCAAAATAGACTCCGAAAAAACACTGAAAAAATTGAAATTTTAAATATTATAAGAAATGAGGATAAAAAATTTTTAAAATTAATAATGGTGCCATCCCGCCTTTACGCTGGCGGCCTTACTTTTAAACAAACCAGCCACTGTCTAAAAGGAGAGAGTTTTGCACACAAATTCCCTAAATTAAAAAAAAAAATACTTCTAATATAATGCCTAACAAAAAATTTATCTTAAAGATAAAAAAACAACAATAAATATATTATTAACCAGCCTTAATTTAAAAAACCATACATTAGTGCTTAAAAATAAATATGAAAATTATATTTCTAGTGTATACAATTTTTGTTCTAAGAATAATTTAAACAAAGAAAGAAAATTACAGCTTATAAATAAATATAATTATTTATTTGTTAATTATTTAAATATTTTTATAAAAAAAGTTGAAAAAACTCGCAATACTTTACAAACCTCAGTTATAATGAAGTAAAGCACTCCAAAAAAATTTTTAATTACAATTATATTGAAAATACTATAATCTAAATTCTACTGCTTAAAATGGAGTTTAAATTAATACTATTTGAAAGTATATTTTGGTAAGCAGTAGAACAAATTTAGAATTTATAGTATTTCAATATAATTGTAATTAAAAATTTTTTTGGAGTGCTTTACTTCATTATAACTGAGGTTTGTAAAGTATTGCGAGGTTTTTCAACTTTTTTATAAAAATATTTAAATAATTAACAAATAAATAATTATATTTATTTATAAGCTGTAATTTTCTTTCTTTGTTTAAATTATTCTTAGAAAAAAATTGTATACACTAGAAATATAATTTTCATATTTATTTTTAAGCACTAATGTATGGTTTTTTAAATTAAGGCTGGTTAATAATATATTTATTGTTGTTTTTTATCTTTAAGATAAATTCTTTGTTAGGCATTATATTAGAAGTATTTTTTTTGTTTAATTTAGGGAATTTGTGTGCAAAACTCTCTCCTTTTAGACAGTGGGCTGGTTTGTTTAAAGGTAAGGCCGCCAGCCGTAAAGGCGGGATGGCACCATTATTAATTTTAAAAATTTTTTTATCCTCATTTCTTATAATATTTAAAATTTCAATTTTTTCAGTGTTTTTTTCGGAGTCTATTTTGCCGTCTGTTTTTACTCTTTTTACTGAGTTGCTGATTAATTCATTTTTTATACTTAAATTGAATATATCTAAAAAATTCCAAAAAGAATATATCTCTTTAAATTTATCTTTAAAAATATCTACATTTTTATATAAATAATTATTGTAATTATAATTAAATTTTTCTTTATTATTATTATTTAAAAATTGATTATATTTTTTTTCATAAAAAAGGTTATTGCCCAAATTTGTTGGAGTTTGATCCTGTTTTGTAGCTTGATACCCGGCAAATTGATTTTTTGTCAACCAACTTTTGTTTTTCATTAAATTATATAAAAATTATTAAAATTTTTTTTATATTAAACTTACCTTCATCTTATAAAGACGCTTCAATATCAGATCTTATTTTAAGGTTATGTTTGCCTAAAAGTAGGTTTTTCTACTTTGATTTAGATATTGAAACTTATATTTGTCCGATATAAATTGGAAGAAATTATTTAATTGTTTGTATAATAATTAAAGCTAAATTAATATTTATTATTAAAATTAACTATTAATTGGTAAAATTACATAGATTTGTTTTGAATTTATATTATATGGAGAATATATAACTGTACTATTTAATAAACTCCGCTAATTAAGGTCCAAAACTGTAAGAGAGAGCGCTCCTAAAATTTATTAAATTAGCCTAAAATATTTTAGACTAGGCAAACTGCAAGGAAATAGGTTATAAAAATAACAATAGCGCCATAAAGTATGTAATCTGAGCTAGTAAACTACAATATACTAATTATTTACTACATAAAATAATATACAGAGTTAAAATGCCTTAATAAACTGTATAAAAAAAATTTTTTTAATATAAAAAAAATTAGTTTATTAAAACATTTTATTTAATACCCTTAAAATAATAATAAATAACTCCTCTTTTATTCTTTTTTTTAGGGTGATAAAAGATTAAAAAAAAGGAATAAAAAATAAGTAACTACGCCCGTTTTAAAGTAGAAAAAATAAAAAGCCCATTGTCCTTTTAAAAATTTAAATTAGAAAAAAATAAGTGCCTAGGTCTTGTCTTGGCGTTTGGTCTGTTAAAGTGCAGTTTTATTTTTTATAAGCCAAACAAACTCACTTTATAATATTGGAGGTTTTTATTAATTTTACTTTCTTTAATTTCTTGTTGCCTCTACCCAATAGCCTAAAAAAGAGTGATCTATTACTCTAAATTAAAGTAGCCTTAAGAGGGTGGTAGCACCGGGCTAAAAAAATTTTAAGCTCTTTGTACCCTAACAATATTAAATGAAGGGTTAATCTCAGGCTATAAAAATAACCTGTTTATACTATATTTCTAACTTTTTTATTTTTTGTTTATAAATTTTTTATAATTTATATAAACAATAGTAATTTACTTTAAATATTAATTTTTATTACTTAAAATTTAAGAATATGGCTAACTACATATTAATTAAGATTAAGTAATACAATATTTATATATTTATATTATATTTTAATTTCAATAAGTATTATGAAATTTTTATTTTAAATTTAATTAAAATTGGGAATCCAATCATACTAAGAAATCATTACTATCAACTGCTTCTATAGCAATAGGCATGACTAATTTATTTTTATTTTAATTAAAGGATACTTTAAAGATTTAGTTCGGTGTTTGTTTTCCATTTAATGCTCATCTATGGATAGTTCTATCACTAATTTCTAATTCTCTTCTTATAGAAGCTACTGTTTCAAAAACAATTTCTTTTTCTGAATTGACAACTATCAAAATTATTGATCTACGTTTATTACTTGTATCAGACGTTTTGTCTTGTTTTATCAGAAACTTTTTTTACCTTTCCTATTTTCTATTACTCTCTTATAGTTGCTTGACTATAAGATCTATTAAGAAACGAAAGAGATAATTTTATGTTAGAATCTTCTTCTCTAGTATAACCTTTAGCTCCTGTGTTATAAGTTGATCATTTAGCATAATAACTTCCATTAAGTGAAGGCAGGAGGGCTTCCATATAAACTTGCTCATATTGTGAGTACATATATGGTTAAATCAAGAAGAAATTCATATTCTTTTTTAGTTAATTTATAATTAGGATTTAACTTAGTAAACAATTCAATATTATTAAAATATTTATTTTATAGTATACGTTTAAGTTTATATATTAAAAAAAATTAATTAGATCAATTACTAATTAAATAGTTTTTTTTTTATTTTTTTAATTTTAAATTGTGTATAGTCATTCCGCAAATTTTAGAATTTTACGAACCAGCGTCCTTCTAAACGGCACTTTTTTTGGTGGCTAGATTGGACGGCTCTAAGATACTGTAGTAGGGAAAAACCTACCTTTATTAATGCCAGTAAGCCTTACCTACCGATAAAAGTTAAATTACTGTTATAAATCGGGTGATCAATTGAGTATGATTAGGTGTAAGTTTTAGAAAACTCACCGTAAGTGCACTTCAAGCATTTTTACTACACTTCTATAAAAATTTTTATGTATTTTTTTTTTATATTATTAAGAGCTTTATTCTTATGTTGGATAAAACATCTATTAATTAAATTTTTAGAAGAACCTATAGGAATCTTGTTTGTTACTAAATAAGAATATCCCAGGTAAACCTTTATAATTACGAAGAGAATTTCACTCAGTAGGTATTATGTATTTAGCTATAGGATTATCAATATTTTTTCCATATTTAGATCCAATTACATTTAAAGAAAAAGATAAAATAGAATTAGCATAGAAAATTAAATTTGTATTTCTATTAATCCTATTAAGCTCCTTTGATTTTAAGTTATGTTCTAAATTTAAATTTAATTTAGAAATTGCAGGATTTAAGTATAATTTATTTTTTTACCTTTCAAAACTACCTCCGCTTCCTTTTACCTCCTTCTTTTTTTTTGAAGGATTTCCTTTATCTTTTTTGAAGTATTATTTTTTGAAAGTTGGTAATGAAGAATGTAGTAAATTACTGTCTGAATTAGAACTTAAAAAATCAAAACAATGAATATAATGTATTTGATTATAAGTAGTTGACACTTCTTCCCCTTATAATTTGGTAAATTGAAACTTGATAAAATATGAATAGCTTTAAATTTATTTTTAATTACCTCCTAAAATCGATTGAAAAATAGATTTAATTAAAAAAGCCTTTTCTTATGAAAAGGATTGGACTATTTATTTAACTCAAATTTGAGTGATATAACGTATAGTCTCTGAGGCTACAAATTTAGCCTGCTAGTTACCTTTATAAATAAAAATTTAATCCTTATGTTTAAAATTTAATTAAATATAGACAATTATAAGATAAATTATAACATTAGTAACTTAAAAGAAAAATAAATAAGATAAAATGAAAATTAAGGGTCCTAGCATATAGTTAAATTTTACACGAGCCATGCTTTATTAACCCGTGTCATACCCCACATATCTCAGAACATTGACCGTAGAATACTCCTGTTCTTTCAGCTAAAAAGGATACTTGATTTAATCGACCAGGTACACAGTCAAGTTTAAGACCTAAAGAAGGTACCGCAAATGAATGAATAACATCTGCCAAGTGTTAATTACTAATATGTACATTCAGTTGAAGTTTATACCAACAAGATTCAAGAACATATGGTTTTACTAATTTTATTAAATTAGGCATACTTTCAGGAACAATGTAAATTCTGGGTCTATTATTTATAAAACCTGTAATAGTTGTATTTAGGTTATATTTAATTCTTAGTACATTCGACAATTTAATTACATCAGATAAAGGATAAGAATCGGTACATAGAACTAATCCTTTGTTTCTTTTTGCTCCGTCTCCATAATCCAATGAACTAAAGCTACGGGTGTCAATATATCATAAATATTATAAGGAATTACTTTAATTTTATTATAAAATAAATTATATAGTTCATTAAAACATTGGTATCTTCTTGTACTAAAATGTAAAGCATAAGTAATTGTTCCTTTTCTTTCTCCTTTCGCTATTTTAGGTATACTAGAACAATAATGGGCTAGAAGAAGAAAGGAATAAACAACATAATCTGATTTTGAAAGGGATTGTTTAAATCTAAATCTCGTATTTGCATTTAAATTCTCTTTTTTCTAACCAACCATCCAGATAATAATATACCAACTACAATTGGAATAAAAAACAGGTTGGTAAGTAAGTTAATTTCTGTACATTTTTTGTAATCTACCTATATTGATTGTTGAAACTTTTTTTGAGCCATAGGTACTAAACTTGTGCTATTTGTTACTAATTTTGTTATTTGTATGTTTTGTATTACTCTTGTAGATTTTAGTACGTTTAGTATATAGTTACCTCTCATATAAAAAAATTGTCAGTAAACTAGGTCCCATTTCAGTTATTGTATTATTAATTATACCTTGGTTCTTTATCTATAATATTTTTTTAAGTTCTGAGGCCTCAGGTATTTAGATATCTATTATATGATTAAGAGATAGTCCAGTGTATATTCTACGTGATAGTATCTAATTTGAAGTAGGGACCTAGTTACCTGAAATTTGCGGTTGGTATGAGGGTAACTATATAGCTAAACGTACAAATCACAAGAGTGAATACAAAAATACAAATAACAAATTTGAGTAACTAATACACAGTTTAGTACCTATGGCTAAAAAAAGTTCAAAATCAATATAGGTAGATTACCAAAAATGTACAGAAATTAACTTACTTACCAACCTGTTTTATTCAATTGTAGTTGGTATATTATTATCTGATGGTTGGTTAGAAAAAGAGAATTTAAATGCAAATACGAGATTTAGATTTAAACAATCCCTTTCAAAATCAGATTATGTTGTTTATTCCTTTCTTCTTCTAGCCCATTATTGTTCTAGTATACCTAAAATAGCGAAAGGAGAAAGAAAAGGAACAATTACTTATGCTTTACATTTTAGTACAAGAAGATACCAATGTTTTAATGAACTATATAATTTATTTTATAATAAAATTAAAGTAATTCCTTATAATATTTATGATATATTGACACCCGTAGCTTTAGTTCATTGGATTATGGGAGACGGAGCAAAAAGAAACAAAGGATTAGTTCTATGTACCGATTCTTATCCTTTATCTGATGTAATTAAATTGTCGAATGTACTAAGAATTAAATATAACCTAAATACAACTATTACAGGTTTTATAAATAATAGACCCAGAATTTACATTGTTCCTGAAAGTATGCCTAATTTAATAAAATTAGTAAAACCATATGTTCTTGAATCTTGTTGGTATAAACTTCAACTGAATGTACATATTAGTAATTAACACTTGGCAGATGTTATTCATTCATTTGCGGTACCTTCTTTAGGTCTTAAACTTGACTGTGTACCTGGTCGATTAAATCAAGTATCCTTTTTAGCTGAAAGAACAGGAGTATTCTACGGTCAATGTTCTGAGATATGTGGGGTATGACACGGGTTAATAAAGCATGGGCTCGTGTAAAATTTAACTATATGCTAGGACCCTTAATTTTCATTTTATCTTATTTATTTTTCTTTTAAGTTACTAATGTTATAATTTATCTTATAATTGTCTATATTTAATTAAATTTTAAACATAAGGATTAAATTTTTATTTATAAAGGTAACTAGCAGGCTAAATTTGTAGCCTCAGAGACTATACGTTATATCACTCAAATTTGAGTTAAATAAATAGTCCAATCCTTTTCATAAGAAAAGGCTTTTTTAATTAAATCTATTTTTCAATCGATTTTAGGAGGTAATTAAAAATAAATTTAAAGCTATTCATATTTTATCAAGTTTCAATTTACCAAATTATAAGGGGAAGAAGTGTCAACTACTTATAATCAAATACATTATATTCATTGTTTTGATTTTTTAAGTTCTAATTCAGACAGTAATTTACTACATTCTTCATTACCAACTTTCAAAAAATAATACTTCAAAAAAGATAAAGGAAATCCTTCAAAAAAAAAGAAGGAGGTAAAAGGAAGCGAGGTAGTTTTGAAAGGTAAAAAAATAAATTATACTTAAATCCTGCAATTTCTAAATTAAATTTAAATTTAGAACATAACTTAAAATCAAAGGAGCTTAATAGGATTAATAGAAATACAAATTTAATTTTCTATGCTAATTCTATTTTATCTTTTTCTTTAAATGTAATTGGATCTAAATATGGAAAAAATATTGATAATCCTATAGCTAAATACATAATACCTACTGAGTGAAATTCTCTTCGTAATTATAAAGGTTTACCTGGGATATTCTTATTTAGTAACAAACAAGATTCCTATAGGTTCTTCTAAAAATTTAATTAATAGATGTTTTATCCAACATAAGAATAAAGCTCTTAATAATATAAAAAAAAAATACATAAAAATTTTTATAGAAGTGTAGTAAAAATGCTTGAAGTGCACTTACGGTGAGTTTTCTAAAACTTACACCTAATCATACTCAATTGATCACCCGATTTATAACAGTAATTTAACTTTTATCGGTAGGTAAGGCTTACTGGCATTAATAAAGGTAGGTTTTTCCCTACTACAGTATCTTAGAGCCGTCCAATCTAGCCACCAAAAAAAGTGCCGTTTAGAAGGACGCTGGTTCGTAAAATTCTAAAATTTGCGGAATGACTATACACAATTTAAAATTAAAAAAATAAAAAAAAAACTATTTAATTAGTAATTGATCTAATTAATTTTTTTTAATATATAAACTTAAACGTATACTATAAAATAAATATTTTAATAATATTGAATTGTTTACTAAGTTAAATCCTAATTATAAATTAACTAAAAAAGAATATGAATTTCTTCTTGATTTAACCATATATGTACTCACAATATGAGCAAGTTTATATGGAAGCCCTCCTGCCTTCACTTAATGGAAGTTATTATGCTAAATGATCAACTTATAACACAGGAGCTAAAGGTTATACTAGAGAAGAAGATTCTAACATAAAATTATCTCTTTCGTTTCTTAATAGATCTTATAGTCAAGCAACTATAAGAGAGTAATAGAAAATAGGAAAGGTAAAAAAAGTTTCTGATAAAACAAGACAAAACGTCTGATACAAGTAATAAACGTAGATCAATAATTTTGATAGTTGTCAATTCAGAAAAAGAAATTGTTTTTGAAACAGTAGCTTCTATAAGAAGAGAATTAGAAATTAGTGATAGAACTATCCATAGATGAGCATTAAATGGAAAACAAACACCGAACTAAATCTTTAAAGTATCCTTTAATTAAAATAAAAATAAATTAGTCATGCCTATTGCTATAGAAGCAGTTGATAGTAATGATTTCTTAGTATGATTGGATTCCCAATTTTAATTAAATTTAAAATAAAAATTTCATAATACTTATTGAAATTAAAATATAATATAAATATATAAATATTGTATTACTTAATCTTAATTAATATGTAGTTAGCCATATTCTTAAATTTTAAGTAATAAAAATTAATATTTAAAGTAAATTACTATTGTTTATATAAATTATAAAAAATTTATAAACAAAAAATAAAAAAGTTAGAAATATAGTATAAACAGGTTATTTTTATAGCCTGAGATTAACCCTTCATTTAATATTGTTAGGGTACAAAGAGCTTAAAATTTTTTTAGCCCGGTGCTACCACCCTCTTAAGGCTACTTTAATTTAGAGTAATAGATCACTCTTTTTTAGGCTATTGGGTAGAGGCAACAAGAAATTAAAGAAAGTAAAATTAATAAAAACCTCCAATATTATAAAGTGAGTTTGTTTGGCTTATAAAAAATAAAACTGCACTTTAACAGACCAAACGCCAAGACAAGACCTAGGCACTTATTTTTTTCTAATTTAAATTTTTAAAAGGACAATGGGCTTTTTATTTTTTCTACTTTAAAACGGGCGTAGTTACTTATTTTTTATTCCTTTTTTTTAATCTTTTATCACCCTAAAAAAAAGAATAAAAGAGGAGTTATTTATTATTATTTTAAGGGTATTAAATAAAATGTTTTAATAAACTAATTTTTTTTATATTAAAAAAATTTTTTTTATACAGTTTATTAAGGCATTTTAACTCTGTATATTATTTTATGTAGTAAATAATTAGTATATTGTAGTTTACTAGCTCAGATTACATACTTTATGGCGCTATTGTTATTTTTATAACCTATTTCCTTGCAGTTTGCCTAGTCTAAAATATTTTAGGCTAATTTAATAAATTTTAGGAGCGCTCTCTCTTACAGTTTTGGACCTTAATTAGCGGAGTTTATTAAATAGTACAGTTATATATTCTCCATATAATATAAATTCAAAACAAATCTATGTAATTTTACCAATTAATAGTTAATTTTAATAATAAATATTAATTTTAGCTTTAATTATTATACAAACAATTAAATAATTTCTTCCAATTTATATCGACAAATATAAGTTTCAATATCTAAATCAAAGTAGAAAAACCTACTTTTAGGCAAACATAACCTTAAAATAAGATCTGATATTGAAGCGTCTTTATAAGATGAAGGTAAGTTTAATATAAAAAAAATTTTAATAATTTTTATATAATTTAATGAAAAACAAAAGTTGGTTGACAAAAAATCAATTTGCCGGGTATCAAGCTACAAAACAGGATCAAACTCCAACAAATTTGGGCAATAACCTTTTTTATGAAAAAAAATATAATCAATTTTTAAATAATAATAATAAAGAAAAATTTAATTATAATTACAATAATTATTTATATAAAAATGTAGATATTTTTAAAGATAAATTTAAAGAGATATATTCTTTTTGGAATTTTTTAGATATATTCAATTTAAGTATAAAAAATGAATTAATCAGCAACTCAGTAAAAAGAGTAAAAACAGACGGCAAAATAGACTCCGAAAAAAACACTGAAAAAATTGAAATTTTAAATATTATAAGAAATGAGGATAAAAAATTTTTAAAATTAATAATGGTGCCATCCCGCCTTTACGGCTGGCGGCCTTACCTTTAAACAAACCAGCCCACTGTCTAAAAGGAGAGAGTTTTGCACACAAATTCCCTAAATTAAACAAAAAAAATACTTCTAATATAATGCCTAACAAAGAAATTTATCTTAAAGATAAAAAAACAACAATAAATATATTATTAACCAGCCTTAATTTAAAAAACCATACATTAGTGCTTAAAAATAAATATGAAAATTATATTTCTAGTGTATACAATTTTTGTTCTAAGAATAATTTAAACAAAGAAAGAAAATTACAGCTTATAAATAAATATAATTATTTATTTGTTAATTATTTAAATATTTTTATAAAAAAAGTTGAAAAAACCTCGCAATACTTTACAAACCTCAGTTATAATGAAGTAAAGCACTCCAAAAAATTTTTAATTACAATTATATTGAAAATACTATAAATTCTAAATTTGTTTCTACTGCTTACCAAAATATACCTAATTCAAATAGTATTAATTTAAACTCTAATGTAAGTAATGCTAGATTGGAATTAAATAAAAATATATTCTTACAAGCGCCCGTTAATAAACACGCTTCCCAAAAGAATAAAATTATATTACCTTTATTTAGTTCCCCAATTTTAAAAAGAATGAAATATAATTACAAACAAAGTGTAATATTAATAAGCATGGCAAAATTAGAAAAATATTCCCAATTAATTAAATCTTATAATTTATCTCTCCTTGCCGCGCAAGCGGCCGACCACGTAGCGGATGGTCGTGCTCCTCTTAATTTAAATTTAGTAATTCCCACTGCTGACCTCCCTAACTATAAAAAGGGCGGTGGACTTCAACAAAAATTGAAGGTAGGTGATTTGTTAATAGCCAATAATAATTTAGAATTTATATGGAGTATAAAAAAAATGTAGATTATTATAAAATAAACTTACAATTTTATAATTTAAAAAAAAAAATAATAAATTGGAAAAAATATTTAATATTTTTAAAATTAAAAATTTAATTTATTATACAATTTTTAATAAAAATTATAAATTAAATAAATTTTTTTTAATACCCAACAAATTTTTGTTAGCTCCTCTTCAACTGCCTCTCCTTCTTCAAAATCAAAAAGGGCCCTCCAATAACTCACCCAATGAATTATCCAAATCTCTCGAGGGAATCAAATATCATTTATCATTATTATTAAATAAAAAAATTAAAAATAATAAATATTTAAAAATAGATAATAAAAAATTTAAACATTTTTTAATACTTTTTAGTAAAAGAAATTTTAAAAATAAATCATTATGAAATATTAACTTTTTAGGGTTTAGCTTTAATAAAGATAATATTAGAAAATTGATTCGTATTTATTATAAATTAATTTATTATAAAAATAATACGAATGATAATAATAATATTATTATGAACGGAAACAAAAATAAGCTACTAGCTACTCAGAAAGATTCTAATATTAAATTAATTAAATTAAATAAGTTAATTAAAAAATTGATTATTTTATCGATCAATACAATAAAATATATATAAATAACAATAATAACATTAAAGTAAATAATTTAAACAATTTAGAACAACCACTACCAACTAAACCAATTATGCTAGGGACTTCAATCAATCACAATATTTTATTGAATTTGCCCATTGTTAA
>FTRY01000098.1:0-23118 GCA_900157415.1 Armillaria cepistipes
TCACCTTTAACAATTTGAAGTCTTTCATTTAATTAGTTTAGATGTTACAATCTTAGGGAATTTTATATTTTCTATTACAAATTTAACTTTTTACGCACTTTTAATTTATTTACAGTAGTAGGATTACATTATTACAGTAATAATGACTCTAATTTTAATACCTAATAAAAGTTCTATTGCTTTAGAAACTTCTTTTGCTACTTTAAGTGCAATGGTTAGAAATCAAATCGGGAATAACAATGAAATTTATGTCCCTTTTATATACTCTTTATTTTTCTTTGTTTTAATTGGGAATTTAATTTCTAATGTGCCATATTCTTTTGCATTAAATGCTAGTGCAATAGTTACTTTAGGACTATCGGTGACTATTTTTATTGGTGTAACTCTTTTAGCTTTATCTAAACATGATTGAAATTTTTCTCGTTCTTTATCCCAGGTGGAACACCTTTAGCTTTAGTTCCTGTTTTAGCTTTAATTGAATTGGTTAGTTATTTTGCGCGAGCTGTTTCTTTAGGTGTCCGATTATTTCTAATATCTTCGCAGGTCATTCACTAATGAAAATATTAGCAACATTCCTTTATAAATTATTTTCAGGTAGTGTAATAATAGCTATTTTTACATTAATCCATTTGCTATTTTTTTAGGTATTGTCGGATTAGAATTAGCTGTCAGTTTCATTCAAGCCTATGTACTTACAATCTTAACTTGTTCATACTTAAAAGATGCAATTGATTTACATTAAACCCTAAATAGATTAAACGAAAAAAAAAATAGTATAAAAAAAATATGAAAATGAAAAGAAAAATAAGAAAAAATACAACAGGATTATTAAATCCACAGACTTCCATAATTCCTTACTCATACTGTAAAAATATTACCTCGAATATAAAATTAATGCCTTATCTTAATAATTATTTAAAAATATTAAATTTAACCCCTCATAATATACCTTCACTTAAAAATGTTAGTAGTAAGTTTTTATATTGATTTACGGGCTTTAGTGAAGGTGAAAGCACATTTCAAATTTATTTAGTAAAACATAAAAATGCAGTTAAATTTTCTTTTAGAATAACAGTTCACATAGATGATAAAAAAGCATTAGAAAAAATACAAGAAACCTTAGGAATAGGTACAATATGCAATGTTGGTCAAACTTATTGTGTTTTTGAAGTAACTAAATTAGATGATATTTTAAATGTATTAATACCTATTTTTGATTATACTGGTTTAATAACTGCTAAAAGATTTGATTATGAAATTTGGAAAGAAGCCGTAAACATTAAAGCAAAAGTACCCTCCAGTTCTAAAATAGTTGACCGAAGAATACTAAAACCTGAACAATTAAAAGAAATTAAATTATTAAAAGATAGTATGAATAGAAAAAGAATTCACTCTTTTTACTTGAATGGCCATAATTCTAATGTAATTATACCTTTAATTAATCCTTATTGACTGGTAGGGTTTGTAGAAGGAGAGGGCTCTTTTAGTATTTCGGGATTAAATAATATCTTTTCAATAGGCCAAGAAGGTTATAGTATGAGTATGTTAATTGGTATCCAACAATTTATTAATGATTTGCCTCAAGGTTTAAATTACAATATAAAAAATAAAGTAAAACCCAAAGGACAAATTAAATATAGCTTAAAAGAAAATTACGGACAATTAAGTTATACCAATTTAGATGTACTTTATTGTTATTTAATACCCTTCTTTTTAGAAATTAATTATTTTCAAACAAGAAAAGAAATTGATTTTAAATTATGATGTGTATTATTATTACTTAGAAAAAGCGGAATATTTTATTTACCTGAAGGTAAACTTTTAACACAATTAATATCTAGTTCTATAAACAATCGGCGTTATTCAACAGCTATTTCTCTAGCTCCTATAAATGATTTAACTTGGAATACATACCAACTTTTAGTTAATATAATTTTATCTATTAGTCCTCCTTTGGATATGAATAGTGAAACAAATTATATTCAATTAGTGCAAAATTTAACTAGGCAATTACGTAAAAATAGAAAGTTTGCAGTTTATGTTTATAATGAAAATAATGAAGAAATAAAAGATTCTCCATTCAAAACTTATGCTGAAGCTTCCCGAAAATTAAATGTAGGTACTCACATATTTAAGCAATATATAGATAAAAATAAATTATATCTAAGTAAATATCTATTTTCTTCTGTTCCATTAGAAATAAATAAGAATAAAATTTAAAATAAAATTAATTTTAACCCCCCCTAATACCCTTTAATTTATATTTTTTATAATTTAGTTAACTGTTTGCCCTATTATATTAATAACTATAAATTAAGTTTTTAAGTCGAATATGACTTAAAATAAATTACACCTCAGATAACTGATATAGTGATAAATAATAACTTTAAACCCAACTTAATATAACTTCCAGTATTTTTGTATTATAAAATATTTAATTAACTTCTTAAATGTAGAAATTAAATATAATGTAAACTGCTAATCCCGAGGGTTAAATAAAAGAATAAGAAATGCGTGAAATAATTAAGAAAATAATAAAAGGGTGGGAGTGCCAACAGGTCTTATCTTATAAAAACTAATTTTTAGTACCTCTTAACTTATTTCTACTTTTAGTTTCAGAACTAATTAAAATGAAGCTGCGCCAACTTAAGTAAGTCTCAGCAAAACCTGCTACTCTTATTAATTTGGACTATGCCTCGTCGGGTCCCTCAGGCCTACGTTTTAACAATCTTAACTTGTTCCTATCTTAAAGATGCAATTGATTTACACTAATCCAATGACAATGAAAACCATATTACAACAATTAATTTTAACCCCCTCCTACTGGCCCGCTCTGCGAAATAGAATAGGGTACCCTATTCCATTGTTGGGGGGGTTATGAGGCCCCACTCCAGTCCTATTCAAAAAGTTATTCTGAGCATTACAGTTAAACTCGTACCTTTATTGGGATTAGTTTTAAGAAATTTTCAAATAAAAGGGTAGAGGTCAGCAATTTTTTGGGTTTTATTTTATCAAAAGAAAGATGCAGATAAAAAATTTATTAAAAGGGTGAATAATTTCAGTTAATTTAAATTGTGGGGTTGGTTTAACTTTAGTGGACGATTTGTACTTCATAAACCTTACTATTCTCCTGCCTAGTGTGCTTGCTACTTAGGGCATATTATTTAATTTTTGGGGTTTTAATGTGGAAATACTTCTCTAATTTAGAAATACTTCTTATTTAAAGTTTAAATAACTTTATTAAAAGAGTGGTAAATTTTATTTCATAACTGGAAATTTTTACCATGTTAGACACTATCCAAAATTTTACTTTTTGCAGACTTACTAATATCTCAAATATATTTAAAATATCTTAAAACTTTAATGTTAGCAGCAGCAAAATACATAGGAGCTGGAATCGCATGTTCAGGTTTAATTGGAGCTGGAGTTGGAATTGGTTTAATCTTCTCTTCTTTAATCGGTGCAACAGCTAGAAACCCTCAAGTAACTGGTCAAGTATTTACATACGCTATCCTAGGTTTCGCCTTGGCAGCAATAAATTTTGCTGAGTCCTAGCTATTCAGTAATGAAATAGCATGTATCCCTCTCTATTAAAGATTTAAATTAAATCTAAGTATTTCCTACTTAAAAGACTTATTATAGTCCTAGAGACTTTACGAGGGATCCCTTATATTAAGGGTAAAGATAAAGTCCAATTAACGGTGGGCGTCCTTTAAAAGCGCAGGCACCGGGTTAATTGAGAAGCTACAGGTTTATTCGCTTTAATGATCGCTTTCTTATTACTATACTCTTAGTCAAATGAATAAAAACAATAATTTAACCCCTCCAACTATAAATAAAAATACAAGCATTGTAACTAATGAATCTAACGATTTAAAAAATATAGATAATTATCCTTCCAATTTAGAATTAACTTCTATACTTTCACTTTACAAACCTAAAAGTATGGCTAAATTGTTAGCTGAATGGAGTATCCCTACTGTTTCCAAAGAAATTGTAGTTTGAGGTACTAATTTTGAGTTAGGAATAGGTAGGCCTATTTCAAGTCCTAAATATCTTTCTCACTTATATACTTTAACACCCTATCAGTTTTCAGTTATAATAGGCCTTATGTTAAGTGATGGTTGAACAAATATAGGTAAAACAAGTAGGAATATAAATGCAAGATTTGGATTGAAACAATCAATCAAACACTTTCCATTTTTATGAAAAGTGTTTTTAATACTAGGTAATCTTTGCGGAAGTACACCCACTTTAACCAAAACTATAATGAGAGGAAAGCTATTTTATTCCTTACAACTTCAAACGAGAGCTATGCCTTGTTTAACAATTATTCATAATATGTTTTATAAAGACGGTAAAATAGTACCCAAAGATATTTACGAATATCTAAACCCCATCTGTTTAGCCTTTTGAATTATGGGTGATGGCAGTTACCAATCAAGTGGATCTTTAAAATTATGTACAGATAGCTATACATATGCAGAAGTCTTACTTTTAATGAATGTATTAATTATTCGATATGGAATTGAATGTTGACCTATTGAGCAAAATAAAAATCAATACAGAATATTCATTTCAAAAAAATCTATGGATACCTTAAGAAAAATTGTTACGCCTCATATGGAACCTTGCTTTTTATATAAAATTCATTTATAGTTTCTCCTTGGTAACTTATTCAAATATATATTCTATTTAACTACTAGAATAATGTTTATTCGCTTTAATGATCGCTTTCTTATTATTATACTCTTAGTCAAATGAATAAAAACAATAATTTAACCCCTCACATTATAAATGAAAATACTCACAAAATTATTAATTAACGATTTAGAAATCCCTACGATTTTTACTCTTTACACTAAATAGTGAAGGAATTGTAGCTACTCTATTCGTCTTATTTTTAAGCTTTTTTTTTTTTTTTTTTTTTTTTTTTTTTTTTATTTTTTTTTTTTTTTTTTTTTTTTTTTTTTTTTTTTTTTTTTTTTTTTTTTTTTTTTTTTTTTTTTTTTTTTTTTTTTTTGCCTGTTTTGAAAGTTGTCTGTGTTTCACTTCACTTGTTAAGACGATGAGTATACATTCCTTGCCTATTTTAGGTGTGTAAAGAGTAAAAATCGTAGGGATTTCTAAATCGTTAATTAATAATTTTGTGAGTATTTTCATTTATAATGTGAGGGGTTAAATTATTGTTTTTATTCATTTGACTAAGAGTATAATAATAAGAAAGCGATCATTAAAGCGAATAAACATTATTCTAGTAGTTAAATAGAATATATATTTGAATAAGTTACCAAGGAGAAACTATAAATGAATTTTATATAAAAAGCAAGGTTCCATATGAGGCGTAACAATTTTTCTTAAGGTATCCATAGATTTTTTTGAAATGAATATTCTGTATTGATTTTTATTTTGCTCAATAGGTCAACATTCAATTCCATATCGAATAATTAATACATTCATTAAAAGTAAGACTTCTGCATATGTATAGCTATCTGTACATAATTTTAAAGATCCACTTGATTGGTAACTGCCATCACCCATAATTCAAAAGGCTAAACAGATGGGGTTTAGATATTCGTAAATATCTTTGGGTACTATTTTACCGTCTTTATAAAACATATTATGAATAATTGTTAAACAAGGCATAGCTCTCGTTTGAAGTTGTAAGGAATAAAATAGCTTTCCTCTCATTATAGTTTTGGTTAAAGTGGGTGTACTTCCGCAAAGATTACCTAGTATTAAAAACACTTTTCATAAAAATGGAAAGTGTTTGATTGATTGTTTCAATCCAAATCTTGCATTTATATTCCTACTTGTTTTACCTATATTTGTTCAACCATCACTTAACATAAGGCCTATTATAACTGAAAACTGATAGGGTGTTAAAGTATATAAGTGAGAAAGATATTTAGGACTTGAAATAGGCCTACCTATTCCTAACTCAAAATTAGTACCTCAAACTACAATTTCTTTGGAAACAGTAGGGATACTCCATTCAGCTAACAATTTAGCCATACTTTTAGGTTTGTAAAGTGAAAGTATAGAAGTTAATTCTAAATTGGAAGGATAATTATCTATATTTTTTAAATCGTTAGATTCATTAGTTACAATGCTTGTATTTTTATTTATAGTTGGAGGGGTTAAATTATTGTTTTTATTCATTTGACTAAGAGTATAGTAATAAGAAAGCGATCATTAAAGCGAATAAACCTGTAGCTTCTCAATTAACCCGGTGCCTGCGCTTTTAAAGGACGCCCACCGTTAATTGGACTTTATCTTTACCCTTAATATAAGGGATCCCTCGTAAAGTCTCTAGGACTATAATAAGTCTTTTAAGTAGGAAATACTTAGATTTAATTTAAATCTTTAATAGAGAGGGATACATGCTATTTCATTACTGAATAGCTAGGACTCAGCAAAATTTATTGCTGCCAAGGCGAAACCTAGGATAGCGTATGTAAATACTTGACCAGTTACTTGAGGGTTTCTAGCTGTTGCACCGATTAAAGAAGAGAAGATTAAACCAATTCCAACTCCAGCTCCAATTAAACCTGAACATGCGATTCCAGCTCCTATGTATTTTGCTGCTGCTAACATTAAAGTTTTAAGATATTTTAAATATATTTGAGATATTAGTAAGTCTGCAAAAAGTAAAATTTTGGATAGTGTCTAACATGGTAAAAATTTCCAGTTATGAAATAAAATTTACCACTCTTTTAATAAAGTTATTTAAACTTTAAATAAGAAGTATTTCTAAATTAGAGAAGTATTTCCACATTAAAACCCCAAAAATTAAATAATATGCCCTAAGTAGCAAGCACACTAGGCAGGAGAATAGTAAGGTTTATGAAGTACAAATCGTCCACTAAAGTTAAACCAACCCCACAATTTAAATTAACTGAAATTATTCACCCTTTTAATAAATTTTTTATCTGCATCTTTCTTTTGATAAAATAAAACCCAAAAAATTGCTGACCTCTACCCTTTTATTTGAAAATTTCTTAAAACTAATCCCAATAAAGGTACGAGTTTAACTGTAATGCTCAGAATAACTTTTTGAATAGGACTGGAGTGGGGCCTCATAACCCCCCCAACAATGGAATAGGGTACCCTATTCTATTTCGCAGAGCGGGCCAGTAGGAGGGGGTTAAAATTAATTGTTGTAATATGGTTTTCATTGTCATTGGATTAGTGTAAATCAATTGCATCTTTAAGATAGGAACAAGTTAAGATTGTTAAAACGTAGGCCTGAGGGACCCGACGAGGCATAGTCCAAATTAATAAGAGTAGCAGGTTTTGCTGAGACTTACTTAAGTTGGCGCAGCTTCATTTTAATTAGTTCTGAAACTAAAAGTAGAAATAAGTTAAGAGGTACTAAAAATTAGTTTTTATAAGATAAGACCTGTTGGCACTCCCACCCTTTTATTATTTTCTTAATTATTTCACGCATTTCTTATTCTTTTATTTAACCCTCGGGATTAGCAGTTTACATTATATTTAATTTCTACATTTAAGAAGTTAATTAAATATTTTATAATACAAAAATACTGGAAGTTATATTAAGTTGGGTTTAAAGTTATTATTTATCACTATATCAGTTATCTGAGGTGTAATTTATTTTAAGTCATATTCGACTTAAAAACTTAATTTATAGTTATTAATATAATAGGGCAAACAGTTAACTAAATTATAAAAAATATAAATTAAAGGGTATTAGGGGGGGTTAAAATTAATTTTATTTTAAATTTTATTCTTATTTATTTCTAATGGAACAGAAGAAAATAGATATTTACTTAGATATAATTTATTTTTATCTATATATTGCTTAAATATGTGAGTACCTACATTTAATTTTCGGGAAGCTTCAGCATAAGTTTTGAATGGAGAATCTTTTATTTCTTCATTATTTTCATTATAAACATAAACTGCAAACTTTCTATTTTTACGTAATTGCCTAGTTAAATTTTGCACTAATTGAATATAATTTGTTTCACTATTCATATCCAAAGGAGGACTAATAGATAAAATTATATTAACTAAAAGTTGGTATGTATTCCAAGTTAAATCATTTATAGGAGCTAGAGAAATAGCTGTTGAATAACGCCGATTGTTTATAGAACTAGATATTAATTGTGTTAAAAGTTTACCTTCAGGTAAATAAAATATTCCGCTTTTTCTAAGTAATAATAATACACATCATAATTTAAAATCAATTTCTTTTCTTGTTTGAAAATAATTAATTTCTAAAAAGAAGGGTATTAAATAACAATAAAGTACATCTAAATTGGTATAACTTAATTGTCCGTAATTTTCTTTTAAGCTATATTTAATTTGTCCTTTGGGTTTTACTTTATTTTTTATATTGTAATTTAAACCTTGAGGCAAATCATTAATAAATTGTTGGATACCAATTAACATACTCATACTATAACCTTCTTGGCCTATTGAAAAGATATTATTTAATCCCGAAATACTAAAAGAGCCCTCTCCTTCTACAAACCCTACCAGTCAATAAGGATTAATTAAAGGTATAATTACATTAGAATTATGGCCATTCAAGTAAAAAGAGTGAATTCTTTTTCTATTCATACTATCTTTTAATAATTTAATTTCTTTTAATTGTTCAGGTTTTAGTATTCTTCGGTCAACTATTTTAGAACTGGAGGGTACTTTTGCTTTAATGTTTACGGCTTCTTTCCAAATTTCATAATCAAATCTTTTAGCAGTTATTAAACCAGTATAATCAAAAATAGGTATTAATACATTTAAAATATCATCTAATTTAGTTACTTCAAAAACACAATAAGTTTGACCAACATTGCATATTGTACCTATTCCTAAGGTTTCTTGTATTTTTTCTAATGCTTTTTTATCATCTATGTGAACTGTTATTCTAAAAGAAAATTTAACTGCATTTTTATGTTTTACTAAATAAATTTGAAATGTGCTTTCACCTTCACTAAAGCCCGTAAATCAATATAAAAACTTACTACTAACATTTTTAAGTGAAGGTATATTATGAGGGGTTAAATTTAATATTTTTAAATAATTATTAAGATAAGGCATTAATTTTATATTCGAGGTAATATTTTTACAGTATGAGTAAGGAATTATGGAAGTCTGTGGATTTAATAATCCTGTTGTATTTTTTCTTATTTTTCTTTTCATTTTCATATTTTTTTTATACTATTTTTTTTTTTCGTTTAATCTATTTAGGGTTTAATGTAAATCAATTGCATCTTTTAAGTATGAACAAGTTAAGATTGTAAGTACATAGGCTTGAATGAAACTGACAGCTAATTCTAATCCGACAATACCTAAAAAAATAGCAAATGGGATTAATGTAAAAATAGCTATTATTACACTACCTGAAAATAATTTATAAAGGAATGTTGCTAATATTTTCATTAGTGAATGACCTGCGAAGATATTAGAAAATAATCGGACACCTAAAGAAACAGCTCGCGCAAAATAACTAACCAATTCAATTAAAGCTAAAACAGGAACTAAAGCTAAAGGTGTTCCACCTGGGATAAAGAACGAGAAAAATTTCAATCCATGTTTAGATAAAGCTAAAAGAGTTACACCAATAAAAATAGTCACCGATAGTCCTAAAGTAACTATTGCACTAGCATTTAATGCAAAAGAATATGGCACATTAGAAATTAAATTCCCAATTAAAACAAAGAAAAATAAAGAGTATATAAAAGGGACATAAATTTCATTGTTATTCCCGATTTGATTTCTAACCATTGCACTTAAAGTAGCAAAAGAAGTTTCTAAAGCAATAGAACTTTTATTAGGTATTAAATTAGAGTCATTATTACTGTAATAATGTAATCCTACTACTGTAAATAAAATTAAAAGTGCGTAAAAAGTTAAATTTGTAATAGAAAATATAAAATTCCCTAAGATTGTAACATCTAAACTAATTAAATGAAAGACTTCAAATTGTTCTAAAGGTGATAAAATAAAAAAATTAATCATTAAATTTTTAAATACTATAAAACCTGTTTTTTTATTACTATTCTTTTAAGGTTTTTAAATACCCCGCTCCCCAGCCCCAACAAAAACCCAAACTTGGTTTTGACCCGACTGCACGAAGCTGCAGTCTAAGGGGGAGAGGATAATAAGTTTAATTCATACTTTTTTGATCGATAATTTCATTTTATTTAGGCAGTAGTTTTGGAAGCATAGCCCTACCCTTTGGCTACTTACCTGGACCAACCCGCTACATCCTGTCCTGCACAGCTGGGTAGGGTCGGTGCTATATTAGTGATTAAATTAAGTTATTAGTTATTATAGTTTTATATATAAAGTGAGCTAGGTTAGCGTTGCATAATAACAGAATAATTGAACATTTCTGAAAATAGCCATTAAGGCTCCACTTCCGTACAGCCAGGCCCCGGCCATTTGGGACTATACTTGTCTTTCCCACTTATTTGGCAGAAGAAAAATGCTAGGGGCAAATAAATAATTGTAAAAGGCAAGGTCAATCGTAATGAGGAAAGCAGGAATAGTAACAAGATAAAATTCACAATATAGGTATTGAACCCCAGGGCCGAGCTTTAGCAGCCGCTTGCCTACTTTTCTTTAAGGAAGGGGTATAGGTTAAAGGCTGGGTTCCTACAACCAGAAGATAGTTAATGAAGCTAAAAAAAGCAAAACCGTAAATTATGAGCCCTCTTTCCTAATTAAAGCTTACTGCGCAGTGTTTTAAATTTTAAGTTATTGAACAAAATAAGTTACTAATTAATTAGGGTTCCTAAATATTTTGCTGGCAGACAAGGGGATAGCTCCACCAATCACCTCCAAATAAATTAAAGGGTTTGCGCCTCCCTTCTTTCTGTGAGTTCGTCCAAAAAGTTCTATTCAAAGTAATCTAGTTAAGGTCAAATTTTAGGCTTTCTAGATTTTTTTTTTTAATTTAGGTTTCCTTCTGCCTGCCATCCTCCTTTTAAAGGAGGATAGGGAGATGACGGTTAGAATACATAGTTTAGCAAAGGATCAGAACGAGAGGCCTTTAAAGGCACTTGGTTTTACGCAAGTATACTTTAACTCCCCCCCCCCCCTTATCCTCTTAATCTTCCCTCCCGCAGGTTGCTCTTAAGAGGAAATTGGCGGGCTTTAGCTCCCAGTGTCTTTAATTAATTGAGGTGCGGAGTCAATTATTCTTTAATTAAGGGGTTAATGTTATGTTTAAATTTAGGGATTTAAGATTGTACAGCTAAATTATCAAAAGCATGTAATGGAATAGGACTTGCTAATGTTCATTCTATTGTATTAGCATTTGTATTTTCTTCTTCTTCTTCATTTTCAGAAAAGAAATAAGCAAGAATTTGTCATGGGTTTTTAGAACTATAATTATCGTTTACAAATATATTGTATATAATGTATATAAACATTATTGTAGCTACTAAAGATACTAAAGACCCGAAACTGGATACAGCATTTCATCCACTATAAGCATCAGGGTAATCAGGGACCCGTCGCGGCATACCTGCCATACCTAAAAAGTGTTGAGGGAAGAAAGTAAGGTTAACCCCAAAGAAAAGAGTTCAGAAGTGAATTTTTCCGTAGAAATCATTAAATACTTTTCCTACTATTTTAGGGGTTCAAAAATAGAATCCTGCGAATAGTCCAAATACGGCTCCCATTGAAAGTACATAATGGAAATGGGCCACAACATAGTAAGTATCGTGGAACGCGATATCCAGGGAAGCATTAGATAACATTACTCCTGTTACTAATTTAATTTATAAAAATAAAGTA
The DNA here is from genome assembly GCA_900157415.1 of Armillaria cepistipes. Taxonomy (NCBI): domain Eukaryota; kingdom Fungi; phylum Basidiomycota; class Agaricomycetes; order Agaricales; family Physalacriaceae; genus Armillaria; species Armillaria cepistipes. The sequence goes on from FTRY01000098.1 coordinate 11,773, forward strand.
ATTTGACTCTGCAGATAAGCCTCTTAAAAGACAAATGTGCTGCCTCCTTGCATTAGTTCACCACCCTTTTGCTGCCAACCCTTACATTGACAGCCGACCCTAGTAATAGCGTAATAGCAATAGCTTTTAATGAGCCCACAATAGGCGGCTGGCTAGAAGGATCGCAAATTGGCAGAGACTTGCAGCAAAGCAAGTCTATTTAAATTAATCTATGATATTTAAATATTCAACCTTTATATGGTTTGTTCAATAAGGCATATTTTTTTATATTAACATGCCCTATTTTTAAATCTTCTGAAGCTTCCTTTATACTTTCGTATTTGCGAATATATTCTTTATTTTCATTAAACAAAAATAAAGCTTTTCTGATATAAGAACTATTTTTAATATTTAATATAATATGTTTAGCTTCTAATGTAGAATAATCTAAAAATAAGGGTACATCTGTTAAATTATAAGGTAAAGTGGTAAAATATCATTCACCTCTGAATAGAGATTGATTCTTAATAAAACTTTTTATAGTTGTAGAATTGGATTTTATATCCTTAGCTAAAGTACTAACTGATGGGTAAATCATGAGTAAAATTTTGAAAGAACTATATATGTAAACAGGATGACGTGATTTAGATTTAATGATTTTTAGCTTAGATTCCTTAGAGTGAGCTTTTCCATAAAAAGGATTATTTTCACCAGTTAATCTTTCTGTAATTAAAGATTTAGTTTCTATCGAATGTGTTTTATTAATTCTTAACTCAGATAATAATCCCTTTGTTTCCTCAGTATGTTTATAGCCTAAGGTGGAATAACCCTGGTTAAAACATTATAATAAGGTAATATTGAACTTATCCAATACGTTTCTCTTATAGCTAACATTTTTACTTCTACATATTCCAAAATTAATAAAGCAAATTCATCTTGTCCATACTTTATTAAAGCTTTAACTATTGGCATATTTTTATTCTTGGATGATTTTAAATAAGAATTATTTAAATAACTTCGCATTCTTAAAAAAGATTTATCGAGCTACCAACATAGCTATGCCATTTTTAAGATTAATTAATAAATATATTCAAAAAAATAAAAGATAATTGGTACTCGATAAATCTTTTTTAAGAATGCGAAGTTATTTAAATAATTCTTATTTAAAATCATCCAAGAATAAAAATATGCCAATAGTTAAAGCTTTAATAAAGTATGGACAAGATGAATTTGCTTTATTAATTTTGGAATATGTAGAAGTAAAAATGTTAGCTATAAGAGAAACGTATTGGATAAGTTCAATATTACCTTATTATAATGTTTTAACCAGGGTTATTCCACCTTAGGCTATAAACATACTGAGGAAACAAAGGGATTATTATCTGAGTTAAGAATTAATAAAACACATTCGATAGAAACTAAATCTTTAATTACAGAAAGATTAACTGGTGAAAATAATCCTTTTTATGGAAAAGCTCACTCTAAGGAATCTAAGCTAAAAATCATTAAATCTAAATCACGTCATCCTGTTTACATATATAGTTCTTTCAAAATTTTACTCATGATTTACCCATCAGTTAGTACTTTAGCTAAGGATATAAAATCCAATTCTACAACTATAAAAAGTTTTATTAAGAATCAATCTCTATTCAGAGGTGAATGATATTTTACCACTTTACCTTATAATTTAACAGATGTACCCTTATTTTTAGATTATTCTACATTAGAAGCTAAACATATTATATTAAATATTAAAATAGTTCTTATATCAGAAAAGCTTTATTTTTGTTTAATGAAAATAAAGAATATATTCGCAAATACGAAAGTATAAAGGAAGCTTCAGAAGATTTAAAAATAGGGCATGTTAATATAAAAAAATATGCCTTATTGAACAAACCATATAAAGGTTGAATATTTAAATATCATAGATTAATTTAAATAGACTTGCTTTGCTGCAAGTCTCTGCCAATTTGCGATCCTTCTAGCCAGCCGCCTATTGTGGGCTCATTAAAAGCTATTGCTATTACGCTATTACTAGGGTCGGCTGTCAATGTAAGGGTTGGCAGCAAAAGGGTGGTGAACTAATGCAAGGAGGCAGCACATTTGTCTTTTAAGAGGCTTATCTGCAGAGTCAAATTACTTTATTTTTATAAATTAAATTAGTAACAGGAGTAATGTTATCTAATGCTTCCCTGGATATCGCGTTCCACGATACTTACTATGTTGTGGCCCATTTCCATTATGTACTTTCAATGGGAGCCGTATTTGGACTATTCGCAGGATTCTATTTTTGAACCCCTAAAATAGTAGGAAAAGTATTTAATGATTTCTACGGAAAAATTCACTTCTGAACTCTTTTCTTTGGGGTTAACCTTACTTTCTTCCCTCAACACTTTTTAGGTATGGCAGGTATGCCGCGACGGGTCCCTGATTACCCTGATGCTTATAGTGGATGAAATGCTGTATCCAGTTTCGGGTCTTTAGTATCTTTAGTAGCTACAATAATGTTTATATACATTATATACAATATATTTGTAAACGATAATTATAGTTCTAAAAACCCATGACAAATTCTTGCTTATTTCTTTTCTGAAAATGAAGAAGAAGAAGAAAATACAAATGCTAATACAATAGAATGAACATTAGCAAGTCCTATTCCATTACATGCTTTTGATAATTTAGCTGTACAATCTTAAATCCCTAAATTTAAACATAACATTAACCCCTTAATTAAAGAATAATTGACTCCGCACCTCAATTAATTAAAGACACTGGGAGCTAAAGCCCGCCAATTTCCTCTTAAGAGCAACCTGCGGGAGGGAAGATTAAGAGGATAAGGGGGGGGGGGAGTTAAAGTATACTTGCGTAAAACCAAGTGCCTTTAAAGGCCTCTCGTTCTGATCCTTTGCTAAACTATGTATTCTAACCGTCATCTCCCTATCCTCCTTTAAAAGGAGGATGGCAGGCAGAAGGAAACCTAAATTAAAAAAAAAAATCTAGAAAGCCTAAAATTTGACCTTAACTAGATTACTTTGAATAGAACTTTTTGGACGAACTCACAGAAAGAAGGGAGGCGCAAACCCTTTAATTTATTTGGAGGTGATTGGTGGAGCTATCCCCTTGTCTGCCAGCAAAATATTTAGGAACCCTAATTAATTAGTAACTTATTTTGTTCAATAACTTAAAATTTAAAACACTGCGCAGTAAGCTTTAATTAGGAAAGAGGGCTCATAATTTACGGTTTTGCTTTTTTTAGCTTCATTAACTATCTTCTGGTTGTAGGAACCCAGCCTTTAACCTATACCCCTTCCTTAAAGAAAAGTAGGCAAGCGGCTGCTAAAGCTCGGCCCTGGGGTTCAATACCTATATTGTGAATTTTATCTTGTTACTATTCCTGCTTTCCTCATTACGATTGACCTTGCCTTTTACAATTATTTATTTGCCCCTAGCATTTTTCTTCTGCCAAATAAGTGGGAAAGACAAGTATAGTCCCAAATGGCCGGGGCCTGGCTGTACGGAAGTGGAGCCTTAATGGCTATTTTCAGAAATGTTCAATTATTCTGTTATTATGCAACGCTAACCTAGCTCACTTTATATATAAAACTATAATAACTAATAACTTAATTTAATCACTAATATAGCACCGACCCTACCCAGCTGTGCAGGACAGGATGTAGCGGGTTGGTCCAGGTAAGTAGCCAAAGGGTAGGGCTATGCTTCCAAAACTACTGCCTAAATAAAATGAAATTATCGATCAAAAAAGTATGAATTAAACTTATTATCCTCTCCCCCTTAGACTGCAGCTTCGTGCAGTCGGGTCAAAACCAAGTTTGGGTTTTTGTTGGGGCTGGGGAGCGGGGTATTTAAAAACCTTAAAAGAATAGTAATAAAAAAACAGGTTTTATAGTATTTAAAAATTTAATGATTAATTTTTTTATTTTATCACCTTTAGAACAATTTGAAGTCTTTCATTTAATTAGTTTAGATGTTACAATCTTAGGGAATTTTATATTTTCTATTACAAATTTAACTTTTTACGCACTTTTAATTTTATTTACAGTAGTAGGATTACATTATTACAGTAATAATGACTCTAATTTAATACCTAATAAAAGTTCTATTGCTTTAGAAACTTCTTTTGCTACTTTAAGTGCAATGGTTAGAAATCAAATCGGGAATAACAATGAAATTTATGTCCCTTTTATATACTCTTTATTTTTCTTTGTTTTAATTGGGAATTTAATTTCTAATGTGCCATATTCTTTTGCATTAAATGCTAGTGCAATAGTTACTTTAGGACTATCGGTGACTATTTTTATTGGTGTAACTCTTTTAGCTTTATCTAAACATGGATTGAAATTTTTCTCGTTCTTTATCCCAGGTGGAACACCTTTAGCTTTAGTTCCTGTTTTAGCTTTAATTGAATTGGTTAGTTATTTTGCGCGAGCTGTTTCTTTAGGTGTCCGATTATTTTCTAATATCTTCGCAGGTCATTCACTAATGAAAATATTAGCAACATTCCTTTATAAATTATTTTCAGGTAGTGTAATAATAGCTATTTTTACATTAATCCCATTTGCTATTTTTTTAGGTATTGTCGGATTAGAATTAGCTGTCAGTTTCATTCAAGCCTATGTACTTACAATCTTAACTTGTTCATACTTAAAAGATGCAATTGATTTACATTAAACCCTAAATAGATTAAACGAAAAAAAAAAATAGTATAAAAAAAATATGAAAATGAAAAGAAAAATAAGAAAAAATACAACAGGATTATTAAATCCACAGACTTCCATAATTCCTTACTCATACTGTAAAAATATTACCTCGAATATAAAATTAATGCCTTATCTTAATAATTATTTAAAAATATTAAATTTAACCCCTCATAATATACCTTCACTTAAAAATGTTAGTAGTAAGTTTTTATATTGATTTACGGGCTTTAGTGAAGGTGAAAGCACATTTCAAATTTATTTAGTAAAACATAAAAATGCAGTTAAATTTTCTTTTAGAATAACAGTTCACATAGATGATAAAAAAGCATTAGAAAAAATACAAGAAACCTTAGGAATAGGTACAATATGCAATGTTGGTCAAACTTATTGTGTTTTTGAAGTAACTAAATTAGATGATATTTTAAATGTATTAATACCTATTTTTGATTATACTGGTTTAATAACTGCTAAAAGATTTGATTATGAAATTTGGAAAGAAGCCGTAAACATTAAAGCAAAAGTACCCTCCAGTTCTAAAATAGTTGACCGAAGAATACTAAAACCTGAACAATTAAAAGAAATTAAATTATTAAAAGATAGTATGAATAGAAAAAGAATTCACTCTTTTTACTTGAATGGCCATAATTCTAATGTAATTATACCTTTAATTAATCCTTATTGACTGGTAGGGTTTGTAGAAGGAGAGGGCTCTTTTAGTATTTCGGGATTAAATAATATCTTTTCAATAGGCCAAGAAGGTTATAGTATGAGTATGTTAATTGGTATCCAACAATTTATTAATGATTTGCCTCAAGGTTTAAATTACAATATAAAAAATAAAGTAAAACCCAAAGGACAAATTAAATATAGCTTAAAAGAAAATTACGGACAATTAAGTTATACCAATTTAGATGTACTTTATTGTTATTTAATACCCTTCTTTTTAGAAATTAATTATTTTCAAACAAGAAAAGAAATTGATTTTAAATTATGATGTGTATTATTATTACTTAGAAAAAGCGGAATATTTTATTTACCTGAAGGTAAACTTTTAACACAATTAATATCTAGTTCTATAAACAATCGGCGTTATTCAACAGCTATTTCTCTAGCTCCTATAAATGATTTAACTTGGAATACATACCAACTTTTAGTTAATATAATTTTATCTATTAGTCCTCCTTTGGATATGAATAGTGAAACAAATTATATTCAATTAGTGCAAAATTTAACTAGGCAATTACGTAAAAATAGAAAGTTTGCAGTTTATGTTTATAATGAAAATAATGAAGAAATAAAAGATTCTCCATTCAAAACTTATGCTGAAGCTTCCCGAAAATTAAATGTAGGTACTCACATATTTAAGCAATATATAGATAAAAATAAATTATATCTAAGTAAATATCTATTTTCTTCTGTTCCATTAGAAATAAATAAGAATAAAATTTAAAATAAAATTAATTTTAACCCCCCCTAATACCCTTTAATTTATATTTTTTATAATTTAGTTAACTGTTTGCCCTATTATATTAATAACTATAAATTAAGTTTTTAAGTCGAATATGACTTAAAATAAATTACACCTCAGATAACTGATATAGTGATAAATAATAACTTTAAACCCAACTTAATATAACTTCCAGTATTTTTGTATTATAAAATATTTAATTAACTTCTTAAATGTAGAAATTAAATATAATGTAAACTGCTAATCCCGAGGGTTAAATAAAAGAATAAGAAATGCGTGAAATAATTAAGAAAATAATAAAAGGGTGGGAGTGCCAACAGGTCTTATCTTATAAAAACTAATTTTTAGTACCTCTTAACTTATTTCTACTTTTAGTTTCAGAACTAATTAAAATGAAGCTGCGCCAACTTAAGTAAGTCTCAGCAAAACCTGCTACTCTTATTAATTTGGACTATGCCTCGTCGGGTCCCTCAGGCCTACGTTTTAACAATCTTAACTTGTTCCTATCTTAAAGATGCAATTGATTTACACTAATCCAATGACAATGAAAACCATATTACAACAATTAATTTTAACCCCCTCCTACTGGCCCGCTCTGCGAAATAGAATAGGGTACCCTATTCCATTGTTGGGGGGGTTATGAGGCCCCACTCCAGTCCTATTCAAAAAGTTATTCTGAGCATTACAGTTAAACTCGTACCTTTATTGGGATTAGTTTTAAGAAATTTTCAAATAAAAGGGTAGAGGTCAGCAATTTTTTGGGTTTTATTTTATCAAAAGAAAGATGCAGATAAAAAATTTATTAAAAGGGTGAATAATTTCAGTTAATTTAAATTGTGGGGTTGGTTTAACTTTAGTGGACGATTTGTACTTCATAAACCTTACTATTCTCCTGCCTAGTGTGCTTGCTACTTAGGGCATATTATTTAATTTTTGGGGTTTTAATGTGGAAATACTTCTCTAATTTAGAAATACTTCTTATTTAAAGTTTAAATAACTTTATTAAAAGAGTGGTAAATTTTATTTCATAACTGGAAATTTTTACCATGTTAGACACTATCCAAAATTTTACTTTTTGCAGACTTACTAATATCTCAAATATATTTAAAATATCTTAAAACTTTAATGTTAGCAGCAGCAAAATACATAGGAGCTGGAATCGCATGTTCAGGTTTAATTGGAGCTGGAGTTGGAATTGGTTTAATCTTCTCTTCTTTAATCGGTGCAACAGCTAGAAACCCTCAAGTAACTGGTCAAGTATTTACATACGCTATCCTAGGTTTCGCCTTGGCAGCAATAAATTTTGCTGAGTCCTAGCTATTCAGTAATGAAATAGCATGTATCCCTCTCTATTAAAGATTTAAATTAAATCTAAGTATTTCCTACTTAAAAGACTTATTATAGTCCTAGAGACTTTACGAGGGATCCCTTATATTAAGGGTAAAGATAAAGTCCAATTAACGGTGGCGTCCTTTAAAAGCGCAGGCACCGGGTTAATTGAGAAGCTACAGGTTTATTCGCTTTAATGATCGCTTTCTTATTACTATACTCTTAGTCAAATGAATAAAACAATAATAATATAATAAAAAACAAGCATTAACTAATGAATCTAAGATTTAAAAAATAGTAATCTAATAGAATAATTAAACTTACGTAACCTGTTTAATTAATGTTAAAGACTTATTATCTTTACCCTTAATATAAGGGATCCCTCGTAAAGTCTCTAGGACTATAATAAGTCTTTTAAGTAGGAAATACTTAGATTTAATTTAAATCTTTAATAGAGAGGGATACATGCTATTTCATTACTGAATAGCTAGGACTCAGCAAAATTTATTGCTGCCAAGGCGAAACCTAGGATAGCGTATGTAAATACTTGACCAGTTACTTGAGGGTTTCTAGCTGTTGCACCGATTAAAGAAGAGAAGATTAAACCAATTCCAACTCCAGCTCCAATTAAACCTGAACATGCGATTCCAGCTCCTATGTATTTTGCTGCTGCTAACATTAAAGTTTTAAGATATTTTAAATATATTTGAGATATTAGTAAGTCTGCAAAAAGTAAAATTTTGGATAGTGTCTAACATGGTAAAAATTTCCAGTTATGAAATAAAATTTACCACTCTTTTAATAAAGTTATTTAAACTTTAAATAAGAAGTATTTCTAAATTAGAGAAGTATTTCCACATTAAAACCCCAAAAATTAAATAATATGCCCTAAGTAGCAAGCACACTAGGCAGGAGAATAGTAAGGTTTATGAAGTACAAATCGTCCACTAAAGTTAAACCAACCCCACAATTTAAATTAACTGAAATTATTCACCCTTTTAATAAATTTTTTATCTGCATCTTTCTTTTGATAAAATAAAACCCAAAAAATTGCTGACCTCTACCCTTTTATTTGAAAATTTCTTAAAACTAATCCCAATAAAGGTACGAGTTTAACTGTAATGCTCAGAATAACTTTTTGAATAGGACTGGAGTGGGGCCTCATAACCCCCCAACAATGGAATAGGGTACCCTATTCTATTTCGCAGAGCGGGCCAGTAGGAGGGGGTTAAAATTAATTGTTGTAATATGGTTTTCATTGTCATTGGATTAGTGTAAATCAATTGCATCTTTAAGATAGGAACAAGTTAAGATTGTTAAAACGTAGGCCTGAGGGACCCGACGAGGCATAGTCCAAATTAATAAGAGTAGCAGGTTTTGCTGAGACTTACTTAAGTTGGCGCAGCTTCATTTTAATTAGTTCTGAAACTAAAAGTAGAAATAAGTTAAGAGGTACTAAAAATTAGTTTTTATAAGATAAGACCTGTTGGCACTCCCACCCTTTTATTATTTTCTTAATTATTTCACGCATTTCTTATTCTTTTATTTAACCCTCGGGATTAGCAGTTTACATTATATTTAATTTCTACATTTAAGAAGTTAATTAAATATTTTATAATACAAAAATACTGGAAGTTATATTAAGTTGGGTTTAAAGTTATTATTTATCACTATATCAGTTATCTGAGGTGTAATTTATTTTAAGTCATATTCGACTTAAAAACTTAATTTATAGTTATTAATATAATAGGGCAAACAGTTAACTAAATTATAAAAAATATAAATTAAAGGGTATTAGGGGGGGTTAAAATTAATTTTATTTTAAATTTTATTCTTATTTATTTCTAATGGAACAGAAGAAAATAGATATTTACTTAGATATAATTTATTTTTATCTATATATTGCTTAAATATGTGAGTACCTACATTTAATTTTCGGGAAGCTTCAGCATAAGTTTTGAATGGAGAATCTTTTATTTCTTCATTATTTTCATTATAAACATAAACTGCAAACTTTCTATTTTTACGTAATTGCCTAGTTAAATTTTGCACTAATTGAATATAATTTGTTTCACTATTCATATCCAAAGGAGGACTAATAGATAAAATTATATTAACTAAAAGTTGGTATGTATTCCAAGTTAAATCATTTATAGGAGCTAGAGAAATAGCTGTTGAATAACGCCGATTGTTTATAGAACTAGATATTAATTGTGTTAAAAGTTTACCTTCAGGTAAATAAAATATTCCGCTTTTTCTAAGTAATAATAATACACATCATAATTTAAAATCAATTTCTTTTCTTGTTTGAAAATAATTAATTTCTAAAAAGAAGGGTATTAAATAACAATAAAGTACATCTAAATTGGTATAACTTAATTGTCCGTAATTTTCTTTTAAGCTATATTTAATTTGTCCTTTGGGTTTTACTTTATTTTTTATATTGTAATTTAAACCTTGAGGCAAATCATTAATAAATTGTTGGATACCAATTAACATACTCATACTATAACCTTCTTGGCCTATTGAAAAGATATTATTTAATCCCGAAATACTAAAAGAGCCCTCTCCTTCTACAAACCCTACCAGTCAATAAGGATTAATTAAAGGTATAATTACATTAGAATTATGGCCATTCAAGTAAAAAGAGTGAATTCTTTTTCTATTCATACTATCTTTTAATAATTTAATTTCTTTTAATTGTTCAGGTTTTAGTATTCTTCGGTCAACTATTTTAGAACTGGAGGGTACTTTTGCTTTAATGTTTACGGCTTCTTTCCAAATTTCATAATCAAATCTTTTAGCAGTTATTAAACCAGTATAATCAAAAATAGGTATTAATACATTTAAAATATCATCTAATTTAGTTACTTCAAAAACACAATAAGTTTGACCAACATTGCATATTGTACCTATTCCTAAGGTTTCTTGTATTTTTTCTAATGCTTTTTTATCATCTATGTGAACTGTTATTCTAAAAGAAAATTTAACTGCATTTTTATGTTTTACTAAATAAATTTGAAATGTGCTTTCACCTTCACTAAAGCCCGTAAATCAATATAAAAACTTACTACTAACATTTTTAAGTGAAGGTATATTATGAGGGGTTAAATTTAATATTTTTAAATAATTATTAAGATAAGGCATTAATTTTATATTCGAGGTAATATTTTTACAGTATGAGTAAGGAATTATGGAAGTCTGTGGATTTAATAATCCTGTTGTATTTTTTCTTATTTTTCTTTTCATTTTCATATTTTTTTTATACTATTTTTTTTTTTCGTTTAATCTATTTAGGGTTTAATGTAAATCAATTGCATCTTTTAAGTATGAACAAGTTAAGATTGTAAGTACATAGGCTTGAATGAAACTGACAGCTAATTCTAATCCGACAATACCTAAAAAAATAGCAAATGGGATTAATGTAAAAATAGCTATTATTACACTACCTGAAAATAATTTATAAAGGAATGTTGCTAATATTTTCATTAGTGAATGACCTGCGAAGATATTAGAAAATAATCGGACACCTAAAGAAACAGCTCGCGCAAAATAACTAACCAATTCAATTAAAGCTAAAACAGGAACTAAAGCTAAAGGTGTTCCACCTGGGATAAAGAACGAGAAAAATTTCAATCCATGTTTAGATAAAGCTAAAAGAGTTACACCAATAAAAATAGTCACCGATAGTCCTAAAGTAACTATTGCACTAGCATTTAATGCAAAAGAATATGGCACATTAGAAATTAAATTCCCAATTAAAACAAAGAAAAATAAAGAGTATATAAAAGGGACATAAATTTCATTGTTATTCCCGATTTGATTTCTAACCATTGCACTTAAAGTAGCAAA
>FTRY01000046.1:0-180828 GCA_900157415.1 Armillaria cepistipes
TTGTCTGTGATATATTGATAAACAAGGAGTGTTTCTCGATGAAAAATTGGGTGGGTGATATGTACGATACAATTCCGTTCCGACGCTTGACTGTATTCGTTCAGAATTCGCATGACTGTGGGTCTCGGAAACTGTTCCTGTTCGTCATTAATAGATGTACCTCCTCCTCTCATTGGAAGCGTTCGTTCGTTCGCTACTTCCACTATGTCAAAATCAGGCACCGGCGAATGGGACGGTCTCTTCACACGATTACCGAATTTTAGGACCTGCTTCACCATTCGTGTGTCGTCGCGGGCTAGATTGTGTACAGGGGAGAACGAGTCCAAGTCTTTGTTCGACGTCGAGTCCCTTCCAAGTTCTCACGATGCTATTCTGTCTACATCATTTTTGAGACCCGCATTTCCAGCTTGGCGAGTAAAATTGACTAACGAAGTCCACGATTACCATTTTTTGCATCGTCCCCACCGTTCCTTACTCAGATCGCTCTGAAACTCAGGCATATTTCTTTTACACGTTATTCTAAAACACGACAGACGAAATCCAATTTTACGGTCAGTGTTCCCAGGGAGGACTTGGAAAATCCAGCACTCGGATTGGGGACTCATTCCTCATGCACCCCGGCCCATCGGGAAGTGATCCGTCCCCTAATTTATATCATCACCCTCGGGAACTCACCGTCTCGTTCTATTTCGTGTCGCAGACTACAGTAATGACGATATTCTTTCTTCCTTCCGATTGGTTCACATAGCGCCTGTCTGTCAACCCCTGCTTTTTTCCTCCGCAGCCTGGCTGTATTGAAAATCAATTTGTAACTGTCGGTTTCTGGGAACGAACTTGCTCTCGGAACCTTATTGTACTGTTGATCCTACCTCTCCCCAGCATGATTCGTATCGACGACATATCTCCACTATTGGACAGACTCTCGGTGACTTTCGATAGGCGTGGCAGGTGTACCACTCTGATGCCTTGTGGTGGTCCTCGAAAGAGTTCCCCGTGTGACAGTCCTGATGAGGTATGATGGTCTACATATGCCGACACTCAAAGAGACATTAGATACATCGGATCTAAAGTGACTCGCGGGGTTAAAGGTTATGTCGAGAATGGTGAAAGCTGAAGAAAACTGTCTTTGGGGACGGATTTTTGATGGATAAACCCATTCAGTGTCGGAGGTGACTGCAAATTTAGAAGGAGCAAGAATAGGGTTTCAGCAGTTGTTGCTGTTACCTAGTACTCACAGCATCATTACGGTATTGTTCTTCTGATGAGAGGCTTTATCCTGTTGACAATATGGATTCAGATACTACACAACTGATTGGCCACTTAAGCATTCTGCACATGCCGGAATGAGGTGTCGGTGCATGCAGCCATCCTGTCACAAGACGAAGATTTTGTTGGTCCTGTTTCAGACGGAGTTCCGGCAAAGCTTTGGTGTAGGGTAGCGATTGCGTGACAGTTCTTCTTGGGATGCCTGTTCAAGCTCCGGGAGTCGGTGGTGTCTACGTTCAATGTCTCAGTCCCCTTCTAGCCCTCTCAGATACGCCACCTACATTATTCTGAGACCGTTATTATCCTTAGATCACTACGGCTGCATTACAGAAATGTATAGTCACCACAGTCCATGTGCATTAGACCCAAATCGAACGGCGTCTGTAAGCCATTATTACAGGGCTTGGATACTAGGATACATGTGCATCTGGGTTAAGTTCAAAGAACAAAGGTGAGATGTACACGGACAATACGAAGAATTTGCGCGTGTAGGTAGAATGTTTGACGTCCGTATATCATGTGGACTGTATAATATCCACCGTAGGACGTCGGCGTCTTTGGTTCCGTTGTGAAAGTGGTGGGTACATTACAGCTCCGGGGTCGCTACATGGTGCCGAAGAGGAAAGATGACACAAACCCGGCGCCTCCTCATCCGAAATTGAAACACCGCGACTTTTCGACTTCCGGAGGCTCCAGAGCTTCGAGATAAGTACATGATAATGATTGCCCCTCTCTCCCTGTGCACAGTGATGACATTGCACTTCGACATCATGCATAGTCACTGTCGCCGGGTGCCTTTAATTTTCATACTATCACTGTTTTACCCGCACTCTCGGACTCAGGAACTCTAATATGTATCGCCCTATCAACTAAGTGCAGCCGTCTGCGATGTCAATATTACTTTCTTTATATATTGCACTCTAGCCACGTCCGACGCATTAGGTAGTCAAGATCGGCCGTTATATGGTCAATAGTAAGCGTGTTTTCTTTAATTGTGACATCTGTATCACATCATCACTCGAAGGAAAAAATTAAAATTAAAACCGATTCTCTATTCATTTTACGAAGAGCTCCCAGCCTTGTGAAAAGTTTAAACCTATTTTATTCAATCAGTGGTACATCAATCGCCAGTGGCTGTTGCGTTATTTGGTGGATGGGGGAATATCACATTGGTATCCGAACACCTCTGGGATAAAGCCGTCGATTTAAAAGGCTGTGAAAGGAGCAGATTCAGCCGGGAATGAGTCATTTTCCCGTGAAATATGGACTCGGGAGAACGAACCAGAATATTCAAGGAAGCTAGAACTTCTAAAGATAGCAATACATATCTCAACGTCATGTTCCTGATCTTCCAGTTCTAGTATAATTCACATCGTTTTGCTGAGAGATATGTATTTCTCTGGTATTTTAGAGATCGCATGTTGGAACTCTTCATTGTTCCAAAATTGTCCATCCGCCCTTCACCGGATGTAATCACTCCGTCCACTTTTTTATAACTTCCCATCTCCGGTTCCGTAGATATCGTTACTGACATCGTGCGAAGAAGATCGGAGTATTTGTAAGGGAACTTCCAGTCAGCGAGGTTTACAGAAGTTACGAGGTTGTCTGGTAAAGAGTACTGCCGCTTGACAAGAAGCCTTGGGATCTTCGTACTTGCTTCTGTATCGCACTTCTGACTTCACAAGTCACGACATTGGAAGGGGTGGCGCGGTCCGGTCCTCCGCGATCTCATGAGCAAGCTCAAAGGCAAGGTTTTGAGGTCTCGCCATAATTTCTCATTGTTCATAGCTCACTTTGGGTCAGGAAGCTTTGCACTATCACACCAGTTTTCCTAGAAAGAAATACGGTACACTTCCAACGTTAGTATAAGTCTTTCGACAGAATAAAAGCGCTCGCAAAAATCTACAACAACTGGTTCACACACAGTCCTTTCTTTTCATCACTCTGTCCCTGCAATACCGAATCCATGGTCTCCGTCGAGCCTGCTTCTGACTCTGTTCGTCTGTGTGACCCTTCAAAGCGAAAGCACGAGCTATTTTGAAAAGGCATTTATATCACAGCGTCGCCTAGATGACCATATCGCATAAGCACTTGCCAGCATATCATTTCATCTATGAACGTCTTTACAGTATGATCTCCTCGCATTTTTCAGCCCCTTTTCATAGCTTACAAAAGACCGTGTCCTAATTCTAGATCGGGTCGCGCGTCTTTTTTTTCGATTCCGCTGGACGTGTCACAGGGGGCGTCGTGGAGTCGACGAGCCGCATGTCTGACGCGAGTATCATTTTTCTTGAAGGATGCGTCCTCTAACTGACTTTTAATAGGGTACTCTCATGATTGTCATCAAACGCGACAGTGGAGGAATTGTAACGTTACCGTTAGTAATTCAGCTTCTTAGTGGTAGTGACCCGCTGACCCCGTTATATCTTAGGGCCACGGGCGTGTCTCATGGTTAGTAAGAGAATACAACGATAAGGATATTGGAGTTACTGGTGGCTGTACGAGCCGTCGGAATTAAGCGGCTCTGAACCCGTTATTCACCGTACCCGTAGCTTTCCTTTTCTTTACCGTTTACCACCATGTCGACATACTAGGTCTAAACGAGTTGCTCTTTTCGTTCTCTCCCGTGCTCGAACTACAACAAAGGATGGGAGTCTTCACGCATAAATGGCGGAACGGGTCGGTTGTGGCGTCCAAGCGGCTCGAATCCTCTGAGTGTTATACAGGAGGGATGTAGGCACCTCTTGACGATAATAAAAAGTTCCGCACCATTTCCAGAATCTTTCTTTCAGTCGGGTCACTCATGCTCAAACGATCGGAGGACTGACGCGTACATCCTATCATAGTGACTCCCCCCTCAAAGAAGTCGTGTCGCCCACGTTTAATCAGTCACGAATATACTTAATATCATCTTCATTTCATCTCCGAAGTACAGTCTTGGCACAGTGTACTCCCACCTGGGACTGGATAGGGAACAATTCGAATCATATGCCTCAATTAGAGGTGCTTCTTAACCTTCCGGATTCCGGACATGAACTTCTGCGTCTAGAATCCAATATTCTGCACGCACATTGGGAAGCCACAAGTCCATTTCTGGGCGTGTCCACAGCTAGGTAGCCGTTGCCGTGATCGACAATCCCAGGATGCTGAACTCGGCCTTGTGCATACCACTGCATGGCGCAGTTGCAGTGTTGCTTTGTCAGATGGAGGAAAGGAGTTCACGGTTTAGCGATAGGAAGATGAATCTGCGCGTGTCCTCTATCTATTATACTTACTCGCGAGCTGTGGCGGGGAACAGCTCGCATATTCATCTTTCTGAGATCACTGTTAGCTATATGAGAGTCGAGCGTTCATGCTTAATGTCCCAAAGATCCTTGTTTGCCATCGGCATTTCAGTACTGCATTCTTTAATTCTAGCTCCGAATTTGATGTGATATTTATATCTACATGACGTCGAATGAATTCCATAGTATGGGTTCCCACATCTTATACAGCAATCACTGGAATTGAGTACGATTTAATCACCAAAGGTAGCGTGGCTGGTCACTCGCCGGAACATGGATTCCGACAGTAGTATCGCAACATCTCACCTTTATTTATTCCCGGAAACATATCGAAGCAAGTGTGGAGCTACGATAATAGCGGTAATGATAATCTACTCATACCGGGCATGTCGGATTGATGCTCGCGGCATCATGTATACATACTCATCTTATTGCTTACGATCCAAAGAAAATTTTCCGAAACAGCGGCTACTTCAGCTCGAGGTTGCGTGTCTTCATCAGATTTTCATACTTCATTAATACTCCCCGATAGACAAGGTACTTATATCGATGAATCGTGCCCTTCCAATTTCCCAGTGAATAGTCCCTCATATACAATAAGCTCACTTCCGGTACGTTTCATCATATCTTTCATAAATTGTTACTATGTTATCCTTATAGGCCGGTTCCAGAGTCTTCTTCTGCAACTCGAACGGACGTCTCACAGGAGGCACATGTAGAATCGCGCCCCTGATCGCGTTTCCGAGTCCGACCGGCATAAGCCGATTAGCTTCTGCTGCAAATAGCTCTTGGCCTCCACCACCATCATAATGGCTCGCCTGAAATGCTTTCACACATCCCATCCGGACCTGACACACTCTGCCGTTACCACACTACCCACCGACATGATGGGCGCAGAAGATAGCTCGAAACTAAAAGCGTCGCTGCTTGTCGATAATACAAACCTTTTGGCATGTGCTGCCTCTGCACGCCTGTGGGAAAGTCTGCTCGAAAAGTATCGAGTTCCGCTGTTGCTATTGTTCGTTGCGGATGTGCGCATGACGTTAGACCATACCACTGGGCTCTCTACCATTGCTCCTGCTTCTTCTTTGGCACATCCTTGATGGTGCTCGAATGCTTAGTGAACTGCTAGAAGACATCGATGAATTTCTACCACACTCTACCGACCGGGAACCTCGCTCGCACAGGAACTTACATCGACGAGTTGTTCGTATCAAACTTCGACTTTGAAACCAATTCCAGCGCGAATAGCCCTCTGTATTCGATGTTGTCTGCTACGGGAATCTTCGCTAGCTTGTCGTGCGCCCCCTTGTTTCTTGTCTCCTCTACTTGACTAACCCCCTTCTTCCCTGTTCCATTCTCGTGCCAGGTTCCCATGCATTGTGTTTCCTGTGTTTGCGTGCATTGCGGCTACTGTGTTCGCGTCTCGTGTTCCCGTGCTTCGTTGTTCCGGTGTTTCCGTTCACGTCTCGTTCCTGTTTCGGTGTGTTGGTCCCGTTTCCGTGTATTGCGCTTGCTTTCCCGTCGTGTCCTTTTCATGCACCGTAGCACGGCGCCGTCCCTGGGGTCCGTGCGTCATGTCTCATACTGCTATATGGTCATATTTGGTTCCTGGCCTCGTTGCGGAACCAATGGCGTACCTGTCTTATACCTGCCTTCGCTATGCGTCATTATGTCTTACTTGGACAAATGTCACAGTTTTCGCTCTATGGCTGAGTCTCTCACCCCCGCCCGTGCCAAGAAATCATCTTGGATCTCCGACCTCGCCCGTGTCCTGCATCCGTATCGATGGATTTGTCGCGTCAGTAGCTGCCGTCTGATATCGATTCCTTCATCGCTGCATCATCTAAGGCCCTCCTTCTGCGCTACCGCTCCCTTCACCAAACAGATCCCTTCTCCGCTCGCGAGACTCCAGTTCTCACCTGAATGTACCTATTCCCGCGCACAGAAAAGCCTTAGTCCGACTGCTGACATCATCCCATACTCTCGCCGTTGAGGTCCTACGATGGTCTGAACGCCGTCGTCCACCTGTCCCTCGTTCACAGCGTTTATGACGCTTCTGCCTATCGGAAGTTGAGGATGTAGCGCACGCGTTATGGTAGTGCGGTGGATCACAATCCTTGGAAGATTTGCGATCCGATTTCTTTAAATCGGTGTTCCTACTTGCCACCAGCCATTTTGCGGATCTTTTGACATCGGCAGCGTCTGGTTTTGAAGTAATACACGTCCTACTGGGAGCAGATGATATGAAAATTGTGGGAGCTCTCGCTAAATATGTTTTCAATGTTTTTCCCCATTTTTAGTACCGTACCATTATATTATTTGTGAATGTCATTTTTTTCGGGGACCCCGCGAAGAGTCTCTACTCCGCGCGACACACTCAAAAGCGTGATCACAACGGTATGAGCCTTCGCGGCGACAGCACATGGTTCGCCATGTCAGGGCTGTGGGCCCGGCCGTTCCTTATTGGGACCTTGTGCCGGTAACAACACCAACACCAACACCAACACCATCTCTTTGCTGCTTTACCGCAGAGAACCGCACCTTCCCTCCAAGTCCCTAAGAAATTCCTGCCAGAGTTGGGAGCCTCCTTTCGCAATGTTGTAGGGTCAAGGAAAACATTGTTTCCTTGTTTTATTGTTTTGGTGATCCGGCAAGCATTTGTTCCTCGTTCATCGCATCTCTTGTCGAGGTTTCTACCACCAACTATTGTTCTTCTTTCTACCCTAATATTCCGGCCAATGTCATGCGGCCTTCGATTTCTATTCTATTGTCTTTCATTGCTTGAATAAATAGTAGGGTTGGGCAAAAAACTCCATCCAGACTTTCTTGCAGGTAAATTACATCGGCATCTTGGCGAGTCGTTTTTTGCAGGTAATTTACATGTAAATAACACATCACGTGACTATTTCGTCGGTGACTCAAAAATTTTCCCTCGCTGCCGCGACATCGACGCAACATGCCGGAGGCTGCTGCCAAAGGTGTATCTCTCGCTACAGAGTGCTCCTGCACTCATGTTTTGCTCATAGGCACAAGACATGTACTTGCAGGCTACCATACATGGCTTCCCTAGGCCTCTATTCATGCACGTGATTTTGTAATTAACCAACGAAAATCTGGTCCTCTGAGCTCACATGTAACTAACATGTAAAAACATGTAAATTACAGTAAAAAACTATTTTTGTAAAAAAAGTGGTACTTTTTTGCTCAACCCTAAAGAATAGCGACTGCCAGCCACTTTTAGCCAGCCCCAACCCCTACAATGCCCTCTGAAGTCGCTTTCCAGAGTACAGTAGAGCCTCGGCTTCTATTACCATACCCATAGATATTCCCTTGTGTCAGACCTCAGAGTTCTCCATTTCAAGTACATCGAGCTCAAGTGCACCTACAAAGTCCAAGCTGAGCTACCACCGAGTGCATATGTACACCTCACCTTCAGCATATCCTGCTACATACATTTTAAATATCCATCTACGTGTTTTGCATATGCTTCAGAGTGGTGTGCCAACCTCACAAAAGGCTATCGACATTATTTCTTCGTACTTCACAATACCAAGGAGATGGTGGCTACCTCGGAAATGCATTGAAGAGGACAGAGCAGCAGCGAGAAGAAACCAATACCTGGAAGAATGACAACAAGAAGGTAGAGCAATTATGGAAGAGGACACTTCCAACAATCAGAAGGAGGATGGGGAAAACATCGATATCTGGAAGGTCGCAGGACCAGTACCAAGAACACTGTATTGAGGGTGACAGCGGGAGCATAGTCAGATACAGCAGGCACCTTTGGTCTTTTTGCTGAGATGCCATACTGACCATCTTCATCAGAACGACTAACATTTTTCCGAACCTTTAGCTTAGTTAACCCATCATAAGACTCAACTTGCATCTGAATGCCCCATGATTCAGCATAAATTTACTTCTGAAGCTACTGTTGACTGGGACCTTGTTCAAGCGGCACGTACAGCACGGACTATGCAGGCTGATTGCAATTGCAAGTGGCAGCAGAGTGTCAAGGAATGCGCTATGGCAGGTCAAGTGGTTGAACTGAGATAGAAAGGAAGGTAGAATGCATAGTCCTGCTAACAAGACCCACCTGTGTCAGCTGATGTCAGGGTTAGTAGAATTCCATGCACATATATTAGTCTGTGCATTGATGGTAGTTCGATGGGGAGAAGCACGAATGCTATGAGAATTGGTGAAGCTTCATGTGGGGGAGATGGGGTTAGTGAAGGACAGTAGTATTGACCTTGTTTGTCAAAGCTCTGTGTGGTTATCAGTAGTCAAAATGATTAGATTGCTATTTGAGCTCTGATTTCAAAGCTCAATGAGGTGACATGAAGGATGTGATGGTGTGAAATGATATGGTGTTGATGGCCATTCTCAGCGGTGATAGCGTTGATAAGTTGGTTCAAATTGATATTGCTATGCATGAGTGACTTATTCATGACTCATGTGAGATGTCTGAATGGATATTCAGTGCTCAAGTAAATTGTTGTAAAAACTGTAAGTGGGTAAAAGCTGTCTTCGAGTGGGTATTTATACTATGATACTGTCTATGTGTCGATGACGAGTTGCCACGTGTCATGACATGGCACGGCTATATTTTGCTGGTCCTCTACCAGTCTGTTGCTGGGCCTGACACCTGCTTATGAGGAAATGAGCTTGTTGCTGCATATAGTCTTTCATAGGTGCAGTTTTGTTTGTGGCTGCTAGGTCTGTTTCCAAAACAGACGGTGGCATTGAGCTCTGGCATTTTATTTTTATAAGCACTGAAAGTCATACAAGAGTGTAATTTACCAGGTTCATGAGCATGTGTCAATATCTATGTAGGTGAATTTAGGATGAACCAAAGAAGCTAGCACGACCCTCTTTATCAATGAGACAATTCTTCATGTCCAAGAAAAACTGGACGTTCAATATTGGAGTTACTGGTGGCTGTACGAGCTGTCGAAATCAACTGGCTCTGAACCTGTTATTTACCATACCTGTTGACATGCTTGAAAAGCATTCACACATGTAATTTTGCGAAATGTATCAATACATACATTTTATAAGACATAGATACCAAGGCAATGAGATATACCTTAGAGCGCAGTGTCCTGAGTGCAGGCAATGAAGTTCCTTGAGTGATACTTGGTGGAGCGCAAGGCTTAACTGCAGAGTGATACCATAAGGGTCACACTAAGTCTAAAGCCCCAGCACTTGACACTGAGTATGCTGACAATGCACGGAAGATGCGTGCTAAGAATAGAACCAGTGAAGCTCAGGAGATAATTGATACTTTGTGCAACCTTGATCTATGACGCACAATGGCACTGCCATGCAGGGAGCTAGCGCTCTAGACCTCAGAATGTATAGAATGGAAGTAAGACCAATGTCTCTGACTTTGGCCAAAGTGTGCAAGGCCTAGACTAGATGCGGGTGGTCCTAGAAGACCATGGAAATCACTAGAAGATATTATTACCATAAGACGAGTTGCGTGCTAGGCTACAACTCCGATGAAATACTAGGTGATGTCAGTATGCACGGTGATGTGCTCGGTAACGGCGAGTGGCAAAAGGACTAGTGAATGGCAATGAACACCAACAACACTAAACCTAACACTAACTCTACACTTATCACCAATGTATTGAATTCGGGTGTTTCGAGTACGATAGAAGCACTCTGCAGACTTCAATAATCAGGGAAAGTTGTTTAAAGACTTTTTATTCGTTACTAGTGAGCTATACAAGCGTATTACTTGCACTAGCGGGGTGGGTAAGACACGATTGGGTGAATAGTGACTTGACTTGAGCTACTGCGCTCACTCTGACTGGGACTGCTTCGAACTAGTGGCTCTCTTGGCCCTATACTGCTTCCTACAAGTGATGGACACTTGACTAGTCGCACTCTGGGCTGACTAGTGGCGCTCTTGGCCTAAGAATAATACTTTAAACTCCAAGAACTTGCTTGAACTAACTTCGAAACACTCTTGGCCTTTGCAGGACACGGAAGATTGCTCTAAGACACTTCAATTCACTCTATGTTATGGGTAACTTAGCGACTAGTCGTTGCTTCGTCGAGGTTAAGCACAATAGCCTTTAATTGGGGCACTAGGTACTGACTAGTAGGTCACAATTGCAGGGATGGCTTGCCTCCCCTGCGCGTGCGCCTATTCTACTACTTATATACTGACAAACAAGGTACGAGTGAGATATAAATAACTGACTAGAGGGGTATTATTGATAAGGATTTCTTGGCTAGTCACGAATAATGGTGAATAATCACGCAATAGTCGGTCTAGAAACAGTCGCTTGCTGACTAGTGAGCCTAGGAGCTCCGCTAGTGGTTGTATTCCATATCCTGGGCCCGGCGACGCTCCACTAGTGCCAAGGATAAATGACTAGCCAGGCGAGCGTGCCTGTAACAGCTGTCGATCGTGATCGAAGGCGCAGCCCGGTGATGAGCCTCCAGGCTCTGTACGCTCAGAATTCGCGGATTTTGCCTGATAACTAATGCTACCGTCCCTTCAACGGACTTTCAGCAAACCAATAATTGCACACACACTGATACTACTTTCCTCCTACGGCAACTACTCCTTACGCGCTTTGATATCCATCCCATCTTGCCACGCATCATAATTGCCGTACCTCATCATGGCAAGGCACCTTCGATCGATAATCACCCCAATACGGAATTGACGCATCACTCAGAAGCACAGAGTTGACGCGCTCATTGATCACTTAATAAAGATGACGTGATCGACGCGAGTACCCTCCCAGCTACGACAATAGCAGCTACGGCAACTACAGACCGTGTTTACTAAGGCTGTTACTTCGCCAAGGCTTCAAGAAAACATTACCCCACGCGTATTCCTCAGTACAACGACTATCGCTCAGTAATCCGCAGCTAAACAGCACCTAACGATCCGAGCATCGCTCAGCAAAAACCATATGGTTCGCATCCATACGCGGCAATGTCGACAAGTTGCTGTTACTTTAGAAGACAAAGTACCATATGTTTCCTACGATTTTTACAAAGCCAAGGCCTTACAATCTTACCGAGCCTCGCATATATACTCTATTTATAATTTCGTACTTTCAGTATAAAAACTAGTTAGAAAAACGTAGCTAAAAAGTTCACCTCCTGTTGACCCCAGACTATGTCAATTAATCGTCACGCTCTAGTCTATCACCAGTAAACAACGTTTATTCACCGTTCTACGGCAATATATCATTTGCACCAGCATATTCTTGATTGCACGACGACTCTTGAGCTCACCAGAGTTATTCCACGGTTCTTAACTGTGAAGAGTCCTTCCACACTCGCTCTTCGTGCTTAACACTATTGGTACACACTCATATTGTGCCAATACGTGATCGCCACGCCATACCTCGTCCTCTTTATCTTTTATAGGCCGTCATCGTTTCACTTTCACACCATTGGAGTTTTTACCGTTTCCCTTTCGCCACCGTTATCGTCGCCCACTTGGGTAGTCTCAGAGCAGACTTAGGATCAGTTTCAGCCAGTTTTCGTATAGTATCAGTCCCTCGAGTGGACTTGAAGGTTAGTTTGACATAGGATAGGATCGTTTCAGTACCAGACAAGTTTCGACATCGACTCAGCACCATTGCATCGTATAGGACCAGTATCGCCACCAGTTTTCGTAGTTCCACGTTTTCTTTCGCCAGCCCACTCTCAGCACCTCGTTCCACATTTATTTCGCCACTCGCACGCCGTTTTCCCATTGCCTCGCTCACCCATAGACTATTGCAGACCGTTTAGTCTATTCTCCATCGTTCACCCCGCTCCGATTAACGTCGAGCGACGTTTTCTAGTCTCGCAGCACGTTTTCGCATACGAATTCGTGGTATTCACGTCATACCCGTTTTCGTACCCTCTCATTTCGAGAGATCCCTACCGGCTTGAAGCCATAGCATTTAGTACTCGACTACCAAGCAGTACTACTTCGCAGACTTAAAGTCGCAGTGTATTCTTGCGTATAGAGGAATTGTTCTACTGCATGGAGGTGCCTCGAACCACTCGCACACACGATCGCCTTGATTGCCGTGTCACTACGTTAATTATCCAATCTCATTTTGAGTTGGTGTTGCCGTTGCCACGGAAGTCTAGGCTCATCACCGGCTATACTAGTACCGATCGCAATGGATCTGTATCGCACCCGGCGGATCTACCGCAAGGTTAATCCGTTGCTAATTCATTTCTAAGTCCTGTTTCGAGATTGCCACGTGACTAGTTAACCTGACTTAGGCGTTTATGCCCAGATCGGCTCGCTAGTGACCGAACTTCACGAGATTTGTGTCCTCTGCTTCTTGTTTGGTGCGCTAGTCGCGTTACTTGTCCACTAGTGGCCGTATTCACTTAGCCCTGTTAGCGTTCAAGTCACTAGTATGGCCGGCTGGTAGATTTAACCCACTAGTGGTATCGCATCTAAGTCCTGGCTCTACTACTCGCATACTAGTCTAACTATCAGCTTCGAAGCCTCAGCTATAGTCCTTTAAGTATCACTAATGTAAGATAGATATGCAACAGTATTATTATAAAATCGCAAAATCTAGGTGTGAACGCATAGACGGCGTATCAGCGGATAGCGTGGTTAACCGATGTCACGCAGCTGAGAGACCAGGATCTGGCCCCGAGCCGGAGCTCTGAGTAAGCGCCAAGCAATGGCGTGATTATGGCGACATATGCGTGACCCAGGGAAGGTGCCCCGCAGCTTAAA
This sequence comes from Armillaria cepistipes, assembly GCA_900157415.1. NCBI lineage: Eukaryota > Fungi > Basidiomycota > Agaricomycetes > Agaricales > Physalacriaceae > Armillaria > Armillaria cepistipes. The sequence continues at coordinate 13,276 of FTRY01000046.1, forward strand.
TGATACTATATTGGGTGGTACTAATTTGTAGAACATAAAATAGATAAATAGCGCAGTGTAATCGTAGTGTACAAGTTTTGGACCCCCATTGTAGGAGCGCGCAAGCCCTCAGGTTAGCGCTCTAGCTTCGGGTTTAGTTTGTAGCTTCCAGCGAGGGAATATACCTTTTATTGATAACACTTGAGTGACTTGAGTAACATGCGAGGCATAGAAAGCTTAGCAGGGGACTTGTGTACAGTTTGAGTGATTGGTTGACTGCGCTCTACCCTGAGAATAAGAGATATTGTGTCAGTGCGGACGCACTCTTGAGTTTTGAGGGTTTCTTGTGACGTGCGGTGCTACAGGCGGCAGAGGTTCAAACCCTTTGGCTTGTCGGACAGGGTTTATTTGGTTGCTTATTTCTCTGGATCGGCACAGGTTCAAACCCTGTGGGTCTATGATCGGTTTGGAAGCTTGAGTGTGTGGGTTCAAATCCTGTGGCTTGAGTGGACATGTTTTGAAGGGATTCTGCTTAGAGCACAAGCTTTAAGTCGTGTTTAGGGTGTGTTTAAGTTCTTTGTGGTCACCTGTGTGTGTCGCGCAAGGCTTATTGAGGGTTTTGTTGGTGTGTGGCGACATGTTGTGTATTGTAGTACACCTCGCCTTGAGGCTCGGCAACATCTGTCGCCCCTCTTGTTATAAAAGCCTTTAGACTTAGAGAGATCTAGATACCCTATGAGCGCTATTGCTATATGTGTGTATCGTATATTCTGAGAGTTTAGTTGTATTGCTTCAATCTGCTTCTATTGCATAATATCCCCCCAAGAACTTTGAGGGTTTGTGTGTGTAGTGTTGGGTGTGGGTGTGATCAGTGTCTTCGACGCTGATGTGCTCGGTAACGGGCAGTGTGCAAATGAAACTAGTGTCTAGATCGTCAATCTAGATACTAACACACACACACACACACAATCACCAATATTAAGTTCGAGGGTGAGTACGATAGAAGCACTCGTGGTGTACGTAGATTTCGATAATCAATTGGGTTTTGCTTTAAAACAACTTCGATTCAAGTCTAGAAGTGTTTACACGAGATACACTAATCGCGATAGCGAGGTATATGGACATGGGGGTTTTTGTAAGGTATAATTTGAGTGGCTTAGACTTGAAACGACTTCATCTAGAAGAGCTGGTAAGGCTTTAACTAGGGAAGCTTTAACAATCAAACAACCAACAACCTAGGGGTCTACAAAGAGCATAATTGCTCTGGAGTACATGGACTTGATTACAACACAAGCACATGCACTTGCAACAAAGAACCAAAGTTCTACAAAGAGTACACAGACTCTACAAAGAACACACAGGTCCTGGCTTCAAGTATGAGACTTGCAAAGAGTACACAGACTCGTTAACTGTTCGAACTTAAAGCGTTCTAGGGCTTATTTCACTTCAACTAGGCAACATCTTTGGTCTGTGGTCGACTTAGCACGTCTAGATCACTTTAGTCGGTGAGGGAGCATGAGGCCTTTGTATGTGGAGCAGTTCAATTAACTAGCAAGGCGCAAATGCAGGGACGACTCTTCTTCCTACTTAGTTCTTCTAGATTACTTATAGCCGCCCTTTTGGGGTTGACTTGGTAAACTTAATTCACTTCAGTCAAGGATATGCGATTAAACCAGTGATTGATTAGGTAGCTATAAGGCTACTAGCACAAACGTGGGGAAATGCTTTCCTGTCGTTATGTGTCTAGTCACTGCTAATTTATACGATTTCTAGCCTAGGTATAGGAGCTTGTATCTAAAAGTAATTATGGTATGAGCTCTGGGTATCAATACAAACGATGAGTAATTAATTTAAAAGTATTGCACCATTCCAAGGTTTCTATTCAGTTGTGTGGAATGACTAGTAGTCATTCTATTGCCGAGGAGTGCCCTACTGGTCCGTAGGAACCCCTCGCTTCTCCTTCATGCCTTGTCGCGTGGATTCCTATTCAATACTACGGCTTGTGCAGTATTTCGAGAGTGTAACCACTGATCGTGATCGATCGTCGGACCAAGATTGTATTGCTTTGATCAGTATGTGATCTTAATTAGCTATCTCGGCGCCAAGCGTCGGTTATTCAGTTATTCCTAGGTTTAGTCGTGTTCTAGACTAAGTTCATTTTACTGTGTGTATTGTTGTGGACTTAGCAATCCTTTTCTAGGTTTATTCAAGTCATCGAGATGACGAGTAATCTAGTCCTTCTGTGTTCTGCTTTATTGTTTTGTATCTCATCTCAATGTGTCCCTTGGTTCCGACTGTAAATAGTCTTGTTTTGGGCAGGGAATAGCATTCAATGTTGAAGGCTTATAGAGTTGACTTGTCTAGATGTCACTTCTAAGTCCGTTCTGACACTGTACTGCTCACTATCTTATGTAGTATACTAGCTATCAGTGTAAAGCCTTCACTATAGCTCTCTGTACCGCTTGTAGACTGTGCTACTTGATAGAAAATCGCAAAATCTACGGGTAGCCTGATACCAAGCATATCACAGTGGCAAAGGTCGCTTCTCCTTTTCCGGTAGGGAGGACCGGCTATGACTGGCAACGTGGTTCACTGGGTGGCAGTGTGCTTACCAATGCCATACATTCCGCCCATACAGAGTATGTTATTCCCACGACAGTCGGTTGGTCGGTCTGACGAGGGCTTAAAAAAAAAACTGACTGGGTGTAATTATAAAACATCTGAGACCGAGATAACCTAATAGAAGACTAATATAGTAATTCACAAAACTGGTCCGTGAATTGGCAGGCAATTCACAATCAAATTGTGACTTGGTGTGACCCCAGGAAAAGTCTCCCCTCACTATCACAAGCAGGGGCTATAGCCTTGCGTCCCTTTTCTTTTTCATACCAATGACTATGGCTATCGACCAAGGTATGGGCTATCCCCATTTCGACTCAGAAGACCCCCAATCAAGTGCTAAGCCTTCTATAGAAATTGGATCTGAAATCCTGGCTGATGGTGCAGGTGAGCTGGTTCATTGTCCCTTTTTAGAGGCCACAGCCTCATAATCCATCACCCTCCTTAAGTGCGGCCCATGACCGGACCGGAATGACAGAAGAATGCACAGAAGAACAGTAGAAAGTCTCTCTTGCGGAATTCTTGGCTGGAAGGTCTGAACAATGAATAGTACATGACTTTCATGAATAGCTTAGCTTCTTTTACTAAATAGCCGTCTTCCTTGCAGCACTGAAATGTCATTCATAGCACTGCGCAAGCTATGTCGAGATTGAGGGCTTCGAAGTGGAGGCAAGGTTGACAATCTGCAGGCATGTTTGTGAGCTGGTGGTAAGAATAGCACGCAAGGGCAACGGTACACCCATGTTTCTGTCTTCTTGCCCCATCAAAATTCATCATTCCTTTTTGTTAGATCATCTCCATCTGCCGCTGAATCATCCAGTGCTCGCAACAACTCTGCATCCATCATTTCTCTCGATCCTCAAGTGCTTCTTAATGCCTCCACAGAGTCAAACTCAGATGCTGCCGCTCTCAGTGCGAGCGAGGTAGAAGAAGATAGCGAGGCTTTACAGAGATCATTCAATGAAGAATTTTTATGAGGGGGAGCTCCGGACAGTACTGCTGGTGAGGAGGGAGGCATGGAGGACATAGTCAGTGATGTAGAGATTGAGTCAGATGACAATGGTGAGGTCGCATGGTCAGCAATGGATGTTAGCCACAATGACATTGATGATTTCATCTTTAAAACATGTCGGAAAAGCGGTCAGCAGACAGAGAAGTCAGTTCTTTCTTTATGGAAGGTAAATATGCTTGTGCATTTGTTATCTCAGTCTTATTTTTTCGATGCAGAAATGGGCTACAGAAGCAGTAGCAGCTGGGGTTATCCCTGAGTTAATCATAGATTCAAATCATACCATAAAGTATTTACAATACGCAGCAACACACCATCTCTTCACAAAGCAAGGTGGTCAAGAGAAGGACACAAATGAGAGACTGTCAGCTGGGTCATTGAAGAAGATAAATACAATGCTCAGTTGTGTCCAACATCGCCAAGTAGATGGTAATCCTGAACTTGCAAACACTTGTCCAGCTACCACATCGCAAACGGTGGATTTTTACAAGGCACTTATGATACAAGCGCAGCGTCTATGCTTAGAGTGCATCCATTCAAGCTTGGGCATCCTGCTAATGTTAAAGTTCTATATTCATTGTCCTTCTGTTTGAAATAGGTCCAATGACTTCGATGTTGCAGAGAACATGATATTAGATCAGGAGCTCCATCCTGACCAGTTCACTGAGATAATGCGATCTATATTTGCCCAGAACCAACATATGTTGTACTATTGCTAGTCCTGCAACTGTTTAGCTAACATCATTGATTTGGAATTCATAGTTCCCTTGGTCTTGAAGGCTCATTTTGCATGGTGCTGGCAAACAACAACACTCAATCGGGGTGATGAGGTTGTCAGCTTGCTCATCTCATGCCTTCAACCGCACCATCTCACAATTCCTGACTTTCAGTTCTTGAATGGACATGTTTCTGGGTTAAACCACTGTTTCTTTGGGGTTCTAAGCATGCATCATCAAACAAAGGTAGCTAAACCAGGAGTAAGAGTCATGCTAAATTCTTGAGTAACCATGATACTCATGAGATTATGCATTCAGAAGCCTCAGCCAGCCTACAGCTTTGTGCTGCCCCACTGCAATATTGTATGCTGCCCAGTTGGCGCCTTGGCAATCCTTCTTCATTACATATTTGATGAAAAAGACATCTGCCATGCAGTACCAGAGTCCATCTCTCTATCTGTGTTTGTGAATTGACATCCTGAAGTTCTCTGTAGGCTGTTTCTACCTTAGCTGGCTTTTCAGTTGGTGAGACATACAATGTCCCTTGGATGAATGTACCAGTTCCCAACTCTCTGCAGCGACAGATCTTTCCTTTTGTTGAATCGGTCATGATATCACTTCAACAGCAAGGATGCAGAAACCAAGGAGTTCTCAACCTTCTTGAGCTTCTTCATCTTCTACAGCCATTTTTCTGGCAGGTATGTACATTATACAAACATATTTATCTCAGCCTCTCTGATAGTAAATTAGGCATTAGCTGGAATAATCCATGCCTTTCCAAACTCAGGCATCAAACGACTTTGTGTTGCAGAAACACAGGAGGCAAAGGCCTTCTTTCAGCAATGGCCAGCACTTGTAGAAGTCCAACAAGCTGGAGCACAAATGATAAATGATTCTGGCTCCCAGTTCAGAGAGTCCTTGATGCATGAGGCATTTGCCACGATGTCATCCCAGTTAAAGGAGACAGAAGAAGCTCAACATTGGCATCAGACATCAACCCAACAGTCCCTTGATTGCCTTGTTCGCCGTACAGAACCATTTTCGCGAACAAAGCAGCATTCAGGAAACGGATCATATGTGACAGTTCGATTCCCAGTCCCAGTGGTGCCATCATATGGCCCAAGTTCAAGCACTGCTGGTAAGTGAGATAACATACTATCAGTACTACTACAGACTTGCTTATCCTGAAAGCAGGTCTCGAGCATTGGAAAATTCCAGTGAACACAGAAGCCAGCAACTCCACAGTCCATGCTACATGCATCCCACTGAGCTCGAAGTCAACAGAACTTCAACTTATTGCTGGTGCAACTGTGACTACTGAAGGCAGCTCAAGCACCATGGAATCTTGATCATCAGATGAGCTCCCTGTACCATGGCATACTTGTCTGATCCCCTACACACAATCTGTTGGTAACCAAGTATTCAACATTCTTCCCATCTTTGTATCGCAAGCAGGCAAAGAGCCTAAAACAACATCCCATGATCTTATTTTACCTCCTCTGCAGGCTTTCACACCTCTCGGAACTCCGGATTCTATAGCTACATATCTGTCATTCCATCCAAGCCAGGCAACATGGCAGGCAGTATTTATGGCGGTGGTACAGCTAATGGCCATCTGGACAGTTTATGCTCCAAAAAGTCTTGGTGAATATTGCACTGTCCATGAACTTTGGCAGTCATGGGATGAAGGTACAATCATCGAAGATGTAGGCTGTCTTCCTCCCATCCAGATCATTGATGAAAAATGGGGCAATCTAAAGAACAAGCAGACGGGTATGGGTGGAAAATTCCCTTTATGGCGACCACGGAATGATGATCAGGTACGTACATGAGATATAACATCTCAGCTACACTTCAATATAGTATTCATATTCATGTCGCATGATCTAGGCCCCCACATGGTGGTCAAAATATTTCTTCTTCATTACCTGCATTCAGAAATCAATAGCGGAAGGCAAGAGCTCTGATGCGGTTATTGCTTATTTTGAAGACATTCGTGTGGCAAGTCAACCAGATATGGTTAACGCTCTCCATTAAAGTATGCAGCCGAAACGCACCAAGAAGAAAGAGCGTGAGCTGGAAAAAGGAATGGACATACCAGCTTCATGATACTTCCATCATGTGCTGCTTGGTTTGATGTCACCACGTGTAGTTGCAATATAATATATGTACTATTCAATTTCTAAAATTATATACAAACTATCTATCTACCCCACCTGCAGCAGTGCATAAAGGCAACCAATGCGACATGCTCTTACACCACCAAAGATCGATTTCATCCACAGTCGGCAATGCACAGCCAGCAATGCAGAGACAAGACATGATGGCCCGGTGACTGGCCATGGAATAATGTTTGGGGTTGAGTCGGTCAAGCGTTGAGGGTTTGGGTGGTGTTAGTGAATGCTTGCTGTGAAGGAGTGGTGAGCCAGCAAACAGACGGTTTCATTTTTGGCTCAAAATTTGGTCAGAAATAAACATTATCCAACTTTGAATGTACACACCAAAATGCCCATGCCATCCCCAGATACTCCCAGCCATCAAATGTGTGTTGCCCCACCCACCAAACACTGTGACACATGAAATTGGATAATATAACACCAAAGTGAGGGGCTGGCAGCCTTGGAACAACCGACAATGCATTCTTGAGGGTCAACAGGTCATGGAGAAATTGAATTGAAGAGAGGAACAGGGAGGGAGGGAGCAGGAGGCCCAAGGCAACGAGCATGGGAGGGCCAGGAGAAAAGTGTGTAGCCAAGTCCGGACTTTGCCTGATGAAAAAGGCAGCCCCTGCCAAAAGTCATGAATCAAGTCGTGAATCGGGCCCTCAAAATCGTGAATCGGCTGCAAAGATTTTGTGAATCGGTGTGACTTTGCGGGGTCCAGGCGCCAAAAATCATGAATTGTGGCAAGACTTTGCACTTGAGTTTTGCTGTCACACAATGTCACAGCCCACCAAACTGGGCAGGACCACAGTTCACAGTCAAATTCAAACTCCAACCGATTTACAGAAGTTCGCTAAAGTCTCCCTTGGCTGAGCTGGAGCTCTAAGTAGGCATGTGAATTCTGATGCATTGTCACAGAGTTTGTAATAGAGTACTAAACTACTGTTATACATATCCTTCATTAATATAAAAGGGATTTATAATGCAAAGAGAGCAAAACCCACAGTGAAGAGCAATACAGACAAATATTGCAGATGTGTCAGGTAAGTCTGAGTCCGGCTGTACCGGCATGCCTGATATGGTGCAAATGATGTCATAATGATCATGTGATAGAGTGGGAGAGTCAGCCAGAGGCATGAAATAATTTAATCGACTCGATGTATTTTTTTATTTTTTGGAACCCCCTTGCTACATATTATAACCCACTTGACCTCATCGACAGCTAATTCAGTGACTCATTCCAGGTGCACAACTGTTATCTCAGGAGCCTCATACGAGATGCCATTTCCTGACAGCATGGAACTAACTGAGATCACCACTCATACCAGCTGAGAAATTTCAGTGACGTGTCTTGGAGTGGATTTTTTATTTGGATGATGGTAAACAAGCTGTGACCCAGAGGCCACAGTGTGTGCATGCATACTACCCAATATATACAACCGGTATCATATTCTTGTGAGCGTTGCTTTTAAAATTGGAGTCTCAAATTATAAGCACATCATTCAAAGTTAATACTTGTGGCAGACAGCAACTCGCTGGTTCCTGCCCTCTCAACACTCTGTCCAAGGCATTAGACAACTAGACAACTTATAAATCCCATGCCCCAAGATATTTGTATACCCAGATATCACAGAATGTTGCATGCACCGACACCGATAGTGATAATCTGGTGTGACAGTCAGGATGCAGTAAGGTACATATGCAAGCCTTTGACCATTTGACTGCTGTTCAGTACTCGTACTCAGCACCTATTGCCTAGGACTAAAACTTGAGAGATGTTTATTGCAGAGGAGCAGCTATTACATATACTGACCATATGCAGAGCATCCTATTTCGAAAATTATCTGTATTGGCACCACAAGGTCTGAAGAGAGCAGTACCAACTCAACAGAATGCAGTGAAATCAATTTCTGACCACCATCGAAAGATTGAAAAACTGTGACTGAGGGAATGAAAATGTTCAGAGAGATTAGTGCTCCTTACACACTTTCTGGCCATCAGACAAGGAGGAGCATTGTTACAATTTATTCATTTTCTTTACCTAAGCACCTCTTATCTTATCTTTGGCACTTATCTTATCTTATCCATAGGATCCACAACTTCACAGAGAGATGACATTGTAACATAGTCACCATTACTCACCTTGTGATATTTCTGCTTCTTTCTTGCAATGGTGCACTTATTATTAGACCCCTTACTTTAGTATATAAGTACTGTAGCTCAAGCTGTATATTCCCTAGCTTTGAGCTAAAGTTTACTCACACCGAAATACATTCATTCTCGCTAAGCGCTTAAAAGACTTAGTCCAGAACGTCCTTTCATCACGAGACTTAACGCTGACTGTATGAACACAATACAGCCATTGTTTACTCTTGATTGGACTTCGGGTCTAACAATTAGCTCAAAGCTTTTCTTAGCTCTCTAACCAGAGCACCCATGGAGAAAGACGATGCTCTCATTCTAGCCACATCTTTGGCACCAAGCATCATTTTCCTCACCACCGCCCTCATCCTCGCCATCAGGTTTCACTACAGACCACTGCGATGAGTAGAGGTACCCCCTGCTGCCCCCAACAACAATGACATCCCACTCCAGCCATGAATGACCATCCATGCACCCATACCATGACGAGTGGCACCAGTGCCAGACTTCTCTTCAGTCAACAGAGAAACAGAGAACTCTTTTCAGTCGAGTGATGAGGACATTCAAGAAGGAAGACCTCCCACCCCTTCCAGAAGGCGCACGCCTTTCATCATCCTCTCCTCAACCACCAGCTCTACCCCCCTATGTCATTCGATCCCCCTCTCCTTGGAGCGAGGACAACCTCACCGATCACCAGGCCCGATTCCAGTTGGGCCACCACAGCAGGCCCGTCACTCCTGGAGGTGATGCCAGCAACCATTTTGGGGATACCTGGGTTCCAACTACGACACCCGCAACCCCATTTGACCCAGGCAACCTTTGGGACAACCTTCTCATCCCCTACAGTGCTTACTTCCCCAAAGGAACCAGTTCCCCCTACCACAGAACCCTGCCCCCAGTCAACAACTGCTATCCCAGTGTCATTAGCTGGGACCAGCCCATACCAAGCCAGGAGCTCCCACTCGAGCCTATACCAGAAGTCAAGGAGCCTGTCGCTGGACCTTCCTCTCCCCGCTGATCCACCTGGCAAAATGTTGATGAGTGACACCTTGCATCCCCCCGAGCCAACCCACCACTCAACCAATTCAGAGAGTCGGTCAGGTTCAGAAGGTGGCCAAGTGAGACAAGCAACTCAGACACCACCACAGAGTTACTCCCCGAGGCGGAGTACATCAATGGAATCCACAGGGAAAGTCCCAAGCTGTCCCCCATCCCATCAATCCACTCACTCCATGCAACAAACCCCAACCCTTCCCCCAATGATGCTATCTAATGCCATCCACCTATATGAAATGACCAGATTCAATGACCCCACAGATATAATCCTGGAAATATTAGCACAAACCCACTATAATGACTTATTTAGTTGTTTTGCCTATGAATTACCTTTCATCCCGGCTTGGGGAGAAACTGAAGCCGGGAATGACTATTTTATGAATCAACAGCATGGCCTCCCCTCTGATCAAATTCTACATTACAAGGCAGGAAGAAATGCCTGCCTCCTGTATAACAAAATTCACCAAGATGCCTCATGCGGGTACTCAGCCCTTACAGAAGAAGTATGATCAACCTGCCAGAGATCAAGATCCAGAAACCCATGTCAGATGAACCACCGGTGCCACCTCCCCAAGCACCAGTCACTGCCTTCTCCTATATCAGGGGACAGGCACCTCCAGGAATGTATCTCTGCAGTTACATACCATTTGCTGGAGCCGACCCATCAGGGGGAGGCAGCGGACAACCTGCCCAACTACAGCAACCCCTGCAGAACCCCCAAAGTGGACACTCCCATGATTTCCTGCCCCGCCAAAGCCACCAGACTCACCAGCTCCTTGGGTATTAACTACAGGAAATGTCACCCCTTATGACGACTTCAAGCCAAAAATCTTGAAGGAAGTCGATGACTTCAACAGGGATTCAAACAACATCTCCTGCTTCTTCCTAAAGTGAGAACTGCACTTCAATCTATTCAACCAACACTTCCAGTACCACCCCCACAAAGTCATCTTCTGTGTCTCACGACTCAAAGGAGATGCAGAGAAGTGGTGGGAGTTGTGTTCCAGAATCATAGGAAGGAACATGGACAGGAAACAACAATACCCCTCTTATGAGGACTTCCAAATGGAGTTAAAGGCAAGATTCTGGAAAGCCGTGGATGCACAGATAAAGCATGCACAATGGGAAAAATTCAGGCAGTCAATGTTCCAAGATGGCGACCAGTTCTTCCAGAAGTTTGAAGAACTAGCCTATGACGCTGGGATATGCGATAATGAGCAAGTCATGCTTGCCCAGATCAAAAAGGCCACCTGAGAAACAAGTAAAAACACAATATACTTGGCTGACAGAGAAGTCCCAACCACCTATCAAGGATGGAAGGCTTGCTTACTCTGTATGGACTATAACTACCAGCTCAAACGGGCAGAAGGAACTATGGCTGGGTGAATCGATTCCAGACCACAGGCACAGAAGACAACCATGCCCCAGAAGGGTGGTCAAACACCCACATACACACTGGAAAAGAAAATGGCAACAGGAACAATGTATGGAGGATGGGGCATGCCAATGGATGTCAACGCAGCAAGGGCAGCAGCAAAGTGTTTCCGATGCAGCCAGCTCAGTCACTTTAAACACGACTGCCCCAATGCACCTAAATCCAGGGAAGAGGTGATACATCGACTCAATTATTACTGGGACATGCATCCAACGGTCGAAGCACTGGTATTGTCAATGATCGAAGAGGTAAAAGAGGATGCTGAGAAGTAAATGATTCAACTTACTCAGCTAAGGACTTAGTTTCATCTGGTATGCACGTCACACCCACTAGTCAGACTCATGTATGTCTAGTATCTACCGCACATTCAAATATACCCATGACTTTGCAAACAGACCAGAAACTAAGCAAGAATCAAACAGCAGAACAGTACGCCACTGTGATAGTTAAACTACTGGCTAAATGTTCAGCAAGTAACCCATCATGGGTGAAAGCATTGAACGACAAGTCACCTACCATAGTGACACCCATCATAACGGATCAACCGGATGGGGCAGGGGAACAGATGCTTAGCTTTCCTCCTGGCAAAATGGCTCCATGGAGCTCCAGCCTTGCTGGAGGATTCGAGGGAATAGCTTCAGTGAAACCTCCTCTGGTAATGGAGATCACCATAAGGATACCAATGTCTAAATCCCTTATTCATCAAGGGGCTTTGGCGAAGACCAAGGACTTAACCGACCCTGTGCAAAGACCCCTACCAACAGGAACAAGGGAGCCCAAACAAGGCGGGAGATGCCTAAGGTACATATGATCAAGGTTCCAGATGACAAAGACGACACCAGTTTCCAAATGAACATGAAAGCTAAATTAACACCCCCTGTAGCACCTGAGGTGACCCAGTTGACAGTAGCCGAGCCTTCGGGCCCTGGTGCGAAGACTGAGAAGGTCCCACATGAGTGGCTCAAACCTTTCAGTGTCAAATGGACATTATGTGGGATTGTAGAAGCCAGAATGGAGTCAGAAGCAAAGGCAATCTTAAAGAATTGGATTCACAAGACATGCGCAGAAGAGGTGGTTGATGAAATAATCGAAGGAATGCGGAAGGCAATGTGAATCAATGCACTTTGGTGTCTCAAAGAACTATGACAACCAAAGCGATACATCAGTCAGCTAAGCAGGAATGGCAAGGATCTAGTAGTCGACATTCAAATCGAGACTCTAGAAAACCTTACCAAGGTCTCCACCTCCGCATTAGTAGACAGTGGATGCACCAGTAGCACCATCAACTGAGCATTTGTTGAAAAACACAACATTCCTACTCATGCAAGTGCTGCACCAATCCCAGTCTATAATGCTGATGGGACCAGGAACCAGGGAGGAGCAATTACCAAATATGCCGAGATCTGTCTCAAAATTGGAGATCATGTGGAATGGATAGACTTAGCCATTACCAAGCTAGGTGATCGACAAATCTTTCTTGGTCATGATTGGCTAGCAAGGCATAATCCACTTGTCAATTGGAAAACCAGGAAATTAATATTTGCATGATGCCAATGCTGCAAAACCCCATTTGTACTCCCCAATGCAGATCCCGACGACAAGTGGGATGAAGAACTAGAGGAGGGAGAGACTATCCTCACAGTAGACTTCACACAAGCCATTCTCATACATGCTCATCACGCCAATGACCTTGCTGCCAAAGCCAATTCAGAAAAGAAGACCAAAATGTTCGAAGAAATGGTCCTGGACTGGTGCAGAGATTTTAACGACTTGTTCGATAAGGAAATTTTTGACGAACTCCCTGAACCAAAGACGTGGGACCATGAAATTGAACTCACTCCCAACGCAAGCACCAATCTTGACTGCAAGGTTTATCTGCTCAATCACAATGAACAGGCCAAACTCGACAAGTTCTTGGATGAGAACCTCTCAAGCGGGAGAATACGACCATCCAAATCCCCTATGGCTTTGCCCTTCTTCTTTGTCAAAAAGAAAGATGGCAAGTTATGTCTAGTACAGGATTATCGCAAGCTCAACAAGATGACCATCAAGAACCATTACCCGCTTCCTCTCATCTCGGAGCTCATGGACAAGCTATGAGGCACGAAGTACTTCTCTAAACTCGATGTTCGATGGGGATACAATAATGTACGCATCAAGAATGGTGACAAATGGAAGGCAGCATTCAGAATGAACTGAGGCTTGTTCGAACCCATGGTTATGTTCTTCGGGCTCACCAATTCCCCTGCCACCTTCCAATGGATGATGAATTACATCTTCAAAGATCTCATTGCATCAGGTGCAGTCACTGTCTACCTCAATGACATCTTAATCAAGTCCAAAACCAAGGAGGAGCATCGCCACTGATGAACCTAGACTTCCGTGGCAACGGCAACACCAACTCAAAATGAGATTGGACGAGTTAACGTAGTGGCACGGCAATCAAGGCGATCGTGTGTGCGAGTGGTTCGAGGCACCTCCATGCAGTAGAACAATTCCTCTATACGCAAGAATACACTGCGACTTTAAGTCTGCGAAGTAATACTGCTTGGTAGTCGAGTACTAAATGCTATGGCTTCAAGCTGGTAGGGATCTCTCGAAATGAGAGGGAACAAAAATGGGTATGACATGAATACCACGAATTCATATGAGAAAACGTGCTGCGAGACTAGAAAATGTCGCTTGATGTTAATCAGAGCGGGGTGAACGATGGAGAATAGACTAAATGGTCGGCAATAGTCTATGGGTGAGCGAGGCAATGAGAAAACGACGTGGGGAACTGCGAGTGGCGAAATAAATGTGGAACGAGGTGCTGAGAGTGGACTGGCGAGAGAAAACGTGGAACTACGAAAACTGGTGGCGATACTGGTCCTATATGATGCGATGGTGCTGAGTCGATGTTAAAACTTGTCTGGTACTGAAACGATCCTATCCTATGTCAAACTAACCTTCAAGTCCACTCGAGGGACTGATACTATACGAAAACTGGCTGAAACTGATCCTAAGTCTGCTCTGAGACTACCCAAGTGGGCAATGATAACGATGGCGAAAGAGAAACAGCAAAAACTCCAATGGTGTGAAAGTGAAACAATGACGGCCTATAAAAGATAACAAGGGCGAGGTATGGCGCGGCGATCACGTATTGGCACAATATGAGTGTGTACCAATAGTGTTAAGCACGAAGAGCGAGTGTGGAAGGACTCTTCACAGTTAAGAACTGTGGAATAACTCTGGTGAGCTCAAGAGTCGACGTGCAATCAAGAATATGCTGGTGCAAATGATATATTGCCATAGAACAGTGAATAAACATTGTTTACTGGCGATAGACGATAGCGTGACGATAATTGATGTAGTCTGGGGTCAACTGGAGGTGAACTCCTTCTTACTACGTTTTCTAGCTAGTTTTTATACTACAAGTACGAATTTATAAATAGAGTAAATATGCGAGATTTAGTAAGGCTGTAAGGCCTTGGCTTTGTAAAAATTGGAGGAAACATAGGGTACTTTGTCTTCCAAAGTAACAGCAACTCATCGACGTTGCCGCATATGGATGCGACCCATATGGTTTTTGCTGAGCGATGCTCGGATCGTTAGGTGCTGTTTAGCTGCGGATTACTGAGCGATAGTCGTCATGCTGAAGAGTACACATGGGGTAATGTTTTCTTGAAGCCTTGGCGAAGTAACAGCCTTAGTAAACATGGTCTGTAGTTGCTGTAGCTGGGAGGGTACTCGTGCCAATCACATCATTTTCATTAAGTGATCAATGAGTGCGTCAACTGTGTGCTTCTGAGTGATGCGTCAATTCCGTATTGGGATGATTGTCGATCGAAGGTGCCTTGCCGTGATGAGGTATGGCAATTATGATGCGTGGCAAGATGGGATGGATATCAAAGTGCATAAGGAGTAGTTGCCATAGGATGAAAGTGGTATCAGTGTGTGTGCAATCATTGGTTTGCTGAAAGTCCATTGAAGGGACAGTAGCGTTAATTAGCAGGGAAAATCCGCGAATTCTGAGTGTACAGAGCCTGGAGGCTCATCACCGCATCACATGCGAAGTCCTAAAGGTCCTACGAAAGAACAAGCTATTCCTTAAAGCAGAGAAATGCAAGTTCAAGACCCTAGAGACAGAATACCTTGGAGTCATCATCAGCAAAGGACATATTTGTATGGACCCAGGCAAAATCCAGGGGATAGTGGAATGGCTGGTACCAGCCAAGAAACAGCAGTTACAGTCATTCCTAGGGTTTACAAATTTCTACTGACACTTCATCAAGGGATACAGTAAAGCCATCAAACCTATGACACAGCTAACAGGGAACGATCCGTGGAAATGGGGGGTGGCACAGCAAGGCGCCTTCGACGAATTAAAAAGGCTATTGGCGGAAGAGGTGGTATTAGCAATACCAATGGAGGGAGGCAAGTTCTGCATCGAAGCAGACGCTAGTGAGGGGGCAATAGGCACCATTCTGTCTCAAGAGCAGGATGGAAAATGGCACCCCATTGCATTTTTATCAAAGTCCCTCATGGTTACAGAGCAAAATTATGAAATCTACAACAAAGAACTACTCACGATCATGCTTGCCCTTGACAAGTGGAGGCACTACCTAATGGGAGCAGCTCAGGATTTCGAAATCTGGACAGATCACCAGAATCTCCAGTATTTCCAAAAACCCCAAAAGCTAAACCGACAACAAGCATGTTGGGTAACCAAACTAGCAGAATACCACTTCTCTCTTCACCACAAACCAGGAACAGCGAACAAGAAAGCCAACCTGCTTAGTCGAAGGGCAGACCATGAACAAGGCAAAGATAATAATGATGAAATCATAGTTCTCAAACCCAAGCACTTCTGGGCAATGATCATGCCCACAATAGAGGAGATACAAACCAAGATCAAGCATGCTATGCTTGACCACCACCGATGGGACAAGAACATTTCCGGATCCCTCAACCACGATCAAGGAATAACAATAGAGGATGGACTAATCTACTACGACAGCTGTATCTATGTTCCCCAAGATCATGTGCTATGAGGAGAAATAATTTCGAGATCTCATGACCACATCACTGCCAGACATCCAGGTATAGAAAAAACAAAAGAACTCATGTCACAAGAATATTGGTGGCCAAAAATAAAGAAAGACATAAAGAACTATATCTGCATGTGCGAGATGTGCCAATGAACCAAGTCGAGCACTCAAGCAAAGGCAGTGCCACTCCACCCCAATGCCATCCCCTCCCGACCATGGACCCACATCTCTGGCGACATGGTCACTGGTTTACCTATGTGCAAAGGCTACGATGCTATCTTAATGATCGTCAACTGATTCTCAAAGGAAATCATACCTATTGCATGTTCCACAGAACTGTCATCGGAAGGGTGGGCCAAGATCCTACATGACGAAGTATACGCCAAACACAGGATACCACAAATCATTATCTCTGACCGAGGCACCATGTTTGTCTCCAAGTTCATGAAAGACCTCTATGACTTGCTCCAAATCAAGGCCAATGCATCAATGGCCTTCCACCCACAGACAGATGGACAGACAGAACGGGTCAATCAAGAGGTTGAAAAATACCTTTGAATCTTTGTCAACCATCTTCAGGATGACTGGGTAGAATGGTTATCACTCACTGCCTTCGCTCACAACAACCACACACACTCGGCAATGGGTAAAAGCCCTTTTAAGGTCAATTACAGCTATAATGCCAATGTCCTACCAGGAGCTAAGCCCCAAACACTGTTCCAAACGCCTGCCTCAACAATGTTCGTCTCCAAAATGCAGGAGATACATGCCACAGCCAAACGATCACTGGAGAAAGCTGCAGACCAGATGAAGGTGCAATATGACAAGAGGAAATGCCCAGCAATTGAGTATCAAGTAGGAGACAAGGTATGGCTTGATACAACCAACCTCCATCTCCCACAACCAAAAAGAAACTCGCAGACAAATGAACAGGCCCATTCGCAATCATCGCAAAGAAAGGAGCTTCCATGTACACCCTTAAGCTTCCAACCCACTGGCACATCCACCCCACATTCAATGAAGCACTCCTCACTCCATACACGCCACCTGCATTCTCCAACCAAGAACAACCTCCCCCACTGCCACCGGATCTAATTGACAACTTTGAACACTATGAAGTTGAAAAAGTCCTTGACAGTAGACGTTGCAAGGTTAGGGGAAAAGTCGGACAACCACGGCACTCAGTGACCAATTACTTCATAAAATGGAAAGGCTATGGACCAGAGTCAAACAGCTGGGTATGAGAGGACAACATGGATGCCAATGAACTCATCGAAGAATTCCTCACCGAACACATAGATATGGTCATCAACCAAACTGCAAATTGGCAATCCTACACAGATCCAAGAACAGGCAAGAAGCTCTGGTATGAAGAGGAAGATGCAGATTGGGACTGGCTAGGAGGCCATGATGATCCTTCAACAGACACTAAATCGCCATTGGAACCGATGAGCATACCATAACAGCAGTCGGGACGCCTGCCTTAACAAGGGGGTAATGTTACAATTTATTCATTTTCTTTACCTAAGTGCCTCTTATCTTATCTTTGGCACTTATCTTATCTTATCCATAGGATCCACGACTCCACAGAGAGATGACATCGCAACATAGTCACCATTACTTACCTTGTGATATTTCTGCTTCTTTCTTGCAATGGTGCACTTATTATTAGACCCCTTACTTTAGTATATAAGTACTGTAGCTCAAGCTGTATATTCCCTAGCTTTGAGCTAAAGTTTACTCACACTGAAATACATTCATTCTCGCTAAGTGCTTAAAAGACTTAGTCCAGAACGTCCTTTCATCACGAGACTTAACAGTGACTGTACGAACACAATACAGCTGTTATTTACTCTTGATTGGACTTCGGGTCTAACAAGCATGTATTGTGAATCCAC
Source organism: Armillaria cepistipes (assembly GCA_900157415.1). Classification (NCBI taxonomy): domain Eukaryota; kingdom Fungi; phylum Basidiomycota; class Agaricomycetes; order Agaricales; family Physalacriaceae; genus Armillaria; species Armillaria cepistipes. Next base: position 31,322 of record FTRY01000046.1, read on the forward strand.
GTACCAGAGAACCTATATTGAGCATCCCGGCGATCCAAATGTCTCGCTGGCTGCCATAGCTGCAGACGCGGAGGTCCGTGTAGGAGCTTGCATAAGTGGCCCGTTTCACATCCAAGGGTATGCTTACACCCACTGCAGACCACCCGATTGGAGACGCACATTTTCACCATCTTTCGATGTAGACTGTCGAAAAACATTGATGGCTACACCAGAGACATGGTGAGAGAATGGCGTCACAAACACTACCTGCGTAGCGCTTGTACTATGGGTCATTTTCGAGGATGGTATGGTGTGGGTGGGCATAATAATTTATTGTATAAGCGACACGAGTCCGAGAATGGAACCTTCACAAAATAAACTCATTGAAAACCTGATAGCGCAAAGTAAACAAGCCGAGATCTGATCCTCTCAGACCTCAAGGCAGGGATTTCCCTTCGAACAGTCAGACTTCCCATTGAAGGAACGGATGTCCTGACTCTCAGATGGTGTAATGCTCATGTCCTAATGGAAATGCTCAATGCTGTAGTCAAAGAGATAATTGGATTAGTACGTACAATTTCTGCAGTAGTGCGAGGTGTAAATCTGAGAATGGCAGACGTTGAATGACCTCCGAGCCCTGCGTTTAACTGGCTTAATCGCTGCTTGGGCCGGTGATTGAACCTAGGGAAAGTAAGTTTCGGGCAATGAACTCAGGAAGACGAGGTACATGGCAAGCAAAGAATTGACATAACTGATTCGATCTGTTAGATGTTTCCAATGGGTAGGTGGAAAGACCGACGTTTTGGTAGGATAAATACTATCCCAAGAAAAATTAAGGATTCTGGCCATGCGATATACTGCAGGTATTGATAAGATCTTCGGAAGGGTTAGACTTGGAATGACAACTGGCCGAGATGAGAGTTAATAGCGAGCATGTACTGTCAGGCGCTGGTTCAGATCATATGAACGGAAATCGGAAGACATACTGACCTTGTTGCCAATCCTGATACAATAACAAGTCGCATTAGATTGAGGACGCGACATGCGGTACTAGTAGAAGTACATTCAGAGATTCAGTGAAGGCTTGATCAATATAATAACGCACGTAGATACATTCATAGCTGCTCTGCTCTTGTGCAAGTAATAGCACATCATGAGGGCTATTACGAAGTCCGTTGCCGCCACTGTAGAGAACACCGCGTAGATTGAAGTCTGTAGCATTCGGCTGAGTATTGAAGACAGTCCATATGGTGGATATTACATACTTTAATGTCAGATATGGCTGAGAAATTCGGTGTCATAGAGCTTTGGAAGTTCAGTTCAGGTAGTACATGCAGCCCCGAAGATTTTCTTACATCTCATAAATCATAACTGTATCAATAATGTCATTGAAAACGGGACGAGTGAGAGGAAGATGGCTTACATATTCCGGCACCTAAATGAAATGGGCGCATGATCAGGACTATTGTCGAAACAGGCAGGGCGATTTCATTACCAAGTGACGATGCCATGGTGAGAAACTGTTGAACATTAAGTAAGAATCGCTGGTTTCGTTATTCGGCAGCTGCTTACTATGAACCACGGGAGAACTTTATGAAAATGTCTCCCGACTAAGAATAAGTTGAGCTTATTATCGTCAACCACCACCGAATTACAGACGTTTCCATAGCCGGATGGCATATAACCTAGGGGTTGTTACGACATGTCTCCCAAATAATGCATGGATCATACCCTGGAACATATATGACTATCACCACCTTCGATGAGATTAACGAAGAGATATGACTGGGGGAGTTCGTACTCACATTTACCACTAACTGGGCCTGAACATACGAAAGACACTTAGCAAATTTTGGGTCGGAACCACACACATGTCACCTTAAAGCTCCTGTGCCATACGTTCAGTGAGAGCCACACCGTGACTTTGGAAACGTACCAAACACTTTGTACTAGAGCACCGGACAAATCTCCATACATATCAATGAGATAGAAGTATAGGGCATGGGTGCTTAAAATGACATGAAGCATGTCGAGGACCCTGTGAAACTATGCTTTAAGAAGTCACCACGACCAATGAGCATGAACCAACGGACCAAAGTAGCGCTACCTATCCCACAGGATTGAGCATAATTTTAACTGTGAGAGAATTTCGATGTACGGAGCATTGGTAGAGCCACCAATCATTGGGGCATCTCTTGTAGTATATGACACTTTGTAAATTCGTTATTCTGAATAACCTAACCAGGAATGAATGCCATTTTGCAAGGAAGGAGGACCACTTACACGGCAGCTATGATAGCACTGACATAGAGAGCACCGAAAGTCTCCCTGATAGATGGGACAACGGTCGAGGGTTGCGAGTTCATTGAGCTGAGGAAGAGGGGACGGTCTGGAACATTTCCTCAACATATAGGATACATACGCGAAACTATCACGGAAGTAATAACCAAGACCAGATGATCAACTCGGGCACGGTGAACTCATCTTAGACTTGATATTTGAGCAGTGCGATTCGAGGCGGGGCTTGATGTTCAAACCTCATGGAATACTATCAGAAGAAGTTACAACGTAGAAATAAGAAACAACCACCTGTACTATACAATTTCGCCTAGATAGGACAAAGTACATAGCTGCGAGATTGCTTGCCTATGAGAAATGGTAATGGGATGGGACAATGGAGGAAATCCCATACGTGAGAGTGCTCCCCACAGACTGCTTCTCATTGCGGGAGATTGTTCGCAGGTCTATAGATATCAATCAGATTCAGATTACTGTCCTATTTCAATCAATTCGAATGGCCTGTGACGCGTGACCTTCTGGGACCAGTTCGAATAACCTAATACCTCTTCTGGGACAGTGACATTCGGACAAAATCCGAATAGGTGGCAGTGCTGTTGGATGATTTCGTACTTATCCCGCTGATCTAGGCTACCAAAATTCACCTAAAATGTGCATGGACAAGAAAATTTTGTAATTCAAACGCCGTTTGAGCCAAGTTTTACCAAGAATGGGTCATTTTTGAATTTTCTTTGTATCAGTGACCCCTGAACCTTCTCGAATGGTACATGTGTGACCAGTGATGAGGGGTCAATTTCCGAATACGAATGACCCCTCCGAGACATGTGACATTCGAATTGAATCAAATAGGACAGTACACCCGGTGCTTTGATTCTCCATTGGGATGTGATTTGATCGGAGATTGAATAGTGATGCTTGAAGGTGCAGAGCCATGTAGTCTTAGCAGAAGCATATTCATGTCAGTCGCCAGTCGGACTCGCACTTCGAGGTCGCTGTCGCCAGCTTGTTTAGCTCGCTGAGACTTGTAGGAAAGCCAAGGAAAGCCAAAGGAAAGCCTGGTCGCAGAGTAATAATGGTTTCAAGGGGGTGCCGGGATGTCAGCCCGGTATATGGGGTCACCCCGGTTACCACTTTAGTAACCGGAGGGTGTACTCGATTCTGAGAGCCTCAAGGTAGGGAAAGTTTCCAAAGAGGGTCAGGATACATATTTGAGCATCCAATAGACCTCACAAAAAATTTCATGCTCTAACTCCAAGTCCCTGGAGAGTTCGAAGATTTTGGGTACACAGCCACACTGAGTCATCACCCTTACATCATGAACTTTTGAGCTCAAAAGCAATACAAAGATAGTCATTCTTCTGGCCAAATTGTTATTTAGGATATAGTAAATAACTATGAAAAGGACCTCAGACAAATTTTGGGGCCATGCGAGGCCTGTGGCACTGGGAAGTGTCATGTGACAGGGAGGGAGGGTCACCGGCCATGGGCGAAATTTTTTATTCGACCCACTGTAATTTATATTATTTTTGGTACCCCCTTGAATGGTTTACTGAAGTATCTTGTACATATGGACCATGGCCAGTTCACGTGTGGCTGTACCATCTCACTGCAGAGCCAAGGCATGCGGATCGTGGGGTACTGGTAACTTAAGCTGGAATATAGAGTCCGACGTCAAGTTGGAGTCACGAGTCCCGGCCAGCAACGGCCCGGAGATCTTTCATCGAAAACGTAATTTGATATTCGCCTCCCGTCTCTTGACGGCGAACCAGCACCGACAGCGACAACGACGACATCTCTCACCCAGCAATAACTGAATCTCTAATGCCTGTCATTACCTTTACTTCAACTGTGACATAGACTGCGACCTGACGAGAGGGGAGTACAGTCTATGGTGCGTATGCTCGCCCATTTTTCACGGTGTTGTCCTCATTTTGTACACAGAAATGAGGCTGTATCGTCGGCGATTGGGACTACCGTATATCAATGGGAGCATCTGACTTTTATTTTTGGGCCCTTTCTCTTACAATCATGTACCTTGATTTCGGCCAGTATGCGCGTTTTGTTCAAATTTCTTTTGGCATTGTTGATACGTGTACAGGTCCCATCTAAGTACTGAAGTATGCGGGTTTGACGGGCGCCAAATATTCGGTGCAGGTGCCGGAATTCTTTGTCTGTCCAGTGGCCATTCTTACGCATACGCATACTAGGTTGTTTCTTCGTTCATCGAGGCAAGGAGACACCAACAGCTCCCGTCGTTTGCTCAAATTTTTGATGGAGTCCCTAGCATGGTGTTAGCGGCGGGTATTTCCGACCTGCTGTACTCTGTGCCTATTCTCATATTTTTTCGATGTCCAGCTTTTTAGGACATCCACTGCGATATCCAACTCGAGCATTTACCTGTCGACCGAAGGCGACCTTTCTATATGTGCTGGATCCATTGACTTGTCTGCCAACTCCGAAGGACGTGTTCAGGAAATCTTACATCTTCATGGGCGTATCCAACATGGTCGTTGGTTCTTTTTCCTGTGAAAATGTTCGGGGTGAATCGGTACGCTATTCTAGAGACAAATATCATGACACCACTCAATAGAATTATTCTGTCGGCTCTTCATGCCACTGGTTTAATTTGGTCGTTGTATCAGCCACTCAAGAATACTGCCGCCCACTTTCACCCGCTTATCCGTCTGAGAGAAAATCGCTGTCGACATCGATCTCATGTTAGTCAGGAACACGATGATCAAACGATCACCACGTGCTTTACGGTTCTCCGCGTCTAACGCGCTCGCTGACCTTTGTATGACTAGCACATAGCGTCACCAAAGAAGTTCGGCGAACCGTGTATGTGAATTTCGTATTTGTTTGATATTTATTTCTCGGCCTTTCTTTATGGCAGCTATATCAGTACTAATGAGACTGATTTGCATCATGTGTAGTTCTGGTACCACCAGTTCTTAACGCTGTCGTGGCCTGGTAAACCGCTACCGGTAAGCCTTTTGTCGAAGGTGACCTCTTGAAACATGGCTTATATCGTTTCTAGGACCCGAGATCGCCAAGTACAGGCGAAAGAGACGCACGCATGTCATGATCTTTCTCGTATCTAACCTCTCAGAACTCAGGAAGGTTGATCTTCCGTATTTTTGTACCTGGTTTTCGTCAACCATCGCATCAGACCATAGCCCAGTGTCGATTCGGACGTGTTCATATCTCACGTTAGATTGCTACGTCGAGACCATTCTCTCGGATGATGGGATCTGTTAGAGCGTGTACCCGCAGTCTACCGCCTTCTTGTAAGGGGCCCAAGGGGGTTCGTAACCGATTACTCGATACTAGTTGAACGCTCATGTTCCAAGAAAGATAGCCTTTGGCACATTCTTTCTCATACGGCTTATTTTTATAACTGATGTCAGTCATAATTCAAGGAAAATTGACTCATTTCTGCAAGATGGCGTGATCACCGTCCTAGAATAACTAAGGAATCATGGTACGTGTATTTTTCTCATTTCAATCCGATGCTTACATCTTATAGGTAGTTTTGACATCAGTATGGCCTATGTTGGGACCGGATGAATCAGAAGAATGGCGCGCCGATAATACCTCGTTTCTGATCGTGTTCATAAGGGCAGCATTATAAATTGATATCTCACATCCGACTCTACAGCGCACAGGAGGGAGGTACGACTCGACCACTATTTGAAGTAAATGCGCCTGCATCGGTTAATTCACAGCTCTTTCATCATTGAGACTAGATTTTCTCAAGATGCATTTCCTTTACTCCGTTCCATTTTGTGAACAAAATACCAGGTGTGGGCATCAGGAATATCTTGACCAGACGGCCCTGCTGTCAGTCGACAACCTTCTAGGTCATCACAAGGATCGTCGTCTAAGCTAACTCATGGCATACGCTCATAATCCATGCTACCAACCGCTTAAACAGAGATTGATTGTCAGGAGTGTCTTCTAATTTCGGGGAAAGTAACGATAGATCAACGTCTGAATATCGGAGACGAGGAGTTTTTGGCTGCTCAAGTACGTTTTGGCCTTCGTCGAACTGCCGCGTTACTCAGTCATTTATATTTATTTAGTCTATCGATGGCTTGCAGTCTTACTCTTTATTATATAAGTCAGCACCGCACACGATCCAGTAAACACTTTCAAGGTTGGTTGTTATTTACTGGTAATTTTCCATTCCTCGTTTTCAGTGTTATTAATAAGTCATCGGAGCTTGAATGACATCATCGACGCGTCATCACTTTGTCTCCACTACTACTACTTCGCGGGTTGCCCTAAACTCTTAGGGGAGGTAAGTGTCTGTTGAATTTACGTCGCATTCGATTTTAATTCTGCTCCAGAGCATCGTAACCAACTCAATCGTTTCCAAACAATGGCAAATGTCTGCCCCAATTGCGGTCTTTCAGATTTCCGAAACGCCACTTCACACTACCTGCGCCATCAAGGACGAGTCCTAGAGCTACTCCAAACCAATGACTCACCGAGGGATCATGAGAAAGCTGACTTTGCGACGGTGGTCTCCGATGGTCCAGATATCATATCTGACCTTGACTCAAGGATTGCTCGAGCGCGGACAGTGCTTGAGGACCTCATTCGCGAACGAGAACGCGTTGAAGACCACCTTCTGGACACAAAAACTCCCCTCCACCCAATACGTCGCCTTCCAGACGATGTCCTACGTGAAATATTTACGACATGCGTCAAGACAGAGACGTTCTTCTACACACGGAGAATTGGTAATTCTCTTGACGTACTGAAACGCTCTCAATGGGTGTTATCACATGTATCTCGTCCTTGGGGAGCGGTGGCCCTGAATACTGCAATGCTGTGGAGCTCGATCGAGCTCTCTTTTGACATGTATGGCACCTGCAATGATATGAACCTGCGGTACATGCTCGGCCTCATGCTCGAAAGGTCACGCGGTCATGATATTGTTGTAGCAATATATAGCGAGGAGGATATCTCTTCGCTTAGCGGGCTCGCCGCCCTTTCTGTAGGCATCTCCCGATGCACAGAACTGGCTCTCTTCATTCCTTACGTCTCCCTACCAGTGTTTTCCTTTTGCAGAGGATCCCTGTCCCACCTTCGGCATCTCCTTCTCCAATTAACCGATGATGTTCCTCCTGATGCGACCGAGGTTGACATATTCGACATCGCACCTCGACTACGACAGCTGAATGTATACCATAGAGACGATTTTAGTCGGTTTTTTCGCCTTCCGTGGACGCAGATCAAAAATTGTTCGATCAAGTTCTCATCTAACGATGTGATCCTTGATCTACTCCAGAAATTACCCTTAGCAGAGACTATCGCTATTATCACTAACGGTGTCACGACTGAGCTTGCTTCGAGTCAGGTCATTGAGCTACCTAACATAACGGAGGTCTATATCCAGGAACAGGACGATGACGATGTGACTGTAGGCGCCTTGGCGCAGCTCTTCGGGAGCCTCCGACTCCCCGCGCTGCAGAAGTTATCGTTCGATTTCAATGCCACCGTGTCCCATTTTCCCAAGATCTCCAGAGCACCATTATTTAACCTCGTCGACCTCACGATCTCTTGTGATCTCAGCGATGTCTATGGGGGACAGGAAATGGCAGATTTCTTACGCTTGGCAGATCACGTGAAGCGACTCAATCTCCGTCTTCGCAATGTCAATGGGAGATTCTTCGCTCCATTTTTCTGCGAGCCGAACCAGCCAGTACTGTTACCGTACCTTGAAGCGCTGGATCTCCGGCAGTGTGATCTGGTTGACCGGAGTCACATCCTGGTCAACATGCTTGACTCTCGTTGTTGCGACTCGGATGGTTACGTCAGGTTGATGAGAGTATGGCTCAATGCTCCCTTGGATGTTGATGACGATCCGAGTGTGGCCAGACGCTGGAAGGGAATCTGCGAGGGTCAGTTGGCAGTATCATATGGCGGAGAAATTTCACAATGTACATGCTGATTCTGAATTGTCCCTGCCTGTGTTCAATTTTCCCACAGGTGTTTGAGGAGAGCGATCTTCACGTCGAGAGGCGGAGGTGAATATTTTATGATTGTTCTAATAATGACAAGGGTATCAATGCAATTCTGTACACAAATCGCCTCTCGTTTGGGGGAGATGGAAGCCAGCTGAGTGATATCAGCGCTGCGTCTTGAGGGGGAAATCCTGAGTCAACGACGTCGTCTCGACGATGGCATTGCGATCCAGCTCAAATTCACGCAGCTGCCACGTAAAGACTGTTAATATGTGATGCCCGGGCGAAGTTTCATCTTCAGTAGCCTTCGGTCGAGTGAGGGAGAGAGAGAACGCTTAGACACTGAACGAAAGCCAGATACCAGAGAAATGGAAGGAATCTCTCATAATTCGCATACCACACACGGTGAATATAACGTGGCTTTCTCGGTGGTTCACACATCTGTTATCTCAGAAATGGGATTACTGGAAGTACCTGTCTCACCATCAATATCCACTGCCATAATCAATAACTTCGATCCCTTGTTGCTGACTGTCAGCTTCTCCCTAGAGGTTCCGCGTTCCTTCCGAACTGGAGCATATAAATGATTCGGAGATGGCGTGGTCGACACGCGTTGTCTGTAATATAAAAGTGAAATTTCAGTGTTAGAAACCGTCTGACACACACCACATCCGCGTAGCACCGCGGATATCCATTTTTTGAGAGTCAAATCAGCGGCATTCTGAAGAAACAGTTGGATGACAAGCCTACAATTACACGCGATAGTTACACTAGATCGTAATTGTCCCTAAGGATATTCCTTCATAATTGTGGCGGTGGCAGTGACAACCAGAGACCCTCATGTAACTGAAAAGGCTCACACTTCGTAGCTTTTCGGTCAATGCAGACTTGAATTTTGAATGGGATCGACCAGAGCGACTGCGAGCAGCTGGACACCCCCATGTCGACGCGTCGTCTTTGCTCCGGTCTCTGACTTCGATGATTGGTGGAAGACTTTACTTGAGGCGGTCTATGTCGTGCAGAATGGAGGAGACATTTCTACATGAAGATACAGATCGTCGTATATCAGTGACATTGATGGAAGGAGTGTAAGGGCGCACAGCGTAACTGTTGAATTTTCATGTAAACCATGATGGAGAAATCCTGGAATGGTTTCTTCTCGTAAAAAAAGAGAAGGAGCGGAAAACGAAGGCAATTTCATACCATATCCACTGCACCTTGAGGGGATGCCATTTTGAAGGCCCGAGGGATATCCTGGTTGTTAACGAGGCACTCTTGGTGGTTGAACGAGACTGGCGCGGTAAAGCTCAGCCCGAGAGTCCGGACTCCAAAAATAGATGGCAATTTGATGCGCTCGTTGATGAACCACCACTACCGCCCCACGACAACGAGGATATCTCAGCTACGATGACAGTAGCCGAATCTCTATTCCCTACTTTGACGGTGCCGTAGACTTTGCCATCGGAAGAGAAGGGATATGGGCGTAATAGTGTACAAAAATTCCTTGGTTTTGTAGGCGCAACTATGGGCGTAATAATGAACAAAAATTCATTTGTTCCATGGGGGCAACACCACTACTTCTGAAGCGTCCCAGCACTACTTATTCCAAGTAAACGGGCTGTCCCCCTGGTTGTCCTTAAGGTTAGGTTCACACAGCCACTTTCCCAAATGCCAATGGATCGACACATGTCCCTGATATTTTCCGGTGACCGCCACTTCAAATTCGCAAGTACTTTTCAGGAGATCCCGACGCTGCTACTCGCTACTACAAATGACTGATCTCTCCAGCATTATGCGTGGCTGCGGCCTTACCTATGTTTGTGCCTATTTTTATGTGGCCAATATGCGGTGAAATTTTCTTGTTTGTTCCCATCCCTTTCTTCCGCCCTAAACGATCCCACTGAATTGCCTCTTAGAATGCTGCAACATATCACTATCGACTGTCTTGGCTATTGCCGGAATAATCCCATAAAATGCAGCACTCGTGACTGTGGGCTCGGTTTCATTGTCACGGAGACCATCGACTGGGATGGAAACGCTGTTCCAGGCTTAAGCGTTTGCGCGGTTTGCAAATGCCCCGCCGCTGCGCCGCGTCTCATATCATAAATGTATCGGTGAAGCTAGCCCATCTGCCATGAATATAATCCTTCTCAAAGGCATCCAGGATCATCTGAAGGCACCGGCCGCCGACCGCTAAAGCTCTCTGGTTCTGGCACAGCATCCGGCATGAACATCAATGTATTTAAATGAACCTACTCTTATACTTCGAAGTAATGATACAGAAATACCATAGACAGTCCAACGACAGTCGATCATTGGTTTACTCTTTTTCTATTTTTCTAATATATTCCGGCAGAGATGTTGGTTTTTAGACTTATGTTATCCATTTCAGCTGTACGGTTGCTCAAATTTGGCTCAATGTGATGGCGGCGCTCGTTCGGCATTTTGGCGGTATAACTATGCGGCATGCCGGCGTTCCTCATTGAAGCGTGTTGTGTAAGTAATAATATAGTACTGGGCTGTACCCATATGCCGTGGTCAAAGGTACCTGCTTAACTTATCACAGGTACACAGAGGAGCACCAGCAAATATCAGCGTGTCTCTATACATGACAGAAAGTACCTGGAGATCGTGAAACAACTAGGTGTGTACAAAAAGTACCTGTCATGACCAGAGCTCTGGCACTACCTGCATCTCAATAATTTTTGTACAGTATAACCACGATACACAACTTCACTACTTCTGGTGGTCTCCCGCACTACTTATTTTGATGTAGTGTTTGTTCCCCGGGTACTATGGTTGGTTTTATGTTCCGTTCCTGCGACTCCTATTTGACGATGTCTGACAACATCTCTCTACTACTTCACTTCAAATTCTCAACTTCTACTTCAAGGACGACCTCAACGGACACTATTAACCGACGACTGCTACCTCTAGGGCCATGGATGGAAGCTGCCTTAACCATAGTTGTTCTTATTCGCATTGCATTAATAATTCCCATGGTGCCAGGCAACGAACCGTCACCGTCACGAGCCTAACATTTTCGAATTTTTCTTGTTCAATTCGTACTTGTCTCCTCCCTTTCAGTTCTTTCACAAACGACTCCTTAATTCTATGCTTATTAGAGTGTCCTAAATATTATACATTCGAGCTTGATTCAAGCTATGGGCTTGCCGTGGCAGTTCCCGGATCTGCCGGAACCTTGTACCTCAAAAGTACTGGCGCGCGGCTTGTTACGGCCCTTGTACTGAAGAGACAATTGCTATTGGATATTAGAGGTAGGAGTAGCGCCTATATCCATGTCAGAAGGCACCTGGAGATCGTGAAACAACTAAGTGCGTGCAAAAAGTACCTGCCGTAAGTTGTAACCTCAGTTCCCGCACTACCTGTACTCGATAACTTTTGTACAGTTGTCAGCAGTGTTGGGAAATTGAAAGAGAAGTAATTCCCAATTTAGTACAGAAAATTAATTCTGCACTGCTGTGTGTAGTTCAAAGGGGTCAAGCACGAATGCTATAAGTAATTGACCAGTTAAGGGTTGATCTACTAGTTGGCAGATAAGAGGTTTGGTGTGGAAGTGTGTAGTTTTAGTTGGGATGGGTGGTTTCGGTAGGGGAAGTGTATGAGCGAGCTTGAATGTGAAATTACCTGTTGAAAGATTGGCGCATCACGAGCGAGCCTAATCTGAATGTATATGTAGAGGATTGGTGTGTCACGAGCGAACCTAATCCGATGGTATGAGTGAGCCTGAATGCGAATTACCTGTTGAAAGATTGGCGCATCACGAGCGAGCCTAATCTGAATATATGAAGGATTGGTGCATCACAAGCGAACCTAATCCGATAGTATGAACTAGCCTGAACTGAATATATGAAGGATTGGTGCATCACGAGCGAGCCTAATCCAATAGTATGAACAAACCTAAATGAGAAATTACCTGTTAGAAGATTGGCGCGTCACGAGCAAGCCTAATCTGTATGTATGAAGGATTGGTGCGTCACGAGCGAACCTAATCCGATAGTATGAATGAATTGGCACATCACGAGCAAGCCTATTCACAGTTGTATAGAGGCTGAAGTATCTGTTAAGGAGAAGGTTTTGTGTGTCTGTTGTCTGGGGTGAAATCTGCTTGGATTGCTCCTCTACTAATCACATATTTATACTATTCTACAGTTTGTCCTATATTTGGTAATTCCAGTGCTTAGCTGTACTGACCTAGTCATATAGCATACATTCCTAGTCATGTTGCACATCCATGAGTCACATTGCATATCCAATCTGGGGCAGATAGTTCTGTTCTGGTATAGATGAGTCATGCTGTATGCCGTTCTAGTCATAACTAGTCATGTTGTATGTTTTCTAGTTATGTCAAGTCATATTGCATGTCATTCAGTCATTCCTAGTCAGATTACATGTTGCCTAGTCATCCTGAAAGCAATGGCTTGATTGTGTGCACATGATCCTGCACCTTCTATTTCTAGTGTTATTCTCTATGATTCCATTTGAATTCAGACCTCAGTCTGACACAGTATAACCATGATAGTACTAGTAAATATAGGGGGGGTCTTTATACCGTGACAGAAAGTACCTGGAGGTTGTTAAACATTTAGGTGCGTTCAAAAACTACCTGTTGTAACCAGAGTTCCAACACTACCTGTATCTCAATCATTTTTGTTCAGTATAACCACGATAAAGGGACTATGGTACATATGCTAGCTCGTTTTATGGCCTTGTCTTCACTTCGTATGCAGAAACTTCCAGCCAAGCCTTGGATATCTGGATGCTTGAACGATCAACTGGTCACCGGTCATCTTTCTGAAGTGTTTTTTCCTGATCTCAAATGGTACACCCATTTCCTTAAATTCTCTTTTGACGTTGCTGATATGTGTACAGGGTGCATCCATTCTGTCAGTCACTGAGAAGTACTGCCTCTCACTTTCACCCCCTCATCCGTCTCGAACAAAATCACTCTTTGAATCACTCTCCCGCTGGTCAGAAGATGATGATCCATTGGCAACAACGTTCTGTAGAGTTCGTCGCATCTAATGTGCTCATTTCTCCACTTGTATTGCTGGTGGCGAGTGTTACCAAGGACGAACGAGGTATGTGCATGTTGTATTAGTTTCAAATTTTTCTCACCTGGTCTCTATCTCAGCTATGCATTCAGTACTAGTAAGACTGAAAAATGTATGAAGTAAATGATGTTGGTGAGCCATTCGCCAAAGGCTACCTCCTCGAAACGTTGCTTATCATATTATTTTCCGGGGTCCCACCGCATTGAAGTCGAAAGAGACGCATATATGCTATTGTATTCCGATGTGGTACATATTCGACATTTTGTATTGATACCGGACTCTCATTTCTACTCTAGCGACCTAGGCAATGCGGAACGGCTCACCATGTTGAGGAAAACAGTGAGTGCGCGAAACTCCGGGGGTTCTTCACATTCGACCAGCAGGAGCCATGCTCTGTATGCTGGATTGCTATGCGGTACGTACATTTACTAAATTTCTCCTACCTCGCTGATCTCCGGTTACTGCTTCAGCACCTACACCCCTGCGACGTCTTCATTCCACCAAATCCAAGGGCTTCTATGTCGTTCGCCCCTGGTAGGTTCGTGGGCACGATGTGGCTGATTTCAAAAGACATACAGCTGTCTGTAGCCAATGTGAGTCAGAATTTGAGCCTTGTCAAAACTAGGTGTGTTCATCTTTAATTCAATAAATATAAAATATACACTGCAGAGCGAGGAGCTTGAATCAAATTACATTCAAACTTGTTTGACAATCGTGAGATTATCCAGCTTATCGGAGGCATGGTAAGAATTGACGTGATGGAACGGAATACCAATGTTCTGAACCGTACACCGAGTAAGTATTTGATGAGGCGGTAGGCACGTCACATGCACATACTATTTCTTCCGTATTACTGTCGGAGCTGTGAGGCGCGACCCGGAGAATGGTAGGGAGTGAAGTCACGCCACTGACTGTGGCCCGATTGTTCGAATGATGCCTGGACCTGGAATTGAGCCTAGCAAAGATAAGCTGCAAGCGATCATTCGAAGAATATGGTGTACATGGCAAGCAACGAGTTGATGTAAACTATGGATGTGTTCATTAGCCATTATTGTCTGGCATTGTACAGACTGACGCTTCGATAGGACGATAAAAATCCCAAGGAAAATCAGAGAGTCGGGCCACACAATATACTGCAAATCTTGAATAAGGTCTTGGAATGAAGTCGAGGGAAAAGACGCCGAACAGCGATGAGAGTGAGCAGCGAGAATGCACTACAATTTCATCATAAAAATGTAGGCGAAATAGAAACATTTATCTTCACCTTGTAGCTACACCTGATACAATAACAAGTCGCATTAGACGGAGAAGTAATGCTGCCGTGCTAGTGTGAGCATATTAGTTTCAATGCAAGAGTCTTACGAAGGAGACAGCGCACGTAGAGAAAATCGTGTCATTCCTGCTCTTGTGTAGGTAATAGCACATCATCGTCGCAATGATCAAATCCGCTGCGGCCATCGTGGAGAAGAAGAGGTATATTGATCTCTGTATTACATGGATCAGTATCCCTCACAGACTGCAGTCAAGAGTATGGATATCACCGACTTTGATGATGGACACGGATAATAAATTTGGCGTAGTACAACTGTCCAGAGTTATTCCGGAAGGTAAAGGCACATGCAGCTGAGAAGATCACTTACATTTCATAGATCCCATCTGTTACTTTCGTGTCAGTGAAATCAGAAATAGTAAACATTACTTGCAAATGGAAATGCCTGCGAAATAAAGTCAGACTGTTAATACATGAGAAGACCAATGTTGTTACCAGACGAGGCTACGACGGCCAAGAACTGTTTGATGATAAGCAGGAGTACAGCCAACAAAAACTCGATTGTTTTAATGCATACTTACGCAGAACCAAGGAAGTGTTTCGTGAAAATGTCGTCCAACTGTTGTAGAATAAGCAATGGAAAAATCGACCTTGACAGTCCAAAACCACGAACGCTTCCATAATCGGATGGCATATATCCTAATGGTAGACCTGAATGAAGAGCTTCAGAATAACTGTATGGCTCATACCATTGAACATTATACGACCAGAACATTCTGTTAGAAACATCGTTGAAATATAGAAGAGTAGCAGCGGCGCCAAGATGACATACACCCAGAGACATTTGCAACTGAGTACGCCATTAGAAATATTTATGATTAGGACTCAAAACAATTACCTTCATGCTCCTATAACAGGTGGGGTACTGTTATAATGTCGTGTCCCTTTTCCAAGAACGTACCACAAATCACTTCCGAGAGCACCCATGATATCTCCGGACATAATAATCATATAGAAATACAGAGCATGTGCGCCAAATGCGACATGGCAAGTGTCGAGGACCCTGCCAAAGCCTCTAGCAATGAGTTGCCACTGTGACGACAGATAGATATGGGTGAACAAACCAAAGTAGCGCTACCTATCTCCCGCACTTCAGTATAATGCCGACTTGATAAAAGCAATAACCTACGGAATATCGGTAAACCCACCAGTCGTTGGGGTATCTCTTGTAGTAAATGATCACTTGGAGATTTGATATTCCATATAAACTACGATGCAAATCGAAATGACAACTTTGCGAGTAAGGAAGGACACCTACACGGTGGCTATAATAAATCCAATGTAGCAAGCACCGAAAGTTTCGCTAACAGAAGGAAGTGCTATGGAGGACTGTGAAGACATTGCAACAGATGAAGCGCCGGGAAGTACGTTCAGTTTATATATCGGTAGGTCTAATCATCACATGAGACAAAGTACTAGCACCAAACTATATCCTCGGTGTCGACGGTGCCATAGTCTTGATCTTGACGTTGCGACACAGACTCCGAGTTGTTCATACTTCCAAAGGAGGACTATTAGAAGTAGCCACGGTCAGGGCATGGGAAAGAGGCGTCGTACTTATTCATGCCCATCTCTCTTCGAAGAAGGAAGGCTGTGAAATTTCGCAGGGTAATCTGATAGAAGCGAAAACACATTACTTCACGTACGAGGCCGGTGCGCTCTTTCTTTATTGATGCTTCTCATTCCGTTTCTTATTGATGACGAGTTAACGAACTAGCTGAGATAGTATCGCAGCTTGATGAGGGTAGGTCATTTGTGGACAGGTTTTGATACCTGCGTTCAATTTCGATATTCGTGTGAGTACATCGTGGATAAATGATACCTCAGTATAGTCCACTTTTTTCAAGTTAGAAAAACATACCAGTCATTGATGTCTGTCAGTTCCTTTTTGTTCCCGGAAAGCAAAAAAAGTCTCATTCGAGTAGTAGCATCGTGGTTGACATGGGCACGTGGCCTGCGTCGGATCTATCACCGTTCTACCCCATTACCCTACATCTACCTTCCTATTTACGTCATTGTAGACCCGATCCTCGACCACTTTTCCTCATTAGTTGGAAAGAATCTTATAGATTGAACCCAGACTCCTAGCATGAGCTCGAGGAAACTACTTAGATCGACGTTGATAACCACCAGTACCTTTACATTTCCGGCGCTAACAGCTCGCAGGGCCGGAGTCTGATGGTGACAGAGAAGGACGCTCTAACAAGGCTGTGCCCCTTCCTTTCTTTGGACTAATTCGAGTGAGTCACAAGGAGGAAAATAGATATTAGAAACTGACACCGAGAAAGGTTGACATGAGCTAATATCAGCACGAGAGGACTGATACTTCTTCCTGAGCGATCATGTACCTTTTGTTCAGAGACATTCAGCTCCGACAAAGACGGCGAACGAACTGTGGACAATATGAAGCCCATGCTTGAACATGGCTGCTGAAAACAAGCGGCGACAAGTCAGGCTCCAGCGCTACCATCGGAGGCGTTAGTATTAATAAGATCCAAACTTGAAGATATGAAGTCCTTACCCATGTCAGAAGACCCTTCGATTTGTGCCCGGAGTCCTGATTGCAGAGTGTACGGTTATATCTGTGGTCCCCCGGATTCCGGCAGTAGTTGTGCCCGTCCTTTTGTTGATCCGCACTTATTGTCCCTGTCCGCACCGAGGAACATGGGAATCCTCATTGCCGATCGGTCCCGTGATATTCATTAATGTTCTGTACCTCGAATTCAGCGTGTCGTAAGAGGTCATGCCGCTTAGCTCACCCATCTGCTCTGAACTAGTAGGTTCATATTGTTAATTCGCAAAGTCTTCAAATTTTGGCGTGATAATGGCTAGAATCAATCCATTTAGCCCGCTGCCTTCGGTCGTGGGACCATCATTCTTCGTTTTTATCAATTGCTGTGATAACACCGCACAGAGGGAGAGGAACGGTTGCGTACGGCAACAATGATCAGAACTAAAACGCACATCAATATGGCTGTATAGTTCGAAGAGATAACACGGTTCTGATAGTGATCATCTGTTTAAGCTGGAGGCCGGAGGGATGTTCCGAGTCCTATATATGTATATATATAGATCGGTCATTATACCATCCCAATTCGCGTTTTTTGATCGTCCAACACGGCATTTGCCGCCGCATTCTACCTGGCCTCATCGTGGGAATATTTTCACAACATCCATCAATTATCCTTCCCTTTTCGATGCTGCATGCGCTTGCATTTGCAATTCTCGATTTCCTTCTTTCCTTCGTTCCTCCAGATCGGTTTGGAGATATCCTGGCTGATTAGACTCGGATGGCTAGTAAGACTTTCTTCCGCACTGACCATAAAGTAGATTACTTTTTTGAACTTGAGGATTGTCTGCTGATAGAACTGACAGGTGCTTTACACAAAATTCACGGGTATCAAACATTTACTTGCAATAATCTTCAAAGGTTCCACATGCGGCATCTAGCTTCATGTTGATAGGTTGGTCGGCAGATGATATTTTTGGTGCTTAGCATGTACTATTCACCAGAATCCCATTCTTCCCATTTTCCCCTGGCTCTGCTCTCACCATTGTCTCGTTTTCTCACCTCTTACTCAGCTCCCGATGTCTTTCTATCACAGACATCAGGCTCACCATGTTCATTGTCTTGCGGGACGAATTTCCAACTTGGTAAATCTCGACGGGTCGTGATCTCGTGATGGGAACAGCGCCTGTTTGGGGCACGTTCTGTGATCGAGCGACGAGTCTTTTTCTTCATTGACTGGGGACCTCGTGCCGGTACCAATACCAGTATCAATGTTAATGTCTCTTTGTCAATTGTGACGGTGAGTACGATTCCTTCTCTTTTTAACTCGTTTTCTCACTCCTTATCTGTACTCCGCTTCTGCTGTCAGGACTCAGTCTCGTTAATGGGCATGCCGGTGTTGGCGACGCTTGACCGACAAGGTAAAAAATTTTAAATCTCATTGTCACCAACATTTGCTTAGTACGAGTGGAACTAGGATACAGATTAGATTTGGCCGCCATGCCCAGTATCGACATCCTCGCAAAGCATAGCCTTGTGAATCAAACACGGCCTCGTACAGATCGAGGTATGTTATTTCCCCATGCGCCGAATATAAGCATTGACATGATATCTCAGTCTGGACCAATGTACAAGGCGAACTTGTGAGGTACATGGAAAAGGTGAAGGTAGACCGCCTAGCTCGGGAACGCCACCAGCTTCTTCAACGCCGGAGGAAAGTCGCTATTGATTACCTTCGCATGTGCAAGGCTCTAGCTCCGACGACGTTCTTCCCTCCCATACTCGACTTTTCAAAAGATCATCCGCCTGCCGTCTAACGAGACAGTCACACACACCAGGTCATTTCCACAGAATCACCGAGCTAATTATCCTTCACGCCGAGGCTTGGGAGTCTTCTGTCACGCAGCAAGTTCCTCCGTGATCAAGCTTGCTTGGAATCTTTCATTTGCCAGAAATTACACCATCTTCTCGGTAACTTGAACCCGCGTTGTCGGAAGAACAAGCCGGTGTATATTACACCTCTCTTCTTCCCTGATATCGTAGGACACTGCTGCCTCAGCTTGGGGTTTGATTCTCACCCTAAGGATGATGAACTCTGTCATGCCGCAACTGCATCTGTACATGTGCCATGGAATACGACCTGTCTGGAAATCGGCGACCGTGCGCACGGCGAGATTGTAAACACTCTCATGGCATTTATAGGTGCAGATCCTGAGACGGCCACCATGGAAGACCTAGATGATGACATGGAGTATTATCAGGTCAAATGGTACGGCCGCCCTAATGAGCAATGCATGTATAACGGAGCGGTACCGATCCCTACGTTTGAACTTTACGGGTGGAGGAACTTTGTAAGTTTCTGTTTCTTCCACCGCTCCCTGCATATACTGATGTATTGTCATTTTACAAGGTAAAGCATTTTCTCACAGAACATTACAAAGACACGACACCACTCGAAGGCTATGTCAGGTTCGTCAATGCTGATACCTGCTGGATGGATGATTGGTTCATCCTGGAAACGGTGCTCGATGGTGGAGTATTCTTGAGCCCCCATTTTACGGACCTGCCGTGCGAGTCGTATTGTTAGGGGTACAACAGTACGATCAAGTACCTGCGTGATGAGTACATTTACTCCCTGGTCTTTGTGAATAGATCTTGATTGAAAATCATTTAGCCACAGAGTGACTACGGTGACAGACGATATGAAGATGTACGCTCATGGGCATGACCTTTTACCTGACCAGAGGATTTCGCGGGTGACGGAGGGAATCGGCATTATCCCAGAAGAACATACGTTGTGTGTGACAATGGAGGAGAAGTAACCTCGGTCTTCCTTCCAGCGGTGAAGCTGCCAGTTGCGTTGATGTACATCTTTTGCAATATTACAGAGGTTTGTCACCAGAATTATTTCGAGCCTTCCCTGGCTAAACCTGCAAGGAATAAGCTGAAACATTCGGACAAACATTGCGTCGATTTCCTGTCATTGCTTTCATTGTCTTGGATGCAACCCAATACAAACCTTAATACCCTTATCCACGCACTTACGATATCCGACTGTTCTACGTTACAGTCAGGTCAAAGACTATTGATGAAGAGTTCTACAGCGCCAGGAAGGTCGCAGCCTGCAATCGATATTCAGAGCAATACGACAAGTAGATTGGCCAAGTATTTGTGAAGCCTTCCATATATTACTGAGGCTTCCGAAGCTTCCGGGATTCCGCTCAATTGGCAGGTTATCCTTGAGCCACTTGATAGACTCTGATAACTGTGGGCGCCTTCGTAAACCGAAAATCACGAAATGCACTCAAAACACTGGTAGACTGCCGTTAGTACGACATGAAAGTAGAGGTCACATACCCTATCCGGAGGCAGTTTGTGGAGGTCGGATAGAGGTGAACATGTCGACGTATGCATCATCGGCCGTTTCTATCGGGATCAGGTCAGCTACAGTTCTGGGAGGTTTGGAGGCATCGATGATGCGGCTGCAGGTAAAGAAGGAAGGCTCTCACCGGGAAAATGCAAAGAGTATAGGACTCAGATAATGCTACTCGAATGTGATGGCCCTCAAATGCTAGTCGTGTCAATGTGGCAAGTCCTCCCATCGATGAATACATCATGACGAGTCTCCTGTAGTGTCCATGCTCGATTAAGCCAACACCGCTCGTCCTCAAAGTCCCGGTCCGTGTTGAAACTCAGCGGCAGCCCCAGACCGCTTAAGTAGACCGCCACCTGACGGGCGTTGTGATACACCCATCCAATTATTGGCAAGTCGACTTTCCACTCCTCCTTGCGCAGAGCCTCCCTACGGTCCCACTCCTCCTAGCTTATAGCACCACGTGGATCCTTGCCCTAACCCGCCTGCCTCAAACACAGAACATCTAACGAGACATACTCCGCACCAAAGTTCAACATCTCGATCCTGATGAGGTCAAGATCGGCATCCTTCGGCATTGGCACTGGCCATCCGTATCCATTTATAGGTGTCATCTCGTACTTGAGATCGGCCACCCATGCATGTGATATCGCCCACACGCGTTTGCTGGCAACCCACCACGGCACCACCCGATTAGCACGCAGATCCCAGACGCGCCGAGGGGGTGCATATTTGCCGATCTCTCTCTTTTCCAGCAAATCTCGTCGCATCTTGCCATCGTATTCACGCGCTTCTGTGACATGCTTGCCAATATCGATGTCATGTGGCTGGTAGCGCAAATGAGCGTAGGCAGTCCCGAGGTCGCAGTCTTCAATGATGAAGTATTCCCACGCTTTGTATCTGGGACTACCCGGAGTGCAACCTGGGGCGTTGAGCCTCTCCAACACTCCTTGAACACCTAACTCCGCACATGGAACGTCGGCGACAGCGGATGGTAAGACTCTGCCAGTGAAGGAGCGTTGCCCTAACACTGGAATGGTTGATTCTTCTTGGCCGGTAATGTCAGAGACGAAGAGTGTGACCTCAGGGAGACTCGGGTCGCAGTTCTACAATGTGTTATTACTCGCCCATCTGCCAGGCATGCATTTATGTACTTACTGAGTTGTCATCTTCATAATGAGATTCTCTGGAGGCACCGAAAGTAGCCCAACCAGACAGAATCGGAATGTACTGATGGCGAGGAAATAGGCTGGTGTATGCTGGCATTAAGTAGATGATAGGTTAGGTGATAGCAGGCAAGCAAGGCGATCAAGTGACCACGCTCGAACCACTGCGTTATCAGTCCCGATGCCAGCCACCCAAATATATCCCTAAGGAGATACACACGTTGAACGTAGGGCTTGATTGTCGTAATATACGTCTTCAGCAGTCCAATCAACTTGATACGACAGATAGAGCAGTCTGAGCGGCGCTAGTGAGGTCTTGAGGACTCACATGTAAACCCGCCCACAGTCGGTGCTCTAATCTCCGATTTTGGGCACCATATCCGAATATCGTCTGAGAAGAATATGCGTACAGTTTCGGGTCCTACGCTTTGTAAGGATCACCAAAGAGAGTGCGATCTTGCTGTGGACATGGGGAAGTCAAGTGTTCCTTGTGCTCGTTTTAGCGAGGTCCCCGCCCATAAAGTTAAAAATTAATATTTCCATGACGGCAGGAGCTCTTTGTCAGATCATTTACCGTAGTCATAACTTATCCCCCTCTGGTTCATGAACAAAACATTCGAACCTTCAAGCGAAGACCGGAAGCTATGATCCTGATGGTAGGCATGCCCTGCGAGGCTCTCCACCTCGTTATTCCTGGATTGCTGAAGTTGGAAGGAATCTCCGAAACCTCAACAGCGAATCCGCGTTGCTATATTCTTTTTTACAGACCCACTCTCCCAACGGCCGTCACTGAAGATAAGAGAGTTGTTCGCTGAGTAGGAAGGATGCTTAGGACGGTAGTACTCGTATCACATCGCCACAGAAGACGTAGGGACCCACAGCTGAGGATTTGCTTTCACGTGGCACGGTAAGACGGGCCGGGAGTCCGCAATCCGAAAATGAATGGAAATTTGATATTTTCGTCGTGTTTGTTGATGGCGAACCACCACCAACGACGGCGACAGCAACGACGACACCAATTCCCTGCGAGAGAATGCGGCAGTGACAATGAAGCATTTGGAAACGATCTGCTTTATTCTCCTACACTGCGCTGTGCGACGTGAAGGGATTGTATGTATGCATCTGCTCGTCTTTCACTTTCTTTTCTTACTCTCATACGCAGTCAAGACACAGCGGAACATATAGCAGCGGCCGTACCGCCCCTGCGAATATTGATGCTCGAACCATGATCCGGTTCTTTCGCTTGAACTTGCCTGCCACGACGATCTGGACATCCTGGTATGTGCATTTTCTATGTTTGCTTCGACATTCTTGAACTGTGTTTAGTTCGCATCTGTCGCACCGTCCCACTATCGCATCCGTTATCCACCAACTATGGTTAAGTCAGGCTGACCTAGGTCCGTGCACTTGGTCTGTTACCGGCAGTGTTCTTACCCACGCGCACATGTTATAGTTTTCTCTTTCTCTCTTAGTTACAGAAGCGCAGAACGCTTGGTGACTCCGACGTTATTTGACTTTGGGGAATTGGGGTGGCTTAGGTGTCAGGTATTGCGATAGCTATGGTGCGTACTTGACCTCACTTTTATTCAATGATCTGAAATTTATCTAGGGTGGACTCTGTAATCTATCATTTACGGCTTCCCATCTTTCGGCTCCGAGATGTTCTCCCCAAACATCACCATCGTCTCTTCGCTGAGGGTCGTCGAATGGCAATTCCAAAGTGTTGTCTGGATAACGGCCGTTGTAGCGACGATCGCCTGATTTCGGAATCAGTATTCAGTTGTGATTCGGGCTTGGGGTTGATGATAGGGTTGATGATGTCGGCTGCAAATGGTGACCGTGAGTTGCATTATATATGCCCTTTGCTCCGTCTCTTGATTCTCATCATCATAGGCGCTAGCTAGTGCTTCGACTTCTTTCAAAAGACTAGGATGCCAGGTCATCAGTTTGGCGTTCTTCCTGAGTACGTAGCAGTGTCTCCCACGCCGTCAGGTAGTGTCGTCATCACGGACGTCGATGGCAAAAATCTAGGAGCACCGACAAACATCGCCTTGCCGATCCTTCCTTACCGACGGACTCTGGGATGGCATACCGTATGTCTACCGTTGTAGACTGTATCTCCCAAAATTTGATATTTCATCTAGGATACGTCCACCGTGGTCACCAAGCCTGGCCGCAGTCAAAGTAACCCAAGAGCTGACAGATGAAGGCCACTTTTTGTCGTCATTCACCCAACGTACGTTACGTAGGCTTCGGCTTTATCTTATAGAACGTCTTGCTAATCTGCCAGTTTTAGGTTTGGCACCCTGGCAAACTGACCATCCGCCTAACAGTAGGCCTCGATAAGGACCACTTTCTTTCTTGGTTTTGCGACTCTGTTGAAGGTGATCTACGATGGCCTTTTCTCCCAAATACGACGCTAGATTTGTCAGGCCGACCGTGGGAATTCATCCTCGCTGGCCCAGACGATAAACCAGGCTTCTCTCATGACCAAGGTATCTGTCGATATCCTTCAATGTCAAAGTGTGGGATGGTGATTTCGCAGCATGACGGAATCTGGGCATGATGAGATATTGATGGCGGGTATTGGTGTGGAGTTTTCGACGCGTAGGCGGAATAGGTTCGGAAGGAAGACCACGCCGAGACAGGAGGACCTCGATGGTCATCAATTTGGAGTTTGTGTCGACAAGACAATGTTGTAAGGTTCTCGGTCTCACGCGAGGACGATGACCTAATGTTTTGTTTCAGAAACCGGCCAAAGTACATTTCTCTCCGAGACCTTCTCCCACACCAAGACTCGCTGATATCAATCTGCGATAATCACCGTCTTCCAGACGGCGAAAAACCTCCCGACTCCGTCACGTCATCGTCTTTCATTCAATCATGACACGAACTTCTTTGGCGCCGCCTATGCCGCAACCGAAGATGACACGAGCCGATTCCTCTCTCCCATGTTGGTGTAAACATCCTTGCCGGAAGACCTAGATTCATTCGTGTCCGACCTTCAGACAAACGTACCTTCGTCCTCAGGAGATATCCTTTACGTTACCGGTTGGACTTAAAATGACATAGGACCCAATGCGCCGAAATTTATATTCCTTCAAGGCAACGACACCTACTTCACGGGATATATGTTTGTTTGACAACTCCCAGGGGCGACTATCCAACGTATCCATACAGTCCGCCTGTACGCTATATTGTCGAAGAATCACCTTTCCTTCCGTTCGTCGAGGATTCACCAGCAACAGCTACTCTCAAAAGCATCTTCCTTAACAGCTCGACTATAGCCACTGTCAGATGGGCATCATTTCCGGAGCTGCACTTCATCTCCCAAGCCTCCATCCTCGACTTCTGGGATACCAGCATATGGCGCCCTGTAAACCAATTATAGTCAACGACAAACATATTCGCACATGGACATATCCACCTCCCATCTACGGCAAACTTGCACGTTCCAGCTAACCATGCAGGAAACACCTGCTGGTGCGGCGACGGGAACACTGTTTTCACTCACGCGGACGTCCGGAGGCACATCCTGTTATTGTCGATGATCCTTATTTTCAGCGTTATGGGGGATTTTACTCTCCCGCGAGCTTATAAGCGGTATTTTGGGCGGTGTTGGTGGAATATCCGTGCTAGTGCTTTCTATGAGGGAGCCGGGCGTGCTCCTCCCATTCATCGCGAAGGTGGCTGAGAAACTAATGGTGCGTAATTTTCGTAATGAACCCGTCCCGAAAGCTGAGGACGTTACGGTCCATTAGGGACGTGTTGTGCGTGGGCCGGTGCCGTACTGTGAAAGTGTTTCCATGTGCACATTCCTGAAAGGCATCAGGAGGAGGCTGAATGACGATCGGTCTAAACCGGAAGACTTAGTTCCCGATATCGATTAGAGCTCGTCTCAGGAATACTTATGCTCCTTCTGAAGAACGCGGTGAAATCAGATTTAGGAGTTGAACGGCAATGTCACAACATGCAGAACGCAATCCTGAAGTCAAAGAAGGTTGAACGTTGCAAGCCATGCCGACAGCGGCAGGGCCCGATTTCATTATTGGTACATGTTGATTCTAGTCCCTGTCCTCTTCTCTTGCTGCTACCATGAGCCTTGCTTTTACTCAGTCGCTTCACGATCTTCTTCTCCTTGTCTGATTTCGCACGCAACGTCTTTGAACTTCCAATATTATTTCCGAAAGCAATGGAAACAACTGACCGTTTATGCGGTTCGCGGCGTGTGAATGGTCGGATCTGATCGCCGTGGGGTTGATAGCGGTATTCTGGACATTTTATGTTGGATAACTAGGTTACATGGCGTAATGAATTCTTCTACAGTCGTGGTGAAAAACTGATCTCTATAAACAGGGAAATCCAACGTTGGCCGCATCCACAATCGTCGTCTCGAATCACTGGCATAACTCCTTGCTCCAGCTCAGTACAAGGACGCGCCTACCGGTCCTTCCCGGCAGGTTGAACGCAAGGAATTGACAGCAAGTTTTAAATGCGGCTTTCCTGTCATCCTCACTCAGTCTTTTACAAGGGTATCCGACATCCATCGTTGCTATCGCCATCATCTAGGCTCCAAATCGGTCATTGACTTTGGTCGACAGGGCCTGGTTTGTGGCGCTGCGAGAAATCCCGACACTGAGAGATGTGCTGCCACCCACTACAGGTCGACTTCAGGAATCCCATCCTTGCGGGCTTCCTACAAGAGTCTGTGATGTCCATGATCTCTATCGCTACTGTCTACGCTCTAAGCCGGTCATTGCGTCAGGTCGACTAGACCTGGCTTGTGGGGTTTTGAGAATTTCAAATACTGCAAGGACGTGCTGCGTCACCGCGCGTTACAAGTCAGCTTCAGGAATCCCGTCACTATTAGTTTCAAGACATTCTCCCGTTCAGTACCGTCTAGTCTGTAGACATTCGCAGGGCATGCCATGTTCAACAATGGAAAGTAATCTCTTCTTCTTGTGAATCACTGCTACGACCGCCGACGACGATGAGGTCTTGACGATGAAGGCATTATGTCTACATTTGAGTGCGTCGTTCTCTTCCTCTTTTCAGTTTTTATCTATTTAGCTGTGCCCTCAGTATAGGCAGGATGGAAGGCTGCTACCATCATCGAAGAGCATCGGCCCTTCATATCTCGCATAATGGTAAGCACTTTGTCGAAGAGAAGCTCTTCAGAATGTCGCTTCTCAGCATCTTATAGGGCTCCAGTGGGATCCAAGACTGGAAGAGGTGAAAATATGCTATACCATCTGGGGGTGGTGCATGTCTTACGCTTCGTATTGACGCCGAACTTTCAAAGACACTGCCAGGCAACATGAACTGCTTAGACGTTAGTTCTGACATATCCACCAGATACGGTATGCTCGTTTTCCGATGCTTCCTCCTTCTTTTCTGATCTCCGTTTATAGCCTGCGCGGTACTGCTCTCCTGCATTTTTATTCCCATGAACTCCACCCAACGACTTTCCATCAAAATCCCTCCAATGAGTCACCAACATTTGGTCTGGGGAAGGCGAACTCGGCTCAAGGGGTGAGACTCCCATTTTAAACGACGTTGATGGAAGAAAGCTGGATACTATTTGTACCACGTCTCGGCAGTTCGAAAGTTATGGTACGTGTATTGTAGCTGATTTGTTGAGAAGTCCACCGCTGATTTCCTGTAGGTATGGTTATATCCTGAACGGGGCCCTTACTTCACCGCGGTTAGGTAGCGACTGTACACAGTATGTCATACCATGAACTGAATATGCCGCCTTACGGATGTCCGACTACTCGTAAATATGCTGAGGACATTATGCATTCTGCGTTATATATGGCTCACGTGGACAACATAGCTGTCGGCGATTCAGAGGGTCGGTGCATCTACACGCTACCCTTCCAAGTCACAAATTGTTCATCATAATTTGATAAGATTTAACCCTCACGATGTTTCACTGATATCTTCCACTGGAGTTATATTTACTTCACATAACGAGGATGATCCCAATCGTCACAAGATCCCATCCAGCGAAGGGCGTCACCAGGTCTCGACACTGGACTTATCTTAATTTCATTGAAACGCTTTTCTGTCAGTTGACCATCTTGTATCAAGGCCCCGAGGTAATGTTCTACATCCAGGTTTCATTGTTGAGTTTAGCTATCAGACAAAGGAAGGGATGTATATTACCCCATCGATGTCCGCTGTTTGATGCGTTCCTGATGCTGCTGGTGATCTACCTCCGACTGACTTGCTTAGCACAGATTCCTGGCGGTGTTGTCCATACTTCGTGGGAAGTTCGAACGAAAGTAACGACGTTTCACTATGAGGCTGAAACTCACTGTCCCATATGGCGACGTTAATGTACATTTGGTCTCATTCAAACTTTATTTGAAGGATTGCGATTTGGGAATCGAAACACCAATCAGATGCAAGATACGCCGCCAGACGACAGAGGACGGGGAACGAACAGTGTTGACATCTAGACATCAAGAACTAGGATGGCATATCGTTGACACCAAGTCGATGATTTGGCGCTAGTCATATTGCTGTGATGATTCGGCCTATCCATCTATAAGCTGACGTTCCAGAGCTTCCCTCAACACCTTCCTTTTAACCCATAATGTCCTCGAAACCTTCACCAGCCATTCCTACCCTCGGGGCCACTTTCGGGACACTCTTCGTTGGCGCAACTATAGGCGCTATGTACGTTGCCTTTGCCTGCGAAGATTCCTCTTCATTCATTTCGCAGTTTATTCGGCATAATGAATTTACAGGTCCTCATTTACTACAAGAAATACCCCGACGACTGGTCGCTCTACCGTTATTCTGTACGTTGATATTCGTTCGGGATTAGGATTATGATTTAAGCCAACATAAATGGGATAGGTAGCGCTCTTTTGGTTTGTCTATTCACGTTTATTGGTCAGATTGAAGTATTAAGGTGTTTTCCGACAGGGTCCTTGACACTGTTGACGTCGCTTTAGGCACGCATGCCCTATATCACTATCTCATAGATATGTATGGGAACTTGCGAGGTGCCCTGGAAGAAAATGTTATTTGGTACGTTGCCAGATGCAGGTACCCTGTCGATGTCACTGAGTGTTTGCTGTTACAGGAGCATGAGGTGCGAATTTACATGGATTCCCGGCCACGCAGCTCTAACTATAGCTTGCATACTAGCTCCAACTAGTCGTAAAGGTGCGTTGTCTTGACACCTAGAGCCTTTTTGTCTGAATGGTAGTTGTCCTAGATGTGGACTATCGTATTCGTCCAAGGGTAAGAACTATGTCAATGTCACGGAGAAGGCAAACTCTTCCTTACCATGAATCCTAGGATATACGCCATCCGACTCTGGAAACGTGCGTATATTACCGGTCATTATTGACCGTGATAGGGCTTAACTTATTCTTAGTTGGACGGCATTTTCACAAAATCGTTCCTTTGTCCGTGGTAAGCATGGTGTTGAATAGCGGAATATCCTACAATTGCTTACTATCAGACAGATTCTCGCTGTGACAACTTCGTTTGGTAGAAATTATCATGCTTCTCCTTTCCACTGTGTTCCGTACTTATGTGTCCCTCTTTCTTTCAGGTACTGCAATACGTAAGAGACCAACCTCCCTCTCGCTTCGAGTTCTCTGATAGACGTGTTTCAGATCTGTCCTATAAGACGTAAGCAAACCTTTATGGCTACATCTACGACTCACAATGTTTCTTTACAGTTATGTCATGCGGAATTTGGTGTCCGTCTCCGTCGTCTATAGTCATGGAAAGGATTCTCACGCAACGATACAGGCTTCTATTTACACCCTCTACGCCATTATCATCACGGCGGATTTCATCATAGCTCTCATGATGTGCTATTATCTGCACAAGAGCAGGGCCGGAATGCATTTCTCTTCGTGTGTTACTCCATTACAAAGATCTTCGAATTCTGGCTGATTCACTAGAACGGCTGACCTACTTCTCAGTTTAATGCGACTTGTTCTCGTATCAGGATTAGCTACAAGGTGCATATATCTGCTTTAATCTGGACTCCACTATTCCTGATGACAATGATAGTGCATGTTCGTTGCTCTCTATCTTCAAGGTCTGCTGACCCTCAACTTGACCTTAACCAAAATCTCACAAAAAACTATAGTTCATTGCGTGGCCCAAGACTCTGATTTTCGTCGAGATCGATTTCATATTATCCAAACGTCGATATTCCGTATTACCCACGAAAACTTACTAACAAATATATAGAGTTTATATAAACTCGCTGCTTGCCATGTGCATCGTCTTCTTGGTTTTTCTTTTTCACCTGAAGTTTACCTCTGCTAGGTTTAATTACCAACGTCAGCGTTCATCGAACGAGTTAAACACAGAGCATATAGGCAGTTCAATTCCCGCTGTCCTCCAGTTTTCACCTAACGACTACGAAGAATGTAATAAAGAAACGGTATGTGCACTAGTCTGCTAGTATTAGGTATCATATCAGTGTCTTCTAAAATGTTTCCTTCAGGATATCAGCGTTCCGCTCTCTGATATACAGGACATCTGTTCTCTAGACGAGTCCGATAATTCAAAAGAGACTGTCGATTCTCCAGCCTGAGAGTAACAGATAGGTCACTGATAGAAACATGCCGCATATGGGATTCATAGAGACAACCATCGTGAAATGGCCCTCACATTTTAATATATGTTCCCATTGTAGGAGATGTATGTAAAGCTCTCGCCGCATTGTAACGCCTGGTAGAGTGGAAATATAGGTTAGAAAGTACTGAAAGGACTTCTTGCTGCTTCCTAGATTTCCGTGAGCTTGAACCGTCGATGGAAGACATCTAAAGTGAGTGTGTTAGCAATAAAACTCCCAGATTCAAGATGACTCGCTGGCCTTCTATCGATATCGACATTGCTGCGTGCACCGAGAATCTCGTTGACAAAGCGTGACAATCAAAGTTATGTGGAAAGCAATAGATTGATGGTCGACTAACACCGATCAGGAAGCGAGAAGGAAAGAGTTTCACGAAAACGTCACCAGCGATTGTCCTACATCAGGAGTTCTGCAGATGCAAAGGTCGCACCAGCATGAAGAAGCCCTATACCGAAGGGCCTATAAGCATTGCGTTGGGTTCGATATACTGAAAGAACTGCCATTGCCATTGAGGATTCCAAGTTCTATAGCGCCAGGTTATGCATGTTCCGGAAGTACGACTGCACTGGAATGCTACTCAATGGCTTATGTCTCGAAAGAATGACTGCCATACCTAGTATCGATCACGGTAAATTATAAACGGGTCAGTGATGGACTCGTGATTAGAACAAGGGTCTTATTACCGACAGTATGGCTATATGTTCATTCTAATCCAGGCTACGAGAATCATCAGAATAGGGGTTCGTCAAATATGATACTCAGATGAGCAATCCTACAGGGAAGGGAAGTAGTACTTACTGCTCATTCACTGTAGTGTTTGCGACTGAATCAATATTTTCGAGCTGAACGATGTCCTACATAGATAATGGCATTGTAGGCGAGATTTCATTTAACCAACCACTAAGTAGATAGATCAGGGAAGCTGAAGCTTATCGATAGCCCATTGCGGAACTCACTGGTATTTTTTCGTTGAGATGGGATAGGCGATAGCAAATGGCTGGAGGATTTGCTGGGAAGCGGAGAGGGTTATGGATTTTCGAGAGTGACGGTGAAGAGGTAGCAGACATTAACAGAATCATCACTGGGATGTCCAAATAGTCGAAAAAGTATGCAAACCTCAAATATAGCCTGTCGCACCATTCTCCAATTTCTATGACGAGAGGCTCAAGTCATTGTAGCTCCTGTTCGAGATGCGCTATGTTTTTTAGAACTGAGGCTGGCGAGACGTCGAGAGACAAGGATCCGAGCTCGCAGGAATGGAAGAGGAGAGAAAGAGCGGATCGCGTTTGTTGATACCAATTAGAATTTTATTTTGAAGGAGACAGAAAATGGAAGTGACTGTCTGACATATCTGATGGGCATTAAGCTTGGATAAATTTATTTCAAAGGTGCGAGGGAATTCCGGATTGCAAAACGATGCACTCTTGGTTGTAGAACGTCGTAGTTGAAATTTGGTAGGTTCTGGCACGGTGGTGGACGGCCCGATAATCCGGAATCCCAAATTGCATGACAATTTGATATTCGGGCCGTGCTTCCTTTACGACCAACAGCAACACCACCAACACCGACGACGACCGCGACGAGAAGTCTCTATGAGAAGATGCGGCAGCGACAGCAGGTATTTGCAGGAGGAATGAGCTGTGCGACGCAAACAGATTGTGGGTGTGGATTTGTTCATTTTTATGCCTCTCTTAATTTTGTATGCAGCCTTGAGACCGGCTACCCAGAACAACGGCGACGCTAGCATCCATTCGGCTTGAATGATTTCAACATCAAACCTTGTATGCGCATTTCTCTATGTTCGTTTCTACTTTTTGAACTATATCTAGCTAGCATCCAATTGCATCAATGAAATGTCTCGTCTGTCGTCTTCAGATAGCGGTCATGCTGGGTTCTCCTGGGTACGTCCATTTTCTCTCTTTTCGGGCCCGGTTCCTATCCTTGCACATCAGTCTTTCTCGCATATGCATGGAAACGTAGAACGCTAGGCTTCTCCGACTGCCTTTTA
This sequence comes from Armillaria cepistipes, assembly GCA_900157415.1. Lineage (NCBI taxonomy): Eukaryota > Fungi > Basidiomycota > Agaricomycetes > Agaricales > Physalacriaceae > Armillaria > Armillaria cepistipes. Next base: position 63,649 of record FTRY01000046.1, read on the forward strand.
CGTTTGGGACCTAGCATGGTCTGCTCTTGTCCCAAATTCTATTCAATGCCCTAAAAAACCGTCTAGGTTTGACTCTGTAATCCATCCCTGACGACTCAATCTCTTGGCTCCGAGGCGTTCCACGAAGAACGTCACCATCGACTCCGGCAACAGGGTCGTCCTGTCGGGGTTTCATGGCGCTGTGAGCAGAAGGTTCGCGGTAGCGGCGACCCTCCCTTTGTGTAGTAGAAGGGTGTTCGGTCGTGTTTTCGGTCCAGGATATGCTTTGTATTGCTGGTACGTTCTTAATATGAATGCCGTCTTGGCACCGTTGACCTAGATGTAGTATCAAGGTCCAAGTCATATGACAATAGGCCAGAACTGGTGACACGAGGTGATGCCTGCTGCAAATGCAAACAGTGAGTTGTATATTATCTCCCTTTCATCTGTATCTTAACTCTCGTACTAGGTCAGCGCTGTGATGACTGTTTCGATGTGTCAGGTTGTCCGTGTGGCACCAATCCTCGGCGTATGTAGTATTGTCTCCGCTTGTGCGGGTGGTATCCTCTTCTGACATCGCTAATATGTGTTTAGAGTGTATCTGAAAATCTCCCTTCATGGGAATAACAGGCGATGATATTAGTTCAGGTATCCCACGTGCCTTTTCTTCTCCGGAGACCTTTCTCATACGTGCCACATACTAGACTCTCTTTCTAATCACGGCAACAACGCACAACTGTTCTAATTTCCCGGCGTTTACTCCATTTTGGAACAGCTATCAAGCAATATTCAAGCTTCCCGTAGTGCCGATCTGCTCACGTACGTACCTTTTCGAATATTTCTTAAATGTCCCGCCCTGCTCCTATGCGGTGTCTGTGATCCTGCCCGTTTTGAACCTCTATTACAGCTGTTTTCATAATTATGCGGAATCCTCGTTTGCGAAAGCTTATGTGGTCATGTTTGGATCACATGGTCCCGGCTCTCTTTCTTACCACTACGTCGTGCCCTGAACGCGTCCGTCTATGTTTCAACGCCCATTTCCCCCGTCCAAGGTCATTTACCGACTGTATCTACTCTCCTGGCATGCAATGTACCCCAATATGCTATACAAGTCGGACCCTAGATAGCCATATGCCAAATTGCCAATGCTCAATGCACGCTTCAAATCCTGACACGACACCAAGGTTGTATCTATCTTGACTCTCTCACACAAATCCTGGTTATTCTGTGCATATTTACAAGAGAGGCTAGGATCCTATCGTGGCGAGATACACTGTGCAGTCACTGCAGTGTTGGACTCCCTGGACTCCCTGTAACAATGCCGCTAGTAACAGTCCTGGAGACGCCTTGAACACCGGCAAAGGTATCCCATTTTCCTTACCCATTATTGCTGACTTCTGGAGAATTTCGTAGACTTAAATTGCTTGCATGCTTGATGTTGAACTAGGCGGCGCTGCGGCTCGCTACGCAAAACAGTTGTGATGGAATCTCGGCTTTGCGGTTAGATAGCAGAGGATTGGTACTACTTAAGTATTGAAATGAGCGCTCTTGTGCACCAATTATTCCATTGACAGTCAGATGTATTGAATGAACAAGAGCGGATGCAAGACAGCGAATTGCGTCAACAAGAAAGCAATAGTTTGCGCATCGAGCCATCTTGTGATACAAACAAGACCACACAGGTTTTTCAAAACGGCGATTCCGTATAATTATGAAAAGAGCTGTAACTATCTGTCTACTAAAAGTAAACTTTCTACGCGCGTGCAGGTTCCATTGAAGCGCCTCTACCTGCGTTCGAAGGTCGTCCTGCCAGGAAGGGTTTTAGATAATGCCGCCTTCGGAGTTCACATTCTGGCATAGGCTTTGGGTGCATTGGTATGTGTTTTAAGCACAGAATTCCCGTGTCGCTGCTAACTTGGATGTACACACGACAGTTTCCTGGTCAAATTTGACCTATTAACCTTTCATAGAAATGGGTAAATATGGCGATCTTTCTATCACATATTCGGAAGTACTGCAACCTTCCTTCGCGTGCTGATGTGTCCGGAACGAAATTAGTCTCCGGATTTCTGCCCGCCTTCGATGAAGACGACCTTCTGTGGAGTTTCACGCATCTCACTTCCTCAATTCTACCCTCGTATTGCCAGCGGCAAGTGTTACCATGAAGCGTTTGCGAACCAGGTGTGTACATTTTGCAGTGTTATCGAAGATTTTCCTGATCTATTCCCCCTCTCAGCTCTACGTGTTCGGTACTAGCCAGACTTCTACTACCGCTGATAAACAGGGACCTCGCCCGCGTAATTGTAAGCCCTTCACCAACGGGCACACCCCTGAAGAGTTGCTTATCAATAATTTATAGGCCCCCAGTATAAAACACAGTCGAAATGGACACATATATGCTGTCGTATTTGCATGTGGTACGTATCTTAAGCTTCGTATTGATACCAGATTCTCATATCCAAGGCAGTTGAAAGACAGTACTCCCATTAATAAAGACGTGAATACTAGACGGGTTCTTTCTTCCTCGTGGGAACCACGGCCTGTACTGTGGAGTGTGAAGAAAAACTTTCTTCTCTTGTACCGTCCTAACGTGTACTGGCTGGATGTCTTCTTTCGGTAATGATGCGTTGCCTATCAAGCTCAACATGGCACTGAGAAAATATACATTTTGATCGTAAGACCTAGCACTGCTAGCTACTCATGTATTATGCAGATTGGAAACGTGCTTAGACTATCTTTCGGGGCGTGTATCCTGCCGCAACGCGGTCGATCACGACATGCTTCAACACGCTTTAACAGTGCGAGGGCACTCCGTGATCTGTCTTGTTCGCTTTCTACTACGAGGACAATACGGCTGAATGCTCTTGCTTATTACCATGACAGCATTGTAGCTATGGGATTTGGTATGTAACATTGTCTTGCTCTCCATGCTGGAAGTTCATAACACCATCGTTTTCCTATGATTAGGAAAAGCACTCGTGAAGCGTTGGAAGAGATGGGTTGGAAAAAGAAAAGACGATATTTATGTATGCAAAGGGGAAGAACAGGTATACACTTAAAAGCCTGCCGAGGAGGATAACGAATAATGAATTTCAGACAAAACACGAATACTGTCGCCCAGTGGGCACACTCTCTGCCATCGCTGTGAACGGCCAACAATATTCAAGCATTCCGCCGCCGAAGCAACATTCCTCCACTTGCGACAGGTCCATCGTGCTATCCGGTCTGGCCGATATTCCCTGTCCCGACCTCGGTATCGATATCAATGCAATGTTCGAGGAGATCGATGTCAGTGCGACACTCGGCGTGAAACACAATCTTTAAGAGAAACAGGCGCGCACTTTTAAGCTTGCTGAGGAAGGTCGGGAATGATGTATTTCAGGCAAAACAATACCGTCTCCATGAGGTCACTCTCTCCGCCATTGCTGAGAACGGTCAACAAAATTCAAGCATTCAGGCGCTGAAGCGATAGTCCTTTGCTGGAGGTACATCCATCATGCCGTGTGGTCCGGCCGATGTTCGCTGTGCCGACCTCGGTATCGATGGAGTGTTGGAGGAGCTCGATGATAGTGGGAGTCGGAAGAAGTTTCTTCGTCTGTATAAACCTCTTCTCGCAGCATTCCTTCCCTTACCTTGACGGCTAGTTACGTATCTGGCATCATATAATGACGATCATCGAAACTAACGTGACCAGATACTTGCCAGATACCACCAGGCAACCAAATTGCAGTAACGGCCAACGTACGGTCCTAACAAGGTTCAGTCACGCCAATAAGTCTCAATCGTGCCGTCGACGTGGTAAGAAGGAGGAGACGCATGTCCCGCAGTGTAGGATAGAATGAGTAGGTAAGAATTACTTGGCTGGCTCGTAATGCGCATCTCTTTTACAGAAATCGTGCTTCCACGTGCTAGTGCTTCTGCCCGGAAATCCGGAATCCGAATATGGGTGATATTCGGGTCGCGCCCCTTGATGAGGAACTATCACTACCAACGCCGATGGCGGCGACGATTCTCTCCAAGAGGATGCAGCGGTGACAGCGAACCGTTCGTATGTGGCCTGTTATGTGCTTCTGCACTGACCGGATCGTATGCGTGTATTTGCCCATTTTTATTCCCTTCTCTGACTAAGTATTGTATGCAGCCGTGAAACCATTGAATGCACAGCAGAAGCCACTCCCCGTATAGGCATTAACAGATATGCACGTGTGGTCCTTCAGCTCGAGGCACCCTGCTAAATCTAGTTTGCGTATTTCCTTGTCCGCTCCGAAATTATTAGATTGTATCTAGCTAGCCTCGCTCGCATTATCAGTTTCTCACCTTGGGTGCCTGCGAAGTGTGATTGCGCTTGGTGGTCCCGGTACATGTGTTTACTCTATTTCCGGGTGCTGCTCTTACTTATACACGTATTAGATCAATTCTATCTTTCCCATTTGGGCACGGAGGCGCCGGACGATGCACGTTCCTAATGTTCATTCGAGTTTCGACTGTTGAGGTATCAGATAGTGCCGACCAACATTGTGTGTAAATCTTTTCAATTATATTTGATGTACTGAAAAATATCCAGGTCAGACCCTGCGACCTAAATGCTCGATCTCATAGGTCCGACACGTTCTCCCAAGAAGATGACTACGAACTCGTTCGCCTTGGGTACATCCCATAGAAATTCTACGTCGTTGCGAGAACATATATCGCGAAACAACGAACGCCTTTCTATCATAATAGGAAAGACGTTCGGGGATACTGCGATGCCGGGGGCAAGAAGAATTCAGCGTGGTCGACTGCGTGGCTGCGTGGTCGTCAGCGTGGTTGACACATCACAGGAGTCGATCAAATATCCTTCCAGCATGGCTCGACGCGTCCATTCTCGCCTTCTCGGGATCATATTCAGAATATGTAGCTTTCTTGGGAGTATCGATGGTGTGAAAAAACCATAAAGTTAGTTTCTTGTGCGAGAAGTTGTAAGAAACACGATGTGGGGTCGCCTACCACTGAAAATAGAGCAAGATAAGGCATTCTGTATGATGACTATCAGAAAAAACACTACTGAAACGTGTTCATTTGTCGTGATACAATATTAACATATTTAACATACAAATACATGAGTTCCAACCTACTATTCAAGAGCACATACCGACTTGACATGGTCTACATGTGGGCCTGCGTGTTGGTGCCTGCGTGGCTTGCGTGGTCGCGTGGCGTATCAGCGTGGCGGTGCGTGGTGTGCCTGCGTGGTGTGCCTGCGTGGCTGCGTGGTTGCGTGGCTGCGTGGTACGCTGGCGTGGTCGGTTGCGTGGTCGAGCAAATCTTAACAAAGGAAACAATCATTAGTAAGTTAATGTCCATGATCGATTAGGCCAGTACTCAAGACGTCGAAGCGATATTGACATTGTACTGATGAGTGACTGATGTCTACAGTACTCCTCTAAGATCTTCGAGTACTTGGTACATAAAAGCGACGAAATTCGAACATTTAAGCGTCTCCTACTTATAAAAACATACATTTAAGATTCACTGGTAACTGAAAAACATAGACCGCAAGTGCGAAACACTGTATTTGGCAGATGCCGAAAGTACAGTTTTCATATCATTTTCCAATCGGGTATGTTTGTTGGGGAATATTCAGGAATAAAAGCAAAACAAAGATAAGGATATCATTACCAAAGCTCACGAGCATCGTGCGGTGCAGTACATATATTAAATATAGGTGAGTTCAACTGGAGTTGAACTCGTGACTTGCGTGGCTGCGTGGCCACGCACCACGCCAGCGTGGTACCACGCAGGTGACCACGCTGAATTTCTAGTGCCCCGATGCCGGTATGTTCTTTAGTAGAATATCAGTTCCACGCCGTTGATCATGATTCAGTAACGTGTTCCAAGTCAAAGTGACGAAGGGCAAGAGTCGGTTCGGTAGGGTGATAATTGCTGCTAATACTATTTACACGTGCGTTTATTCTACCCTCCTCTGCATTGTATCTTGACTCTCGTCAGCGACCATCTCGGGCACCTTGTACTAACTTCACTTGTGAGTACAATGCTCGTATCGATGGCGAAAGCAATATCCGCGCAAAGCAGGATCACAGATAAACTCTGCTGTTTTGTCAATCGTTCCCGCCCGACAGTCTTGCATGTATCGCTAGGTATGTCTTCTTTTTCATGTCGCATCTGATAATGGCCTTTTCATTGTCGGCAGCAACCAGGGTTACAGTCAACATTCAAAATATATAGGGATTTAGGACGCCATTGTAGTACGCTGAATCTTATTTTCATCGCCCCTGTTCAAGGAATTTGACTCCCATCCAGACTGTGTTGCACTTTGAGCACCATTCTCATAATTTGCCAGCATGGACGTATGGTCGACAATGATTTCATATGTCCGTGGCTCACTCTGTGATGAAACTTGTGCATTTTCCTTGATTGAGATGGTCTCGGCAATTACATTACTGCTGTTCTGCTACATATCATAATAAAGTGAAAGCAGGTCCTATTCTTTATCGACAAAGTCTGTGGTTCGTCGCGAGTGCTGAGTAGCAGTTTGCCGAATTATCCTGTGTCTCGACTCCTCGCGTCAGTGGGAGAGACGGCTGGAGAGGCGAGGTTGACGACGTACCTCATCGTTCACCTTACCTTCATCAATGTCCTTGTCGTCAAAACAAGGGATTCCTATCTCACGCCTCCGTTGATGGTGATCTACTGGCTGATTCTGGCATTTCTCGTCGGGTCGGTTGATATTTCTGCCTATTTTGATGGAATCGCTAGGATGGTCAATGCTTTCTGGACCAGATGACGAGCCAAGATTCATCTAAACGCCGAAGTATGCGACTGCGTCTTTCGTTTTGAAAGTGCGGGACGGAGATCCGTTCATCAGCTATCATAAGCTATGTCTTGAAACAAATCCTCTCGTGCATTACACTTACAATTTCGTACTTGATTCTATTGCTCGCTCGAGGATTCGTTATGGAAGAATGATGTCGGAAACAGATTACCGTGGGCCAAAAAAAACACAGGTCTATCAAAAAAGCGCTATCTATACTTGAGTTGCCGGGACATTAGACTTGCATCAAGGGCAAATAAATACATCAAAGAAGAAACGTTGTAGTGTTTTGGTATATATTAAAGATCTTAAGCTTATGTGCTTCTGAAGAATCCATCATTCTGAAGACCGACACTTTTCTAAATTTCCCTTCATGCCCCTCTATTTTCCCGTTAACCCAGAAAATTACCGGTCTGATCTTGAAGCTCGTTGGATGAAGGGCACCTATGAGCGTATACTGGCCATCATGTATTAAACATGCATGATCAGCGACAATATTGAAGTTGCACGCCACCCCTGAGCTATTTTTGACTTCCAGTACTCCATGTCGGGGACTACCGGATGCGTCGGCCAATCCCCGCACTTCGCATGCATCAATACGGGGTCCGTAATACCAGTCGCCATCTTCCCTCGTCCAATGAACATCTGGAAGATTCCTAAAAGCCTGCGGTGCCTCGGGAAGTATCTCCTCCATTGCCTGCTGCCATGATGGTCGCCAGAATTTGATTCCGTTCCCGGGTTTAGGGTACAAGAAGAACTCTGCGCGAAACCAACCGGACATGACGTTCATGAGCTCTGTCCAAGCGTCTTCCTCGGACTGACTGGCGTCGTATATTGGGATATGCCGGGAGTGGAAGAGGTATACCAGCGCGGCGACTTTGTCGACAGGTTTGGTTGATTTCCGCTTCTGCATTTGTGATAGTACCATGAAGAGGGAGGGCTTTCCCTGCATCATATGTCCTAAAGACTTCAGTTGCCCGTTGAACCTCCGTTGCATCTCCTCAGTCATGAATCGTTCATCGATTATGCCATCGTCGTGAGTTTTTCCCGCAATAAGTGGGTTACGAGGGGTCTCCTGTAGTGTCCAAGCTCGATTAAACCAACACCGATCGTCCTCAAAGTCGCTGGCAGTTTTGAAGCTCAGCGGCAACCCCAGCCCGCTCAGGTAACAAACGACTTGGTTAGTCCATGTATAAAGCCACCCGATTGCTGGTACGTCGACTTTCCACTCTTCCTTGCGGAGAGCCTCCCTTTGGTCCCACTCTTCCTGGCTTGGATTACCACGAGGGTCCACGCCCTGACCCTCCTGCCGCAAGCACAGAACATCCAACCAGACGTACTCGGCACCGAGGTTCAGCATCTCGATCCTGATGAGATCAAGGTCAACGTCTTTCGGTATCGGCACAGGCCATTCGTATCCATTGATGGGCGTCATCTCTCTCTTAAGATCCCGATCTACCACCCACGCATGTGATATCGGCAACGGGAGTTCGTTGGCAACCCAATATGGCACAACCCGATTAGCATGTAGATCCCAGAGGCGCCGAGGCGGTGCATCCACGCCGATCTCATTCTGTTCGACCAAATTTTGTCTCATCTTTTTATCGGATTGGTGCGCTTCTGTGATATATTTGTCAATTCCAAGGATATGACGATTGGTGCGCAAATGAGCGTAGGCAATGCCTAGGTCGTGATTTTCGGCGACAAAGTACTCGCATGCCCTGTATAGAGGGCTATCCAGAGAGCGAATTGGGGAGTTAAGTATCTCCAACATTCCGTCAACACCTAGCTCAGCACAGGAAATGTTGGCAATAGTGGATGGCAAGACTGTACCAGTGTAGGATCGTTGTTTCAGCACTAGAGTGTTTGATTCCGCAAGGCCGACTACGTCCGAGGCGGAGAGTGTGACCTCTGGGAGATACTTGTATTTCTACCGTTGTGTTATTCCATGGCCTTCTGGGCATGTTGTGGCGTGCTTACCTGGCTCATTTCTCCACGTTCATTCCCAGATTTGTTGGTTATCCTTTAGCCCTAATAGAATGAGGATACCAATTGTCAAAGATAACGCAATCAGATCTGACGTATATTGGTAACAAGGTATGGTTGCGGCGACAGGTCCCAGTCGTGTCGTCGTCGTTGTAGGACGCAAGCGATACGAATAAATGACATCAGACTAGTGTCGTGTCCCCATCAGCGGCACTGCCGAGCCCGAGAGATAGACGCCCAATAACCCCAAGCGGACGCGGAGTACCATTCAGATTCCACAGGCCAAGGACTGACTTCCGTCAAACTATACACCAGTTGTTTGGCGGCATACCACCATTTCTCTGTCGCTTGTCATAGGGAATCAACAGATCCGGCGGTTCGACCGTCTCGTCTTCACTGATACATAATCAATGTAGCCTCTGCGTCAGTTGCCAATTGACGCTTGTAACCTAAATCTTACCTTAGAGCCTAAGTCTTCAAATAGTGTCCGTTTATTGTCGAGACCGTCGAGGAGGCTACGATTTACGAAGGCTCGATTGTGAAGACATGTCAAAGATACAAGCTCGATTCCAAGGGAGATGTAAAGCGAAAACAAGCTCTGAAATGTCACCATGAGTTAACCGTCTAATACCTCCACCGCTTAGAACGGTCGGTCTCCTTCGCCAATTTCAGCGCCATGAACGGTAATCGAGCGACCTTCGTTCTGTGGTGAGATATCTATAGTATCGCGCATCGAATAGTTGATAGTGATGTCGCTGTGTACTGTGCCGATGCACCAGAGCAGACAGTGACCTGTAAATCAGCAAGGTGTCAGGGTAGTTCAATGAGAAAAGCGATGAAACGTACAATAGATGAGTTCCCAGGATGCGTTCCAGGAATCCTGTTCCTTGATAGGGTATAGTTCGCGACAGACCATTCAGAGTAGGGTGCGTGAGCGTTCAGTACAAAGACCGAGGAGTTTACAGATGATGGCGGTCGGCGTGTACTCGACCTCTTGCCAGCTAACGAGCGTCGGAATGTGTTCCAGGATGTACGCCTTGAATTCTCCGAGATATCGATTTGCCCTGCAAATGGCTTCGGCTATGGTCCGAGGGTCCCTATCTCTAGAATCCTCTATCCACGCTGCCTTGACGAAGAGTAATAGGTCTCCTAGAAGCAGTGGATTGCTCGGAACCATCCAGAACATGGGCGGTAGCTGCGGATGGAAAATAGGTCACGGAAGCAGGTGGATGTGGGCCATCGCGAGATGACTATGCATCTGTCCCAGATGTCCGTCGTCCCATAAGTTTGAAATTTGCTTCCCTTCGCTTTGTCGGGGTCGAGGAAGGGAGCTTATGCAAGCCTATACACAGCTAGATTGATTAATATTAGACACGAATCAGTATCTGAGATGTAGACTCACATCTCGCATAACAGATATATAGTCCTAGCGCTAGAGACATAGCCCACAAGCAACACGCGGGTAGGGTATTAAGCAGGAGTGCCACTTTCAGGCAACGGAGACTGTTCTAGGAATGCAGGCGCGCGCGGAGTCGCCAAGGCTATAGATGCTCGCGCCAGAGTTTCCCACGGAGCTCAGAAAATTGGCATACAGGACATAGACACCGAGCATCGTCAAAAAATCTGGAAAGATGTGCGATGCGACTACCGGCCCAGGAGAATAAAGTTCATATGAAGATTTGTCGTTGTGGCATTGTAACGAGAGCGGCGGCACCAGCATATGGTGAGAGTTTCTAAGGCTATGCACACTTTAGGGAGAGACACAAGTGAAAAAAGCGAGACATACTAGGTTACTCTCATTCATTTCCACTGTATCAAGACGTCAGTTCTCGGACACTCTTCTTTGCGACATGCCGTTCAGAGCGGACAGAGCCATTACAGAATATCACCGGGGCATACGAACCGATCGGTTGAGCATTGGTTCTGAAAATCCCAGGAACGTCAGACAGTGGACGTTGGTTGGAGTTCTTCTGATGAATGCACAAAAGGAAATGTAACGGAAGGCAACGCACTGGTATCTGCTCTGAGACAGAGAAATGTAAAAAAGTACCTTGCTCGACCGGAATTCAGGGCAATCGTGAGTACAAATTGTTTGTCATTCCTCGTGAAAGTGAGCGGGGACGGCTCCTAGTGAGAGTAATTCAATGAATACGAGAATAATAGTAATGATGCCAACCGTTATTCAGCTACTTCTCCCAGTGAACGTCATTTTCTTCCACGTCTTCCCGGTGAACCTCTACTCAATATAGAGTTGGGCCAGAGAGACGGGGGCAAGGAGATGTTGGCGGCGTAAAAGTAGCAGGCAGCAGAAGTATCCTGATTGGAGGTGCGAGGCGACGGCTACACGAGGAACTCAGGAAGACGGAAAGGAATAGTAGACACTGACTCGTACCACAATCACCATCGTCAAACATCGTCTTCCAGGGTGAGACTTATCTGATATTCGAAGCTATCTTAATCTGTGGCTAATGCTATTTCAAGTTCAGATAGAGAGGAGAGAGAAAATATAAAGACGCACCAATGCATGCATACATCACTCAATCAGGTCTTTGCATCCATCAAGCAGTAGTATCGACAAGGAGTGCACCGCAGCTCTCGTTTCCTGGGTTTGGTAGACTAGCCTGAAGCAAATTTCTCAGAACAACAACGTAGGTGAGGTGGTGGGCGGAGGAAAAGGTGAGTTTCCGAAAACGGAAGCCAAACGCGCACCACGTGATCGAGAAGTGGACGCGTCTTGAACGCATCGAGTTGTCCACTCTAAGCTTGTAGTGATCAGGATCGCTGGGCTCCGATATATCGAAGGGCTGAGACTATGTTATCGTATGTTATGGCCACCCGTGCACTATGCTGACAAGGCTAAAGTGCCAGTTCCTAAACCATGAAGAGTGAAAGGCCTTCTGCTCCTTCGCCTCCTACAGTGACTCGTGGCTCTCTCTGGTGACATGAAGACTCCAAGGTAAACTGTACGTGATTCTTCAAAAGCGAAACATGCATTGCTATGACGAGAACGAGAACCCATGGCAGGATGAGTAAGTTTTGTTCTCATGTTCTTCCTTCAAACTGAGGCGGAACAATAGAATGGAGAGAATCCAGATGTCGGAAATCGAACCATGAACTATGGCAGATATTTATCCTTGCAGCACAACCAGAAATGAAAATGCAAATGAAAGGTTCATTCAAGCTCAGATCATGGACCTCTATACTCAGAGTCATGGTCGTACAAGTGTACACGGAATCGCGGATCCTTGACGTCGTTGATAATAGCATAAATAAGGGAGGCGGACTTTGATCCTTTGGCGACGCATCACTATAGAGTCCTTCGCACGTTCAAGAACACCAAAGAAAATAAAGAGATACGCGCCTTACCCGTGAGATCATCTTTCACCATTCAGCGACTCGGTGCATTTGACTCGGCGATTCAATGGCAATAAACCCTAGCCGTCACCTAAACGAAGAACAGCAAGTGTGGTGCCTCGGAGATGATAATTTTCTCACTAATTTGTCCGGGAGGATTGAACAAAATGGGGGCTTCTTGAGCTTTATCCTCCGAGTTTTAGTCACCTTGTCCTGTTACCACTGTACAGCTGAGCAAAGAGTTTGCGAGTGCTATAGCGGAAGCATCATTTTGATGGTATAAGTTGGATCCACTGAAGGCCGCCATGGATAAGTGTATGCTTCGTCCTTGCGCGGAGGTGAGTTTGAGGACGAGAGCGAGGATAGAAAATGAAACTACGGCTCGAAGGCTCTTACTCAAATTACGATTAGGCATTGTAGGATAGAAAACTATTGAGACGCACCAAAATGTCGAGTTAGGTCACCGGCCGGTCAATTTCACCATCAAAATTGCATCGTTTCCTTCTTCTTTGGTCTGCTTTGCGACAGCAGCCGTAATATCTCGGTTCTGCCTGCCATGCCGATCTTAGTACGGTACTAAGCCTCCTATGATTTCACTTTTTCTATCCCTGCTAGTCGACAGCGAACTCATTAGCGTCGCCATAGAAGGCTCTCTCGGTACTCTGTTCTAACGACACTCCTTCATCCATTATTGAGTACACGAGCCCGAGATCATAGGTCCTTATTTGGCCAAGAACTATTGCTTTGAGCCTGTGCGACGCTTTGAAGTAGTAGGGACTTATGGGAACCGACTTTTTCAGTTGACAATAGAAATCGATGATGACCAACATCAGGACTTTGATGGCAACATCGATGGTTTTAACGACGACGGCGCGGGAAGAGTACTTGACTTTCTTGTCTGCATCGCTCATTGCTTACCGATGAACAGATTATGACGAGGATGCACATGTAATCAAGTCGTAGTAATGTTCTTAGCTTTATGGTGCATACACTATGCCTCAAAGTGTTATTAATGCCACCAGTACGTAGGCTTAACCTGCTCGGTCGCATTCCTGATAACTTATTCTCGCTTTAGCTATCTCAACTCCGTAACGATCTATCTATACCGCTCACCATTACATTGCTATTGATGACGATATCTTCCTTCTCGCACCGCATTCAACGTATTCTCTTCTCGATAGTTTGCTCATACTTGCTGGACGCGGTCTAGAACGCCTCGCTCTCAGTTGCGTGCTGCTATCCTGGTGTGTCTAGCTCCATCGAGGATCCAGCAGTGAAGATGGCCTTTATGGAGATGAAGACTTCCATCCAAACGATGACTGGTGGTCGTCCATGCTGTAGTAAATTCTGCCGATTTAATGTGCGTTACTCTCTTCTTTCTTGCCCGGCCCATCTGTCTTGACAGTCACCAGATGAACGAGTTTTCTTGAGTTACCTCGACTCCTATCCTCAAAGACCTTTTCCTTGCACAATCCGTCGTTCACCACCTTGTGAAAGCATTGTCGATGCTACCACGTATCTCCGTCCCATCTGCTATGCCAAATCCCATTTTAAGTACAGATCGCCTTCTGGCATATGAATTGAGACCAGGTATACTGGCTTCCAGTCCGACAACTACGACTAGCCTAAGTCAGACCTCTCCCTAGCACATCAGAGATTATATATCAATTCACCCATAAAGGAATTTCTTGTAATTATATCTCGGATGGTCTTGACGCATTGCGGAATAGGGTTGAGCAAAAAAGTACCACTTTTTTACAAAAAATGTTTTTTACAGTAATTTACCTGTTTTTTACATGTTATTTACATGTGAGCTCAGAGACCCAGATTTTCGTTGGTTAATTACAAAGTCACGTGTATAGCTAGAGGCCTAGGGAAGGCATGAATGGTAGCCTGCAAGTATCTATCTTGTGCCTATGAGCAAGACATGAGCACCAGAGCCCTCTGTAGCGAGAGATACACCTTTGGCAGCAGCTTCCGGCATGTCGCGGCAGCGCGGGAAATTTTTTGAGTCACCAGCTAAATTAGTCACGTGATGTGTTATTTACATGTAAATTACCTGTAAAAAACTTCTCGCCTAGATGCCGATGTAATTTACCTGCAAGAAAGTCTGGATGGAGTTTTTTGTGCAGCCCTATTGCGGAACAATGAGTGGGTCCATTTCAAATTTGGAATATGCCGACCAGGGTCTCTTCATCCCTTTGTACTTCCGCATTGTTTCTTATTTGGTATCCAAGTTTCGGGCTAGTGTTATAAACCTTTTGATTGTGCCCTGAACATCAAAATCCCCCCACAAAAGCCATATGTAAGAAGTCTCGTATCTTCCCTGACTGTGGACCATCCAATGACTGACCACTTTCCAGTCACAGCCATGACATCGACCAAGAGTTGAGTACTTTCCGCCCTGTGTTACTGTGATGTGACATCCAGAAAAGGGAATTTTTAGATGAGCTGGCTCGCATGAAGTCGAGTGGCGAAACAACAGCTAAGTATTATAGCGCAGAGGTACTCCAGGCCTGCCACTAAATTTAACAGCACTATCACATTTTCAAGAAAATTTTGTGAAGGATAGGTTTATTGAAAATCTACAGAGAATACATTGGCTAAGCTACATTAAGTGTTACTGGACTCGCGCTCTGCTGCCACTCAGGACTACAGAAACAACGAAGGCGCGACATGGCATATTGAGGACGGCCTATGCGAGCCAGGGAGTTTGGGGTCGACGAGTTGGGGTCGCTATTGTGTTGTTGTTGTCATGGGGATAGTGGTTGTGGGCATAACATGGTGACGGCCACTAGTGCAGGTGGGGATCAGAGAGTAATGCGTGTTGGGGAGTGGGCGTGTGAGCTGGGGGAGAGCGAGGGATGACAGTGACTGTCGACTGGTCGTGGTAATAGTCAATATTCAAGATGAGCTGACCCGTGTTTCCGGTCAGCTTGACTGAAAATTCCCTTTTTTGGATTCATGTGGCAAAGGTGTCAAGGGTGGAAAGTCAAAAATTTCGACCAAGCGGTCTACTTGTGCTTTTCTCAGTGATTTGCTGTCCTGATTCAATTGGATGTCAACATCCAGTCGTTCTCCCCAGCTCATTGCGCTATTGTCCACCAACGGCATACCAACCACCTTTCAAGCCGCTCAGCTGAAGGTTTCTATCGATGTTCTCAACACACCCATCACCAAGATCCAGAGTGAGATTGACCTGCTCTGAAGCGTGGCTGCATCTCTGGAGACAAAGATGGAATGACTCAAAGACATTAGGCACGACTACTGTGCGGCATTATCTCATATTTGTTGCTTACCCACTGAGATCCTCGTCGAGATCCTGTGCTGCACGTCCAAAGAGAAGACTCAACTCAAAGACCCGGGTCCCTACCGCATCTTTGCATTCAATGTGTTCAAGACCGGAGCAGGGCCATGGTATCTTGGTCAGGTGTGCAGCTCGTGCAGAGAAGCCACACCGTTCCTCTATCCTGAGATCTGGTTGACAATGGAGATCACTTGGCCATGTAAGCATTCGGAGAAGGAAGATACAATGATCCCTGCTCCGAAGAAGGATATTGTGGCTCTTAATTGGGTGCTGGAGCATAGTCAGAATTGTCGCCTTGATTTTTAGTTCAGGTGTTGGGGGTTCGATAAGGAGGGCTCCGATGATCAGGTTGAGGAACCTGGAGAAATCAGCCAATGCTTTGATCTTTTATTAAAGCACTCGAACTGTTATGGATCCATTCAACTGTGTTAGACCCGATGTCCTAACAATGAGTAGACAGTCAGCTGTATCGCGTTCGTACAATCACTGCTGAATCTTGACGCGTTAGAAGACCAAGACTAATGCTTTAGCACTTAGCATGAATGACTGTGTTTCGGTATGAATAAACTTTAGCTCAAAGCTAGGGAATATACAGCTTTGAGTAAACTACTTTTATACTAAGTCAAGAGTCTGTAATGAGTACTAAGATGAGGGTACCGTGTTAGAAGATGAATAAGGCGAATACACGGTAACCTAGAATAAAGTACATGTCGGGCGAGTGTGACTTCATAGCAATGTGAAGACTCCGTGGAGTCGCGGATGGAAAAGAAATAAATCGTAACATTACCCCCTTATTAAGGCAGGCGTCCCGACTGCTGTTAAGGTATGCCCGTAGGTTCTAGTTGCGATTTAGTGTCCGTAGAAGGGTCGTTGTGCCCCCCGAATATGTCCCAGAGCTCGTAGAGTTCGTCCCAACTCCTGAGTTTCTTCCCCGTCCTGGGGTCTGTGTGATACTCCCAATCCTCCTTCTTACCGTTGACCATATTTACGTTTTTGGTGAGATAGTTGTCAATGAGCTCATCGGCGTCCATGTCGTCCTCTCGCACCCAGGTGTTCGATTCTGGTCCATAGCCTTTCCACTTGACGAAGTAATCTGTAGTCCAACGCCATGGTTCTCCGGCTTTTCCTCTGATTTTGTGTTCTCTGCTGTCGAGGACTTTCTCGATTTCGTAGTGTTCTTTGCCGTCGATGAGGTCTGGTGGAGGTGGAGGTGGCTGTTCTTGGTTAGGGAACACGGGTGGTGTGTATGGTGTAAGGAGTGATTCATTGAAGGTGGGATGTATATGCCAGGTTGAAGGGAGTTTCAGGGTATACGCTGAAGCTCCTTTCTTCGATACGATGAGAAATGGACCTGTGCGTTTGTCGTCGAGTTTCTTCTTTGGTCGTGGGAGATTAAGGTTGGTTGTGTCGAGCCATACCTTGTCTCCTGCTTGATACTTGATTGCAGGTCGTTTCTTTTTGTCGTATTGGGCTTTCATTTGGGTGGTGGCTTTTTCCAGAGCTTGTTTGGCCTCTTCATGGATTTTCTGCATTTCTGAAACGAAGGTGGTGGATGCAGGCGTCCGGAAGGGTGCCTTGGGTTTGGCGCCAGGGAGGATGTCAGTGTTATAGCCATAGTTAACCTCGAAGGGGCTTTTACCGGTGGTGGAGTGTACGCGGTTATTGTGAGCAAATGCCACAAGGGGTAGCCATTCAACCCAGTCGTCTTGAAGGTGGTTAACGAATATTCGGAGGTATTTTTCAACCTCTTGATTGACTCGTTCTGTTTGACCATCTGTCTGGGGATGATAGGTGGTGGATGCGTTTGCCTTGATCTGTAGCAAGTCATAGAGGTCTTTCATGAACTTGGAAACAAACATGGTGCCTCAGTCGGAGATGACGACCTGGGGCATTCCATGCTTGGCGTAAACTTCGTCTCGTAGAATCTTGGCCCACCCTTCTGATGACAGCTCCGTGGTACATGCTATCGGTATGATTTCCTTGGAGAATCGGTCGACGATCATTAAGATTGCGTCTTGACCGTTGCACCTGGGTAAACCAGTGACCATGTCAATGGAGATGTGTGTCCAAGGTCAGGAGGGGATGGCGTTTGGATGAAGGGGCGCTGCTTTTGCTTGAGTGCTCGACTTTGTTCGTTGGCACGTTTCACAAGCGCGTACGTAGTTTTCGATGTCCTTCTTCATCTTGGGCCACCAGTATTCTCATAGGACGAGTTCTTTGGTCTTCTCAATGCCAGGATGTCCCGCCGTGATATGGTTGTGAGATGCTGCGATAATTTCCCCTCGCAATGCATGATCTTGGGGAATATAGATACGGTGATCGTAATAGATCAAACCGTCATCTAGCTTCATCCCGCGATCATGGTTGAGGGACGCAGAGACATTCTTGTCCCATCATTGGTGGTCGAGCGTGGCTTGTTTGATTTTGGTATGAACTTCCTCAATCGTCGGCATGACCAATGCCCGGAAGTGTTCTGGTTTGAGGACGATAACCTCATCGTTGTCCTCCTTTCCTTGCTCGTGATCTGCTCTGCGACTGAGTAAGTCGGCTTTCTTGTTTGACGCTCCTGGTTTGTGGTGGAGAGAGAAATGGTATTCCACCAACTCTGTTACCCAGCATGCTTGGCGGCGATTCAGCTTCTGGGGTTTTCGGAAATACTGGAGATTTTGATGGTCTGTCCAGATTTCGAAATCCTGAGCCGCTCCCATTAAGTAGTGTCTCCATTTGTCGAGCGCAAGCATAATTGCGAGCAGTTCTTTGTCGTAAATTTCGTAATTTTGCTCTGTCACCGTTAGAGACTTGGATAGAAACGTGACTGGGCGCCATTTTCCATCTTGCTCTTGCGATAACACAGCGCCTATCGCTCCCTCGCTGGCATCCGCCTCGACTCGGAACTTGCCATTTTCTGTGGGTATTGCCAATACCACTTCTTTGGCGAACAATCTCTTCAACTCTTCAAAGGCTTTTTGTTGCGCTTCCCCCAATTTCCATGGATTGTTTCCTGTCAGCTGTGTCATGGGTTTGACCACCTTGCTGTATCCTTTGATGAAACGTCGATAGAAATTGGTGAAGCCTAAGAACGACTGTAGCTGCACTTTCTTGGTGGGTACAGGCCACGCTGCTATTCCTGCGATTTTGACTGGATCCATGCGGATGCTGCCTTCGCTGATGATGACTCCGAGGTACTCCATCTCTAAGGTCTCGAACTCGCATTTCTCCGCTTTAAGGAATAGCTTGTTCTTTCGTAAGACCTTCAAGACTTCGCGCGTGATGCGCCGATATTCTGCCTTGGTTTTTGACATGATTAAAATATCATCAAGGTAAACTGTTACGGCACCGGACGCGATGAGATCTTTGAAGATGTTGTTCATCATCCATTGGAAGGTTGCTGGCGAGTTAGTGAGTCCGAAGAACATAACCGTGGGTTCGAACAACCCTCGATTTGTTCTGAATGCTGCCTTCCACTCATCTCCACTTTTGAAGCGAACGTTGTTGTAGCTCCACCGAATGTCAAGCTTGGAAAAGAACTTGGCGCCCCGTAGCCTATCCATGAGCTCAGAGATGAGAGGAAGCGAGTAACGGTTTTTAATCGTCATCTCATTGAGCTTATGGTAATCTTGTATGGGTCGTAACTTGCCATCTTTCTTTTTGACGAAGAAGAATGGCGAAGCCATGGGTGACTTTGATGGTTGGATTCGTCTGCTCGAAAGGTTTTCGTCTAGGAATTTGTCAAGCTCTGCCTGTTCATTGCGATTGAGAGGATAGACTTTGCAATCTAGGTTGGCGTTTGCGTTGGGGATGAGTTCAATAGCATGGTCCCACATCTTTGGCTCGGGCAATTCGTCGAAATTTTCCTTTTCGAATAAATCGGCGAAATCCCTGCACCATTCCGGGACCATCATTTCGAACGTTTTGGCCTCCTTCCCTTCACTAGCCTTGGCGGCGAGGTCATTCGCATGATGAGCGCATATGAGGATAGCTTGTGTAAAGTCTATCATGAGAATGGTGTCTCCCTCTTCGAGCTCCTCGTCCCACTTGTCGTCGGGATCTGCATCTGGTAGCACGAATGGAGACTTTCAGCATTGGCACCGGGCAAACGTCAATCCCCCCGACTTCCAATTAATGATTGGGTTATGTCGGGCGAGCCAGTCATGGCCCAGGAATATTTGTCTGTCGCCGAGTTCTGTTACGGCTAAGTCTATTCGCTCTGCGTGATCCCCAACTATAAGTCGGATCTCGGCGTATTGGGTAATTGATCCCCCTTGATTACGTGTTCCATCGGCATTGTAGACCGGAATGGGCGCGGCGGTGGCATGTGTCAGGATATTGTGCTTTTTGACAAAAGCCCGATTGATGGCACTACTGGTGCACCCGCTGTCTACTAATGCAGTTGTCGCAATTTTGGTGATGTTCTCTAGGGTCTCAATTTGAACGTTGATTGTCAAGTCCTTGCCTTTCCCGCTCAATGCGCTGATGTACCACCTTGGTTGCCATAGTTCTTCGAGCCACCAAAGTGCGTCAACACGCATTGCTTTTCGCATTCCTTCGATCATGTCGTCCACGACTTCCTCTGCTCGTGCCTTGTGAATCCAATTCTTTAGGATTGCCTTCGCTTCTGACTCTGTCCTGGCTTGTACTATGCCGCGCAGAGTCCACTCCGCTCTGAATGGTTTGAGCCACTCGCTGTAGGTCTCACCACTAGTATAAGTGCGTGAGAGCTGCGGGGCCTCCTTAGCCGTCGCATCGACCCGTGAGGGCTCGACTACCGTTGGCGAGGTCACTGCAGTTTCTATGTCTATAGGGGAAGTTAATTTACTCTTCTTGTTCATCATGAAGCTAGTGTCGTCATCTTGGTCCACGACCTCAGACATTTCTACCTTATGCCCCCTATGTACTGCCTGGGTGCTAGCAGCTTCCTGTCCTACGGCTTGCTTGTCGGTCGTGGAATGGGAGGTGTCTTCCTCGAAGGCGTCACCCCGTAAAGGAGCAACAGGTTGGGCTGACACCACCGAACGAGCGATTGCCTTAAGCTTCTCACTGTCCGTCAGGAGGTCGCCTTCAACCGGTCCCTTCGAGCCTGTCACTGTAGTAGTCAGGTCCCTCGTTTCATTCGGTGTTCCCCCGTCCTCGAGTTACCCTGCGTCTCGACAGGCATTGGCAACTGGTTGGGGGCACTTACTCGATTCTGGTTCGTCCTCGATCTTCTTGGCGTAGACAGGTTTTGGCCCCAAAGCCCCCACTGATGGTAACGGGGATTTACACTTTGGCAGACATACGGTAATCTCTTTTCCCAGAGGAGGTTTCGCGGCGAGATCCACTGCCTCGACTGACGCTATTCCCTCGAAACTCCCTGCGAGGCAGGGACTCCGTAGAGCCGTAAATGCAAGGGAAGAAGCGTCAAACGCTAGTTCCCCCGTCCCAACCGGTCATGCGTTCGTCACTGCGGCTTGAAACTCCATCGCTGGAGGCCTCGACTGGCGCAACGCCGTTATGCTGGGTGTCGTTATGGTGGACGACTTTCCATTCGCTTTCGCCTGTGATAGGTTACTCATCGAAGGTCCAGCCGGTAGCCTGACTACCGCTGGTTCCTGGGATCCTGTGTGATTCTTGCTTAGTTTCTGGTCTGATTGCGAAGTCGCGGGTATATTCGAATGCGCGGTAGATACTACAGAAATATAAGTACATTTGTCAAGCACAATGTGCGTACCAGATGAAACTAAGTCCTTGGCCGAGTAAGTCGAATCAATTACTTCTCGGCGTCCTCTTTTACCTCCTCGACTGTTGCCATTACTTCTACCGTTGGATGGTTGTCCCAGAAAGTGTTGACCCGACAGAGATGTTCCTCCCTAGTCTTCGGCTTGCTGGGGCAGTCGCACTTAAAGTGACCTAGCTTTCCGCATCGGTAACACTTTGTCGTCGCGGTTGCCACGCTGATGTCCATGGGCACTCCTTGTCCTCCATAAGTGGTTCCCGACGACGTCCTTTGTGTCGGTACACTTGTCGATGCTGCTCCCTTTGGTGCCGGTCCTTTTGGCGTTGGTACCAATCGCCCCATTCCTTCCGCTTGCTTGAGACGCCAGTTGTAGTCGATCCAGAGTAGACGTGCCTTCCAGTCGTCATAGAGAACTGGTAGGTTGCCGTCGGCTGCGAAGATAGTATTTCTACTGGTTTCGCGAGCTGCTCGTTTGATCTGTGCAACCATTACCTGCTCATTCTCGCGTACTCCTGAGTAGTGGGCGAGTTCCTCAAACTCCTGGAAGAACTTGTCGCCGTCCTTGAAGTTCACCTGTCTGAGCTTCTCCCAGGCTGCGTGTCTGATCTGTTTGTCAGCGTCCTTCCAGAACCTTGCCCTCAGATGGGTTTCGAAGTCCTCATAGGTGGGGTATAGTTGTTCCCCGTCGGTGTTCTTTCCTATGATTCTGGATTATAGTTCCCACCACCTTTGCGCCTCGCCTGCAAGGCATGAGACGCAAAAGATTACTTTATGAGGGGGGTAGAAGAAGTGGCGGTTGAATAAACCAAAGTGCAATTCGCACTTCTGGAAGAAGCGGGAGATGTCGTTAGAATCTCCGTGGAAGTCGTCGACCTCTTTCAAGATCTTTGGTTTGAACTTGTCGTAAGGGGCGATGTGCCCGGCGGTGAGCACCCATGGCACGGGGGGAGTAGGTGCTTTTGGAGGAGCTGGATGGCACGGTAGTGCCCATCGCTGAGGTGCGGCGAGAGGTTGTGGTGGTTGAGCAGGTTGCCCACCTCCACCTCCTCCAGATGAGGAGCCTGCACCTGCGAATGGTCTGTAGCTGCTTGTGTATGTTCCAGGTGGCTCATTTCCTCTAACGTAGGAGAAGGAAGTGACTGAGGCGTGGGGAGGTGGTACTGGTGGTTCGTCGGGCATCGGCATTTGGATGTCAGCTTCTGCTACGATGTCTTCGTAGGGAGCCATGGGTACCATTGGTGCGTCTAGATGGACTTCATTGTACAGGAGGCGAGCATTCCTCTCGGCCTTGTACTGTAGAATGTCGTCTGCTGGTAGGTTTCTATTTTTCTTCATAAAATAATCATTCCCAGCTTGGGTTTGCCCCCAAGCCAGAATGAAGGGTAACTCATAAGCGTAATATTCATAAAGCTCATGATACTCAGCTCATTTTAATCTGATTGGAATAGCGACGCTGAGATCCGTAGCTGTTCTCTGGTAAAATCTGATGGATTCAGGCAGATCCATCTCCGGTAGCGGTTCATGGATGGAGCGTCGGCTCAGAGGTCATGGCTGAGTCTGACCTTCCATCGGGGTGGGGGGTCGTGTCTGGGAATGGCGTGGGGGGTCGAGGGATCTCCTGGAGGGTGCCCTCTCCGCTAGTCTCACTGGTGAAGTACTCATAGTATCGCGACTCAGGGGGCGCGAGTAGCTCCGGTGGAGGTCGTGGCTCTGCAGTGAGTTGTCGGTCCATTCATCCCCAACGTCTACGGTGTAGTCGGGGTCGACGCGTCGGCTCTTGCTGCTCGATGACATTTGACCAGTAGCTGCTGTCGTTTGGAACTGGGAGGGTTGAGCCACTGGCGACGGGTTCCTCGAATGATACAGGCTCGAGTGCCGGCTGCCAGGTCGTGGCTGGTCGATCCCAGACACTGGGCGCTCCTCGGTGCTGCGTGTATGGTGAGATTGGGGGAGGGGTCCTGTGCTCAGGCGAGCCATCTCGTGGGGCAGGGATGTAGGCGCTAAGGGGGATGGTGATGTTATCCCAGAACTCACTAGGGCTGACCGGGGCTGAGGGTGCTGGAGGATCGGCATCCCAAGTATGGTCACGGGTGGGAGGGGCGGTGACTCGTACATCGTGGCCCACGTCGAATCCCCTGCCATTCTCTCTGTAATGGGCGTACTTGCCGGGTGAGGGAGATCGAGGGATATCTGGGCAATCGTCGGCAGAAGTGGTGGGGGAGACGATGATAACTGGCGTGCACCTTCTGGAAGGGGTAGGAGGCCTTGGCGCAGGGAGGACAGGAGAAATCGACCGAAGAGAGTTCTCCTCCGACCTCGCGGCTCTGTCGTACTTGTGGAGCGGGATCGGTCGCCGTGGTAAGGGTGCGTTGATTCTGGGTGGTCGCTGCTTGAGCGGGATGCCATAATATGGGTCTACAGGGGGAGACAGGGGAGGAGATGGTGCTGGGGAGTTTGTAGGGACTGTGGGGTTCGGGGTCCTCTGTGCTTGTAACTGTCGATGCTGGATCCTAAGTACAAGCAGAAAGGCTATAGACAGGAAGGTGGCGCTGGGGATTCCTAGTGCAAGTGCGAGGATAGTAGCATTGTTGCTGTCCATAGAGGTGTTCCGTGAAACAGAACATTAGGCTAGGGCTCCATGAAACAGAGCGATAGGGTAACTAGAAAGCTTTGAGCTAATTGTTAGACCCAATGTCCTAACAATGAGTAGACAGTCAGCTGTATCGCATTCGTACAATCACTGCTGAATCTCGACGCGTTAGAAGACCAAGACTAATGCTTTAGCACTTAGCATGAATGACTGTGTTTCGGTATGAATAAACTTTAGCTCAAAGCTAGGGAATATACAGCTTTGAGTAAACTACTTTTATACTAAGTCAAGAGTCTGTAATGAGTACTAAGATGAGGGTACCGTGTTAGAAGATGAATAAGGCGAATACACAGTAACCTAGAATAAAGTACATGTTGGGCGAGTGTGACTTCATAGCAATGTGAAGACTCCGTGGAGTCGCGGATGGAAAAGAAATAAATCGTAACAAACTGGCTCTCGTGCCATCTTTCCTATCTCGTCTCTCGCTTGTTCACAGAAGAGTAGACAAAATTGAGGATGTATACTTGACATGTATACCTGATGCAATGTCTGGGACTATGGACGCGTTCGAAATCGCCCCCAAGTTAAAAACTTTGGACATATCGGGCATGCATGCAGAAGCGTACATTCCGTTCCCTGACGATAACCTGGTCTTATTTTCAGATTGCAGGCCCCTTCTGGATTGCAAAACAGTACCACAGTGCTTGGATATCAATCCATCAGCACCAAATCTTTTCTATTTCTCATACCATCACTACAGCAGTCTTGTCCCATTGTCACCTGGTCCATACCATCCTCCGATTGTACACCAATCTCTTCGGAGACTTTCAACATCACTGGGAGCATTCATTGATAGCCTAGTGGTACCAGGTTTGACTTGGATGACTTCAGGATCAGTTGAGAGTAACAGGATCATCATGTGCCCCAGAGACGCGCTCTCCCACCTTTACATCTTGGTCGTTCGCTCCCACTGTTCCCTGACTATACTTACCTTCATAGATGCAATAATGGATGAAAACCTAATTCCCATACTCCAATTATCCCCACAGCTGATCTCACTCCACTTCAAGTGTAAGCAGCTGTCAAGGGAATCGGATGCGACTCTCAAGTCTCTTTTTCTCGACAGGTCTGAGACTATCCATGTTGGAGATACTCTCCATAATACACTACTTCCCTGTTTGAAGTGTCTGGAGTTCATGCTTTACAATGTCAAATATCATGCTGTGAAGTATCTGGATGTCGAATTTGTTGACATGGTGTTTCCCGGCATGTTCTGCTCGGTTTGCAGAGGCTTGAGTTCTGAGTCCTGTGTATACAGGATTCAGTCTATGCTAATCTGAGCAAGGGGTTTGCGCATTTTATATACATGATATTAGGTCCAAAAAAATTTTTAGCCCTCACTGGCTCGACCAACCGACCAACCCTCATGAGAATAATATTTCAAAGTAAGATGTATCACATAATCTATATGATGACATCATACCCTTTGGTTCTTGCAAGACCCCTGAGTCAACCTGTTCTTGAACTTGTAAGTTGTGGGTTTGGCATGACCTGATGATACTTTAATGCATTATATTAGCTTTCTTGATTTATACTGCTCACTGGAGTACTGTGGAGCATGTTTGATCTATGCCAGGCCAAGTGGCAGCACCAGCAAATGTTTCTTTTTTGAAGTTCTGTGCTTGTTCACCAAAATCCTGGTGAATCATTGTTAGAAAGATAGTAAACAGCTAGAATATATGCTATGAAACACATCATAATGCTTGGATGGTTATATTTTTCAGTTGGAGCAGGTGAGGTCCAAAAAAAATTTTAGGCATCTTGAGGTCAACCAACTGACCGACCTGATGTGCTGGAACAATGGTCCACCAACCCCTTGAATCTAAGGCTTTTTGTGGCTGTGTCTAATTGTGATAGTCTGACAATTCACCATGCCATATTGCCATCTGTTTCCGCATTTATGGCATGCTGTCATTCTCAGGTTCAACCATATGGCCTTTTCAGGGGTGCTTAGTCATCTGTTTTTAGGCAGCAATGCTCTTTCAACACAGACCATGTGTCAATACTTTTCTGTTACACTTGCATGCAGACATACTCCTACTTTGATGACATCTAGTACCCAACCCTCCTCTTCAACATTGTCTTGGGTGCTTCACCTTTCTCCTTCTGAGCTGTCTTTTCCTGCATATTTGGATTATGCATTGACCTTTCTCTTTCCTGCAATGATGTCAGCTTGACTATTCATATTTTACAATGCTTGGTGAAGTACAGTCATCACTTGGTCTGTTGGACAGGCAAATTTGTGGCCAATTTATAAATTCACACATGGTGTTTTCTGGCTGTAAAAAAAATCTTAGAATTACGAACCAATGTTTCACAATGTGCTCCCCAACTTTCAGACCAATCCCTCAAGAATTGTTGGCACTATGAATTTATTTCGATGAAGGTCTGGATTTCCAGCTACTGGAGCCTTTGTACACCGGTTTCTGTGTGCGAAATTTGGTGTACAGTTACCTGATTTGGACAGCCGTTTCATTGCTGAGACACTGGTTTTCACTCATTTTGCCTGTAGCATCAGAACAGCAAGGTGTTGGGTGAACATATTGAAGAGAAATTTTGTTCTAATGTTATGAAGAACAACCTGGTATACAAAGCTAGCTATTCTGTAGCCCCCTGTTGTCACTATAATTGAATTATATTTTCACTCAATTTCATATCTTCTATCAATGATTTCTTGCAGCAAGATATGTCACTGTCAGCCTTGAGTTGTGTTGCATGTATGATGCTTTGGATAGCTCCCTTTGAAATAAATAGAAATCTATATGTCTCATGCAGCTCAAACAATTTATATTGAATTGTATAAAGGAATAGTGGTATACAAAAGACCAGGTGATGACTGTACCTTTGAGAAGCTCTCATCTGTAAGGGCAGTTGACCTTAACTTTAGCTTGAGCCTTTTCTGGCCTGTCCTAGTGGAAACAGCAATTATAGACATCCAAAGATTTGAGCAATTCTGCCCATCAGTCAGTCTTTCATGTGATTATCAAGTCCCAAATTGGACTCTTGGCTTGTGCTGGTTCTTCCCTTTCTTGTATCCACCACTCATCCTTTTTGAGCAATGCTCTATCTCGTATTTGGCCTGAATCTCCTCTGCCCTTGCACAACCAGTACAACATGCACTCACTTCCACATGATGGTCAATATTGGACCTTGTTTCACAGCAGCCAATACTGCAATGTCCATCTTAGTTTGGGATCATCAACATGGAGCTGTGTCACAGGCTAGTGATAGTTGGGATGTAAAACGAGTTTGGCATTGAGCGGTATTCAGGGTATAGGTACCCACTAGGAATGGGAATGGTGGGGCATCTGGTGTTGTTAGGATGATAAGTGTGATTACTGTACTATTTCTTTCAATTCAAACCATGGTGTGATGCGTGATGTGTTTGGACCAATTTGAACACTCGAATGGGGCATCGGGGATGTATGACATATGAAAAAAATTCAAACCTCAAAATTGGGAGTCAGCTTTGATTGTACAGCTTTAGGATGAAATTTTGAAACATTTTTATAACCAAATATCAAAAAGGAAAGTATTTCTGTCGAATTTTCAAGTTTTTATCTAGTTAGAGCTTCATTAGGGCAATTTTTTGGTTTTGGACTGGTGACAGAGTGCAAAATCAATTCGAACGAGCCTCCCATGATGCATGACTAACAGTAGTTTTTTGTACTCGAATGGGGCCTTTGTGACATGTGATGTTCGATTTGAACAAAATAGTACAGTACCAGTGATGAGCCTCCAGGCTCTGTATGATAATTGCCATATTTCATCATGGCAAGGCACCTTTGATCAACAATCATCCTAATATGGAATCGTCGCATCACTCAGAAGCAACTAGTTGACATGCCCACCAATCACTTAATGGAATGACATGATTGACCTGAGTACCCTTCCAGCTATGACAATTACAGCTACGGCAACTACAGACCATGTTTACTAAGGCTGTTACAATGCCAAGGCCTCGAGAAAATGTAGCTCCACACATACTCCTCAGTACAATGACTATTGTGCCGTAATCCACAGCTAAACAGCACTTAATGATCTGCTCCTCACTCAATAAAACCATATGGTTTCTGTCCGAACACAGCAACATTGAAGAGTTGCTGTTACTTTCAAAGGCAAAAGACCATATGTTCCCTACAATTTTACTAAGCCAAGGCCTTACAGCCTTACTAAGTCGCTCATATTATACTATTTATAAATTCATACTTGTAGTATAAAAGCTAGCAAGAAAAATGTAGCTAGCCAGTTCACCATGAGTTCACAATGAGTTCATCTCAGTTTGGCTACAGACTACACCAGTAAACTACATTTATTCACCATTGTACCGCAATACACCATTTGCCCCAGCATATTCTCGATTGCACATCAACTCTTAAACTCACCAGAGTTATTCCATGGTTTTTTTTAACTGTGAAGAGTTCTTTCACACTCGCTCTTTGCTCTTAACACTATTGGTACATGATCATATTGTGCGAATACATGATTGCTGTGCCATACCTCACTCACCTCATCTTTTATTAGGCCATCATCATTTCACTTTCACACCATTGGAGTTTTCACCGTTTCACTTTCGCCATTGTTATCATCACCCACTTGGGTAGTCTCTGAGTAGATTTAGGATCAGTATCAGCAAGTTTTCATATTGCATCAGTATAGGACACTCCCTCAAGTGGACTTGAAGGTTAGTTTTGACATAGGATAGATTGTTTCAGTACAAGACCAGTTTTAACATCGACTCAGTACCATCACACCATACAGGACCAGTATCATTGCCAGTTTTCGTAGTTCCATGTTTTCTCTCGACATTCCATCCTCAGTACTCCTTTCTATGTTTTTACTCACCTCACTCAACCTCAGCATCACATTTTCTCATTGACTCTCTCACTTCTAGACCAATTGCCATCGGTTTAGTCCATCTTCCATCGTTTGTCCTACATAGATTACCGTCTAGCAATGTTTTCTAGTTTCACAGCACGTTTTCTCAAATGAATTCATGGTATTAATGTCATAACCATTTCCATCCCCTCTCACTTCGAGAGATCCCTACTGGCTTATAGCCAAAGCATCTAGTACTCAACTACCAAGCAGTACTACTTCGCAGACTTAAAGTCACAGTGTATACTTGCATATAGAGGAATTGATTTACTGCATGGAGGTGCCTCGAACCACTGGCACACACAATTGCCCTGATTGCTGTGCTACTACATTAACTCACCCAATCTCATTCTGAGTTGGTGTTGCCATTGCCATGGAAGTCTAGGCTCATCAACACTCACTAATCATGTGCTGCAGTTATCAAGCCAAAGCAAAAGTTCACTTACTTAGCAAGTACAGTTCTGTAGTATAAAAGATAATGGCCTGTAGATAGAAAAGAATAACAATCCCCTAGAGGATACATACACCATGCATATCACCCAATACACGTGAATTAAAGTTAATATCTCTACATTCTTAAGAGATACAACACTTTGCGAGCTTTCTAAAGACTCGCTACTTACCAAGTGTTAAATAACTTGATTCACGTCCTCTCATCCAAAACACAAGCAGGAATATTCTACAAAGATCACCTTGTTTGTCATTCTTGTCTCATAAATTTGCATACCTGCAGACTTCAAAGGGTAATCCATAGCTAGGATTCTGAACTTAAGTCTCTAACACCAACAGTATACTGTTCCTATAAGTTAGGAACAACACTAATACAAGTTTGTATAGTTAAACTAGCTCCATCTCTTCCTTTCTCTAAGAAAGTATGTGAGTATAGGAGAATATCTTCTACTGGAACCATAGCCAGGATTCTGACACCACATAGTTCACCCTGCATCTAGGTCACCCCTGCTCAGCATATACCCATGTTTACACATCCCTTCCCTTCCAGGAAAGTTCATGTACATACCTTGAGCCTCTGAACAGCCTTCAGAGAATCATAACAAAGTGTAGCAATACTTTGCTACACCACCAGGTGTTGCAGGGAGCGAGGCTAGGAAAGGCAGACCAGAAGGAGAAAGACAGAGAGAGAAGGAGAGAAGCTCAGACATGGACACAGACACACAGATGATGGTTAGATTGTACAGTATGACCGAGCTACATAATTGTGTTTGTACCTATTGACTATGGATGACTTCAGCATATTGCAACACCAGGAAGCTACAGTCATTGCATGGAGGTGCAAGACTAGACTCACTACAACCTGCCTTCAGATTCTGTGTTTGATTACACTAGCCATTACAGGTCTTGTGTTTTCTGCCTACAGGAGTCTCTAGGTTCATCAATGCTTCAAAGAGGTTCTTTCAAAGTTATCTAAGATGAGGATGGTAAACAAAAATAGCTAGGCTTGCTCATCACAAGCTGGGGTACAACACTGAACACAAAGCATATTATTGACATGCAGACACATCCAGTGTATGATTAAGAACTGACCAAGCTTGACAGAATCACAGTCCGACTCCATGTCCTAGGGTCAGCATGAGGGGGTAGTTATTTTGTGATTCATTTATTCTTTACCTGAAGAACAATTGAAGAGGACTCACATGTAAATATAACTTCCTCCTTGTATCCTAGGAAAGTCGTATTGATTTTGAGCAGCCATGGAGAAATGATGACATACTAGCATGAACCTGCTCCTTGGGTTATTTTACTTTGACTGTCTATCTGTCTCCTTTAAGCACTTGTCTTGGATATGAGTAAGTGAAACCATAAGGCTGAGAGCTAAACACCAGATGCATGATGACGTATACCAAGCTTGTGGGCAGAAGACAAGAAGAGTTTCCAAAAACAGAAGGTCAATGCATACCATGTGATGGAAGTATGACATGCATCGCGCTCAATTCCCTTCCGATGTCTGCACCTACTGTGGGCTGAACTGTACATGTTGGTGACTAGTTTCAGTGGGAGAAAATGTTCAGTAGATAATTCTACATGTATTCTATGAACCATAATTTTCTTACCCTGCTAAATAGTGCCATTTCACTCATATATTCCATGATATCAATATGAATTTTGTCATTTTTCCACAGAGAATACATGTATTTTAACCCAGTGTGGACTTCCATATCTTTTTTGGCCACAATATGTCCTTGTGGAAGCCATAAAGAGGTGCATTACAGTTGCATGGAGAAGGGCCTGCTCAAGGGGGGTCACAAAAACCAAAAAAATCATATAGGGTCGAAAAAGTTTTTAAGGCCTCAATGGAGTGACCAACTGACCAGTGTGGGAATAACATACTGAGAATCGTTGCTGAGTCATCCTATTCTACCATTTGAGGACTTCACAACCACCGGTAATATCTCTATCCCTGGACCCAAAGCTACCCATTTTGCATCTGACTTACCCAAGTCTGCCCCCAGTGCCACCAAGAGGCTCCTTGGGCCTCCTACAAGTCAGATATGATCCAACAGGTTTTATTTTATGCCAAATAATGCATCAATGGCACCCAGGATAACCCCATTCCTCTATACAGAGGAGGGGTAAAAAAAATTTTAAGGCCTCCTGGGGCTGACCAACTGATCAACCTGATGTGCCAGCTTGGTGGGCCTGCTAACAAAACCAAACAAACGTGACATGTCAATTATTGATTATTACAAGGCCAGTTCCCACCAAATAAAATCGCAGATGAAATGGCTTAAATACTGTGATTGTATCTACTATATACACTAGTGGTGATGGTTGCAAATCAAGGCTGACGAGAGCCAAAGGTGAGATGAAGCAATTTCCATCCACCCACATGACTCTATTATACCTATATATAGGTCGATTTTATGACATCATGTGGCTGTTCTCCGGTGAATATCCCACACCCACCTCTTGCTTGTCTCAGATGTTAGTTTATTGGTGATCTTTCAGGATAGCCATTGGGAAGACTGCTGGCATGGAAGTAATGGTACTAATATGTATACAAACATCATTTTTATGCCCTAAGAGAGCCCAAAAGTCCATGTTCTAAAATTTTTTTCAGCCCCTCCGGGGGCAACCAACCACCCTACCGGATGTGCCGGGCCGACATTCCGGTGCCCCCTTGAATTTGCCATCAAAAGGACCGATCTGTGACTAGTCAGTGCACGATTTCTTCACCGGCGTTACCCCTAGTCAGACTCTGACTCAGAGTCATTGATCGTGTCTGTGGTCTCGTGACTCTCGTCCCATAAGTTAAAAAAGCATGCAGCACATTTCAGGAAAACGAAACACAAAACCTCGGACTGATCCATCCAATGTGAGCCTACAAACACAGTCTAAGTTTAGTCTAAGTGCGATTCCTTTTCATGGTCGGAATTTCTTGCTGCGCAGTTGGCAGTGTATAAGTTTTTTCAATCGCGCAGCGTGCCGTAGAGAGGCCCCGATTAGCTATCTCCCGTCTTGCGTCTCTCTATGAACAGCCTATTTATAGGTCTTCCGGCCTGACGCGTCCTCGGCTTTCTCAGTTTGGCTATCGTGCCGTGGACGCGTGTCGTATTCTGAGGCTCGGCAGAAGTTTACATGTGGTATAGCCATGTATTGATTTAGCCAAGTATATTGTTCTTGCTTGCTTTCTTCTTTGTTTACTTACTCGATGCTATGCTTGGCTATACGTCAGCGGCGCCTGATGAATAGGACGGAAAAATTACATACTCGCAATTACCTTGGAGGTTAAACCAGTGGACCGCTATAACGGCAGTTTGCAAAAAGTATAACTAGACCTAAGATCTCGTTGAGCGCTATTCAATATTGCCATCATGACAATCCTTCTCACCGGTGGAACTGGCAAGACAGCCATGCGCATTGCCCGTCTTCTTAAAGAAGTTAACCAACCCGTACTCCTCACATCTCGCAAAGGCGTCGTCCCAGAGCCTTTCAGAGGCGTCAAATTCGACTGGTACGACCCATCGACATTCGAAAATGCCTTGACCGCAGAACCTAACATCGACCGGATCTACCTCGTCGCGCCTACAGCCACCTCAGAGGTGTTCCCTCCGATGAAGCCCTTCATTGACATGGCCGTGCAGAAGGGCGTCAAGCGGTTCGTCCTCCTTACTGGAACAACGATGACGGATGGGTATCCGTTGATGGGACTGAAGGTACACGAGTACCTGCTGTCGCTGAATGTAGATTATGCCGTCATTAGACCTGCGTGGTTCTTTGGTACGTGACAATAGCAAGAGATGAGCCAATACTGTGTTCTGACAACCGGAATTTCAGAGAATTTCTTGACATGGCATCTTCGAAGCATCAAGGAGAAGAACACGATCATAAGCGCATCTGCCGATGGAAAGGTCGGGTTTATATCTGCAGATGATATCGCAGATCTAGCGGTTAGCGCGTTGACGGATGAGAGGAGCCACAACACGGACCATATTATTACGGGCCCGGAGTTACTCACTTATGATGACGTGCGTGCCATCATCTCTTTGTGCATTCCACCAGAACTGATTGTCGAAGCAGGTAACTGCGATCTTCACAGAGGTTCTTGGCCGAAAGATTACCCACACACGTATCACTGTCGAGGAGTTGAAACAGAGATATATCTCTTTTGGTCTTCCAGAAGATTTCGCTGGGATGCTCTCGTCTTTGGATGGCCTGAATGCTAACGGCGGTGAGGAAGAGATATTTAACGCACCGAAGAAGGTTACCGGGAAGAGGACGTTGAGGAGCTTCGTGGAAGCGAACAAGGATAGCTTTTAAAGCATACCGTCGTGATATTCAATGCGCATAATAATAGGATAACAGGCTCATAACATTGCGGAAACGACTGTTCTTTGACGCGTTCGACGACGATAATAAAAGAAACTGCAAAAATGACAATTAGCCGCAGTTTCGTGCAGACCGCCACTGAATCCTTACCATAAATTCCACCAACCTGACTCCTCCAATTTTCGCTTCTTCCTGCTCATCCATCTCAAACGCTGTGTGCTGACATTCAATTTGAACTTATCCTCGAAGAGCTCTTCCACACTTAAAAGTATCTGAAACTCCATCTGGCGCTCACAAAGCCTCGTGAAACGTCTCCATCCCGACGCTTGTTCTCTGGTTGAACACCGAGCCTCAATGAGAATCGCACATTAAGCTTCAAGCGTTAGCGGAACCAATGGAGCAAGACTTTGACTTAGAGCTACTCCCTTATTTTAGGGATGGATTGCGTTGAAGGGTGACGCGCGTCCGCATTACGGATTTTCGATTGAAGAGTCATTTATTCTGCGGCTCGAAAGTGATCCGTATTTGAGCTTGAGCTTCTTGACGTAGGTTTGTCTCTAAAGGAAAGGTCGTCAGAAAGAAATTGATCATAGAGTGAGACGACCTACGTCAGCGAGCTCGCTGAGGCGCCGCCCGCGAAGTTCCACTCTTCTTCGGCGACACATTGTCTGTTTTGATCACAAGGCTCGATTGAAGGACCTTTTCGTTGGGAAAAACTTCGGTTATACGGTGGTGCGCTAGGCTATCGTTCTGTCTATTGGACGTGACATGTACTCGTCTGAGTTTTTAGCAGCTATGGTAAGGCGCCACTCCAATAGAAAGAAATGATCGGCCGACCTTTCAGGTATCATGATGCGAAGCCAGCTACCGTCCTAGACGAAATACTGCTAGATCCGCGTTTCATTGAAGCTTCGTAAAGAGGAAACACCTCTGGATCCTTACCTTTACACAATATCATCCGCACTACATTTCTGAGTGCGCTATCATTGACTGATAGAAATTGGTCCTGTTCTGAAAGGCTTGGAGTTGGACATGGATTAGAATCATATGCACGATGAGCAGTTACACAAGACTCACTTGAAAAAATTGCGTGTGAATTCATCTGACCCTGACGGTGCTATTCTTTATATCCTACGTCAGGCGAGACGTCTAGACGGCCGTACTTGAACCTGTCAAATTCCTATCAGCCCAAGGACAAGCCTTTCTAAATATTAACGTACCCGATTTTCCTAACAGCGGACGCAAGCTGAATTCTACATTGTATGAATAGAAACACGTATCGTACCCCGAGAACACGTATGACTCATCAGGCAGAGTCGGCAGAAGATGCAAGCACAGCACATTCACCTTTTCGACATGTTGAATGTGAAGTCTTTCAACCAGAGAGTCATGTAAAACCACCTTGAACTGTTTGATTCAACCAACGGGGCAGATGAACCGGATCGTAGTGCTTTGAAACTGAAATATGAATGAGTAGACGTGGCACTGTTCACACGAGGGGTCATCCGAAGTTCTGATATTGGCATTTTGACTTTCCTTTATCATAGAGCGACTGCTCACGCAGTATGCAACAGAGAATATGACGCATTGAACTTTGGAAAAATGTTCAGGCCATGCGGCAATGCATAAGTCGCATGCTGATACACAGAATACAACAAGGATGTACATACCAAGCCTCTACCGTTTCAAACGTAGAATTCTCCGACCGTCCGTCCACGGGCTGTCAACATCAGCTTTCGAATGCAGAACTATTCTTCGCATGGTTATATGTACCGAAGTCATTTTGACTTTACTTCCCCGCAAGTCAGGAATTGATTGCCCTGCGCTTAGCTCTGTGGTGTGGGAACTTGGAAGCGCTTCTGATCTAGGAACACTCAGTTGATCCCCGTATTGTTCTGGAAAACGATGCGGGGAATCTACCTTTGGATGTTCAAACGATAGCGATAAGTCCCGTTTGATATTGTGCCCGCGGGAGCGAGAGTCAGCATCTGACTTGAACACCCTAATAATATCAGTAGCTCCCGTTTTCCCTCATGTTAATGACAGTCCCGACACTTTGAAATTGCGAGAGGAAATGATGCTGACCTCCAGTGCGGTACTTGCAGACAATCCAAGGGTCAAGGCTATCACGAAACCTATCTTCGATGAAGACAATAAGGGAGAGCGAACAGTCTCCATAGTACAGAAGAAGGCGGGATTACTTAACTACACCGGCAATCTCGTCATGACCTGTTCCGGCTCCTCTTCCCTTGTTTATTACTTAGCCAACTCCGTCACAGGCTGATCCTCGGTTCCAGGTATGAACAATAAAAGTTTTGATCGTACACCTGTGAGATACGGACAAGGCTGTGCAGAACAGGGCGGTGACTTAATGGGTGCGGTCAATGTAGTCCGTATTCCCAACCATGGTGTAGTCTCGCTTCCAGAGGGCTCAGATCATAGGAAGACGGTCATCACGTATCGGTCATCCAGGGAAGGAAGTACCGAACAAGTTACCAAATAGGACCAAGCAAGCTTCCCCGTGAGGCACATTTCAATTTGCAATTCTTCGCGTTCCCCACTGTAGCCTCAAAAACACGTCAGACAATGCCGGCTCGATTGCACATGATACAGAATTCGGAGAGTCATCCTGATTTTATTTTCAATGTACGTATTCCCTTATTTTCATCAAAAGAGGCCACAGCATTGCATCAATTGTAGCTGAAGCTTCTTTAGATCGCCGTGCTTAACGCCGCCGCTCATAGTGAGCTTGACTCGGGACGGATATACCATATATCCCTCATCAGTTCCTCTAATTCTTTACATTTTACTCGGAACTCGCGCCTCCGAAGGAAAAGCCCCTATCGCATCCTAGCGGGTCAGGCCTTCAGGTGTGAAGATCTCGAGGCAAGGCACGATAGTATGCGCATAAACTCATTCAGGAGGTAGTGCTAATGCATGTGCCTTCTTGAGCTGTTTCACATAAGCAGATGCAAACAACACGAAATTTGGACCCTAAATATCCACCCCGTTGCATCGCCTGAAGGTAAACCGCGTATCTAGTTCCGAGCACCTCTTCCGTACGTTCTGGAAGGTTATTCAGGCATGATGCTTTCCGGGCTTTGAATGTAAGCGTAAGAGTTTCCCTGGCTTTCTCACCCGAGTTGACCATTATCACGGAGCCTTTCTTCGCAGCTTTAGCAGATTTATTGACGAGGTGTTTGGATACGATAGCATGTAAGACCCGAAGCTACATCCTGACTTCTTACACTCAGGGATGCTGGTTTTGACATACCTTACATCTACTGAGGGGACGTGATCGCACACCATCCTGGTCAGCTAATTCTCTCAGTCAATACTCTTGTGGAAGCACAACGACTCGGATTCAAAGGTCCAGACATCACAGAATCCCTCATACAGGCATGTGAGTCCCAGGCTTAGGGATATCTTCCCCGGGACGCTTTGTCTGTGATATATTGATGAACGAGGAGTGTTTTTCGATGAAAATTTGGGGTGGGTGATATGTACGATAGAATTCCACTCCGACGCTGACTGTACTCGT
Source organism: Armillaria cepistipes (assembly GCA_900157415.1). Classification (NCBI taxonomy): domain Eukaryota; kingdom Fungi; phylum Basidiomycota; class Agaricomycetes; order Agaricales; family Physalacriaceae; genus Armillaria; species Armillaria cepistipes. The sequence goes on from FTRY01000046.1 coordinate 100,653, forward strand.
TCAGAACTCGCATGACTGTGGGTCTCGGAAACTGTTCCTGTTCGTCATTAATAGATGTACCCTCTCCTCTCATTGGAAGCGTTCGTTCGTTCGCTACTTCCACTATGTCCAAATCAGGTACCGGCGAATGCGACCGTCTCTTCACCCGATTACCAAATTTTAGGACCTGCTTCACCATTCGTGTGTCGTCGCGGGCTACATTGTGTACAGGGGAGAACGAATCCAAGTCTTTGTTCCACGTCCAGTCCCCTTCCAAGTTCTCACGATGCCATGCTGTCTACATCATTTTTGAGACTCGTATTTCCAGCTTGGCGAGTAAAATTGACTAACGAAGTTCACGATTTCCATTTGCTTGCATCGTCCCCACTGTTCCTTACTCAGATCGCTCCAAAACTCAGGCATATGTCTTTTACACGTTATTCTAAAACACGACGGACGAAATCCAATTTACGGTCGGTGTTCCCAGGGAGGACTTGGAAAATCCAGCACTCGGATTGGGGACTCATTCCTCATGCATCCCGGCTGCTCGGGGAGTGATCCGTCCCCTAATTTATATCATCGCCCTCGGGGAACTCACCGTCTCGTTCTATTTCGTGTCGCAGACTACAGTCACGACGATATTCTTTCTTCCTCCGATTGGTTCACATAGCGCCTGTCTGTCAACCCTGCTTTTTTCCTCCGCAGCCTGGCTGTATTGAGAATCAATTTGTAACTGTTGTTTCTGGGAACGAACTTGCTCTCGGAACCTTATTGTACTGTTGATCCTACCTCTCCCCAGCATGATTCGTATCGACGACATATCTCCATTATTGGACAGACTCTCGGTGACTTTCGATAGGTGTGGCAGGTGTAACACTCTAATGCCTTGTGGTGGTCCTCGAAAGAGTTCCCCGTGTGATAGTCGTGATGAGGTATGATGGTCTACATATGCCGACACTCAAAGAGACATTAGATACATCGGATCTAACGTGACTCGCGGGGTTAAAGGTTATGTCGAGAATGGTGAAAGCTGAAGAAAACTGTTTTTGGTGACGTATTTTCGATGGATAAACCCATTCAGTGTCGGAGGTGAATGCAAATTTAGAAGGAGCAAGAATGGGGTTTCAGCAGTTGTTGCTTTTACCTAGTACTCACAGCATCATTACGGTATTGTTCTTCTTCTTCTGAGAGGCTTTATCCTGTTGACGATATGGATTCAGATACTACACAACTGACTGGCCACTTCAGCATTCTGCACATGCCGGAATGGGGCGTCGGTGCATGCAGCCGTCCCGTCACAAGACAAAGATTTTGTTGGTCCTGATTCAGACGGAGTTCCGGCAATGTTTTCGTGTAGGGTAGCGATTGCATGACAGTTCTTCTTGGGATGCATGTTCAAGCTCCGGGGGTCGGTGGTATCTACGTTCAATGTCTCAGCCCCCTTCTAGCCCTCTCAGATACGCCACCTACATTATTCTGAGACCGTTATTATCCTTAGATCACTACGACTACATTACAGAAATGTATAGTCACCACAGTCCATGTGCATTAGGCCCAAATTGAACGGCATCTATAAGCCATTATTACAGGGCTTGGCTACCAGGATACATGCGCATCTGGGTTAAGTTCAAAGAAAAAAGGTGAGATGTACACGGACAATACAAAGAATTTGCGCGTGTAGGTAGAAAGTTTGACGTCCGTATGTCATGTGGACTGTATAATATCCACCGTAGGACGTCGGCGTCTTTGGTTCCGTTGTGAAAGTGGTGGGTACATTACAGCTCCAGGCTCGCTGCATGGTGCCGAAGAGGAAAGATGACACAAACCCGGTGCCTCTTCATCCGAAATTGAGACACCGTGACTTTTCGACTTCCGGAGGCTCCAGAGCTTCGAGATAGGTACATGATAATGATTGCCCTTCTCTCCCTGTGAAGTGAGGACATTGCACTCCGACATCATGTATACCCACTGTCGCCGGACGCCTTTAATTTTCCTACTATCAGTCTTTTACCCGCACTCTCGGACTCAGGGAGTCTAATATGTATCGCCCTATCAACTAAGCGCAGCCGTCTGCAATGTCAATATGACTTTCTTTATATATTGCACTCTAGCCACGTCCGACGCCTTAGGTAGTCAAGATCGGCCGTTATATGGTCAATAGTAAGCGTGTTTTCTTTAATGCTGACATCTGTATCACATCATCACTCGAAGGAAAATTAAAACCAATTCTCTATTCATTTTACTAAGAGCTCTCAGCCTTGTGACAAGTTTATACCTATATCATTCAATCAGTGATACATCAATCGCCAGTGGCTGTAGTGTTATTTGGTGGATGGGGGAATATCACATTGGTATCCGAACACCTCTGAGATAAAGCCATCGAATTAAAAGGCTGTCAAAGGAGCAGATTCAGCCGGGAAGGGGTCATTTTCCCGTGAAATATGGACTCGCGAGAACGAACCAGAATATTCAAGCAAGCTAGAACTTCCAAAGATAGCAATACATATCCCAACATCATGTTCCAGATCTTCCAATTCTAGTATAATTCACATCGTTTTGCTCAGAGATATGTGTTTCGCTGGTATTCTAGAGATTGCATGTTGGAACTCTTCATTGTTCCAAAATTGTCCACCCGCCCTTCACCGGATGTAATCACTCCGTCCACTTTTTTAAAACTTCCCGTCTCCGATTCCGTAGATATCGTTACTGACATCGTGCGAAGAAGATCGGAGTATTTGTAAGGGAACTTCCAGTCAGCGAGGTTGACAGAAGTTACGAGGTTGTCTGGTAAAGAGTACTTCCGCTTGACAGGAAGCCTTGGGATCTTCGTACATGCTTCTGTATCGCACTTCTGACTTCACAAGTCACGACATTGGAAGCAGTGGCGCGATCCGGTCCTCCGCGATCTCATGAGCAAGCTCAAAGGCAAGGTTTTGAGGTCTCGCCATAATTTCTCGTTGTTCATAGCGCACTTTGGGTCAGGAAGCTTTGCACTATCACGCCAGCTTTCATAGAAAGAAATATGGTACACTTCCAACGTTAGTATAAGTCTTTCGACAGAATAAAAGCGCTCGCAAAAATCTACAACAACGGGTTCACACACAGTCCTTTCTTTTCATCACTCTGTCCCTGCAACACTGAATCCATGGTCTCCATCGAGCCTGCTTCTGACTCTGTTCGCCTGTGTGACCCTTCAAAGCGAAAGCACGAGCTATTTTGAAAAGGCATTTATATCACGGCGTCGCCTAGATGACCATATCGCATAAACACTTGCCAGCATATCATTTCATCTATGAACGTTTTTACAGTATGCTCTCCTCGCATTTTTCAGCCCCTTTTCATAGCTTACAAAAGACCGTGTCCTAATTCTAGATCGGGTCGCGCGTCTTTTTTTACGATTCCGCTGGACGTCTCACAGGGGGCGTCGTGGAGTCGACGAGCCGCATGTCTGACGCGAGTATCATTTTTCTTGAAGGATGCGTCCTCTAACTGACTTTTAATAGGGTACTCTCATGATTGTCATCAAACGCGACACTGGAGGAATTGTAACGTTACCGTTAGTAATTCAGCTTCGTAGTGGTAGTGACCCGTTAACCCCGTCATATCTTAGGGCCACGGGTGTGTCTCATGGTTAGTAAGAGAATACAACGATAAGGATGGGAGTCTTCACGCATAAACGGCGGAACGGGTCAGTTGTGGCGTCCACACGGCTCGAATCCTCTGAATGTTATACAAGAAGGACAGAGGCACCTCTTGACGATAATAAAAAGTTCTGCACCATTTTCCAGAATGTTTCTTTCAGTCGGGTCACTCATGCTCAAACGATCGGAGGACTGACGCGTACATCCTATCATGGTAACTCCCCCCTCAAAGAAATCGTGTCGCCCACGTTTAATCAGTCATGAATATACTTAATATCATCTTCATTTCATCTCCGAAGTACAGTCTTGGCACAGTGTACTCCCACCTGGGACTGGATAGGGAACAATTCGAATCATATGCCTCAATTAGAGGTGCTTCTTAACCTTCCGGATTCCGGACATGAACTTCTGCGTCTAGAATCCAATATTCTGCACGCACATTGGGAAGCCACAAGTCCATTTCTGGGCGTGTCCACAGCTAGGTAGCCGTTGCCGTGATCGACAATCCCAGGATGCTGAACTCGGCCTTGTGCATACCACTGCATGGCGCAGTTGCAGTGTTGCTTTGTCAGATGGAGGAAAGGAGCTCACGGTTTAGCGATAGGAAGATGAATCTGCGCGTGTCCTCTATCTATTATACTTACTCGCGAGCTGTGGCGGGGAACGGCTCGCATATTCATCTTTTTGAGATGACTGTTGGCTATATGAGAATCCAGCGTTCATGCTTAATGTCCCAAAGAGCCTTGTTTGCCATCGGCATTTCAGTACTGCATTCTTTAATTCTAGCTCCGAATTTGATGTGGCATTCATATCTACATGACATCGAATGAATTCCATAGTATGGGTTCCCACATCTTATACAGCAATCACTGGAATTGAGTACGACTTAATCACCAAAGGTAGCGTGGCTGGTCGCTCTCCGGAACATGGTTTTCGACAGTAGTATCGCAACATCTCACCTTTATTTATTCCCGGAAACATATCGAAGCAAGTGTGGAGCTACGATAATAGCGGTAACGATAATCTAATCATATCGGGCATGTCGGATTGATGCTCGCGGGATTATGTATATACTCATCTTATTGCTTACGATGCAAAGAAAAAATTTCCCAAACAGCGGCTACTTCAGCTCAAGGTTGCGTGTCTTCATAAGATGTTCATACTTCATTAATACTCCCCGACAGACAAGGTACTTCATCAGCAAAACCCAGAATTGGTCTTTTGCGTCTTTTCTGTCTTATACAAGACCAGAAAGGCGAAAAAGGACGATAGATCACGGGTCTTTGACAAGTAAGGTACAAAATCTCGTCAAGAAGGATCTCGTCTTCGCAAGATCTATACCTGTCCTAGGATAACAATCCCTTCCCATCCTTTTTTCTTTTGCGTTCAACTTCGTAGGACACGGAAATGCTCATATGTTGATTCCTATCTACTACAACGTACCGTAAGATATAAGGTTAACACTATGGCCATTTCCGCTTCAGAAATAGTACGTATTTCACTGGTAAGAACAATGGCGAGCAGTAAGAGAACCGTTACGAACGCTATGGATTTTCCAATAATGGTCTTCTGCCATGATCCCAACGAGGCAGTCAATGCGATGAGTTGTATCAATCTGTCTGTGCCATTCAAATCAGCGGTCACGACGAGTACCATGACACTGCGCACCTCTGCTGTCGTCGTTGACTGTCTCTCCCTTCGTTTCGTAGACATCGAGTAGGAATACGGCAAGGTCAGTACCGGAACTGGCCTGCCCGGTCTTGAGCAATTCCCTCGCACTCTGGAACAGCACGTCGATGGCGGTGTCGTATTGGCCTGATTTTGGATATCTAGAAGCAAATGTACGAGTTTTCTGGTGCGGCTCGTACGGCGAACTTGCTATTTGAGGGGAGATCGCGTTGAGTGCCTTGGTGGATGACATGGTAAGACGAGACAATAGATTCTATGACTGCTAGGGATAGATCAGTATGTCGGATCATCAGAAAAAACGCACCACAGCAAGTTTTCCTGCAGGCTGAGATGATGTGCACTGCAGGAGAGAGAAATAACAGCTAAATAGTCGAAATCCAAAGGTCAATAATGAGATGAAAGGAGATGGAAGAAGCACGCACCTGCTGGCAATGCCTGGCACCTCCCTTCCTGGACAACTACCATCGCAATCACCCTCTCCTTGATCAGCGTGCATCTCCATACAGCTCCGGTCAGTTCAGCAGCCAGTGGTAACAAGGTATCACATCTTACCACTTCACTTGACTGTGGTTAGCAATAGCGGTAGGCTGGAAGGCAAAGCAAGAATTACACATAGTAGACTCAACAAGAGATACCCGTACCTTTGCCCACCTTGATACCACAAGGGTATACCCAAACGATCGTAACTTCAATCCTAAACTGCAGCAAGCGACAGCAAGAGCGACAGTGAGGAGAGAGGTAAGGAATACACATTGCGCAGAGTCCAGGCTCCGAGACTAAGTCCAACATCACGTGCACACGGACACGTCCGGCGGAGTTTGAAGGAACTGGGCAAATTTTCTCTGTTCCGAGTTAGACTCGCTAGCCAGTCGACGTTCACAAGCTTACACCTCGTATTGCAAATTCCTTATACGGTTGTTTGGTTGTTTGGTGTGGCTTGACATGTTTTGACGTGGGGAGGTGAGCTTGTGAACGGACTGGGAAATACTCAGACGTTTTAGAGGGTCACGGTTTTTGTGACGCGGGACTTAGAAAAATTTCGACGATCGACTTTTGGCACATCGAGCGGGTGGCCTCAAACTCGCAAAATCCGTTCCGCCGCCGTCATTCTTTTGCTATATCTTCATAGTTTAGTCATTCACTGATACAGAACAGGTGTTATTGACTAATTTAGGTGAATACTAATAAAAATATGTACTCTTTCTGGTCCCAAAACAAAGGATCAACTTCCAGGAGGATCCGGGTATCCGTGAGATTGAGGGGTATTCCAATGCGAGGTATCAGCAAAAAAATTTGGCGATGGCATCACGAAACCTCCGGGAACAAGAGGTGATGGGAGCATCACCGGGTGTTGATAAGCATAGCCCGCAGCAGCATATGCTTGGTATCCAGTCCATGCAACGTGATATTGCTCTGGCCGAAGTGTACTATACTGTGGTGTTGGCGTCTGTGGTGTATTGTATGCATGAGGACGGTAGTAAGGTCCTTGAGACTGGGGAGTTTGAGGGGGGACATCCAATCGACGATACGGCTGTACATTGGGCGACATGTCAGGGACTAAAGGCGACTCAAAAGGAGCAGGTGCAATGGGGTGGGCAGGTGTTATGGGTGAAGGGTAAGTCGCGTACGTCGCGTAATAGTTACGTGTCGCGCCAGGTGGCTGTGACCCGAGGTTGATGGAAGCAGATGCCACATGTGCATTCGATGGAAGCAAATTCGGCTGACCTGTGTCCTGCACTGATGGTCTCGCTGTTTCCTCCAGCTGTTGCTTATCTTGTCTCGATGCTCCACTTTCAGTCAGCATCTCCTGGCATAAGTCTGTCCGGGGCTGTTTGCCTGGTCTCCCTGCGACTGCTTCCTCCCCTCGGACACGCTTCGATGTGGACTTTGGCTGCGATGACAAGGCGGGCTTCTTGGCCCTAGCTTTCCGTGGAATTGGGACAAGTAAAGGGACGTTCAGACTCGTGAAAAATTTGAAGAGCTCCTCCCCATATTGATCGTACCAACCCCACTCATCTTTGAGGAGCCTCGCAAGATCCTCTTGAGTTTCTATTGGTCCCACCGCTGACAACAAGACGACAGTTTCCTCTTTCAAGATACTGCTCCCCCGAACAGCGACACCTTGAAGTCTCGCTTTTTAATTGATGTTCGCCATTCTCGTAGTCGTTGTTGTGTCGGCAGGTGAGGAACACCTTTTTTGACCTTTTTCTCTTTCTGAGCCTTTGGGGCAGGCCCCGGACGCGCTTGATTCAATAGCTCGGGACAACAGATATCGCAACATGGAACAGTGGGATCTGATTCAGTTGACGGTGAGTGCTTGATCATTTTCGCGTGAGGGTATGAGCCTTACGAGATGTTTCGTTGCCGTAGATTTTCCCCCATACCTGTCGCCGACATTTCCCAGTCTGTACAAAGACCTTCACTCCTTCATCCTCTGTTTCAGCATTCAATGGAGGCTCGTCAGGGCATGGCACCAAATCTTTTTTCCCCGACCGTGAACCCCGTTTGACACCCCGAGAGATGGCATATTGATTCCGTTCTTTGACTGTCCTTGGGTCCATGCGTCCTTTTTTCTTTCCCCCCCGCTTGGCATTCTCTATAGGCTTCTGTGGGCTGAATAGGTCTTCCTCATATACAGTCTTCTCTACCAGTAGAATGGCTATCCCGGCTGTTCCAGGACCGCGTGCTGCCCGTCCTGCTCGTTGGACAAATGTTGACATTGATGTCGTTAATCTCCACTGCATGATACGCTCGATATTTGGTATGTTGCATCCCTGTAGGCTGTCACCTCAAGCCTGCTGATTAAAATTGCAGTATTCATACGTACCATCCCTGCAGCATCTGTACAGATGAGGACACGAATAGTACCCAATCTAACCAGCCGCATCACTTCTTCGCGGTACTCTGTCGAATATGTGGCATTATAGGGCCGTAGAATGCCTAGACCTCGCATGCTTGATGGTAGGAGCTCTGTAAGATGATCTTCAATTGCGATGCTGACAGGGATACTGTCTGCATAGATCCAAGTCAAAGGTACATCGCTTGCTTGTTTCACATCCTTGGGAATGACGAAGTCCAGGTCTGCATACGAATTCATAGGATGCTGCATTGCCCGAACGACCAACGACACATTCTGCCGATCGTTCCCGACATCCACAGTAATGTATCCTAATGTCGTTTGTTTGAACTGGAGTTTACTGAGCACGTCGTCTCGGATCCTTTTAGACAAAGTAGCGGACATTGCAACCATCGACACCGACTTCGGAATAAACGCACGGATGGTGCCAAGATGCCCATACATCTTCCGGAATTGGCTACCCCAATGTGATACGACATGAGCCTCGTCAATCACCACTGACAACAGGCGCCGTGTGAATTCTGAGTTACGAAGGACCGTGTCGATGAATCGCGTCGACAAAGCCAATTCTGGAGAAATAAGTACGATCTGATATTTTCCTTCGATGATATCCTGACAGTGTTCTTCAGGACAGCACAGTACAGCGAGACAGGACATACGGTCATGATCTGTGGAGTGCAGCCACCATGATTGCTATTTACAGCTGTCGCCGTGAGCTTATACTCGTTTTTGAAAGAGCCGACCTAAGTGAACTTCAATTCCAGAATCTTTGAAGCTGAGCAGTGCGTACCTGATCTTCTTGAAGGGATATCAATGGGGATACCATCAAGGTAACACGCCCTTTGCTCTTTTCGTGAACATGGGGCCTGCAGCAATGGCAGTTTTTCCAAATCCTGTCGCTGCATGCACGAGGACATCTTTGCACTTGAGCTGTGCTTCTATGGCGGTCATCTGCTCATCCCGAAGTGGATGAGCCCAACCCCAATGTGTCTGTATCTTCTCTTTCAGTCCTTCTAATTCCTTCGGTGACAGGGGTTTATGCATAGGCATTTTGGGTTCCCTACGGGGTCGCGACTGGGTGGATTTGCGCTGTGACGCACCAGGTACTTTTCTTTTATCTCTTGTTGGGCGCATCATTTTAAGAGATCACGTAGGACACGAGCGAGAAGCGGACTGAGGAGGGACGTTCAAGAAATTAGGATATGCTGACTAATACATATTTTCCTTGACCTGCGATTCCCAATGGGTGTGAAGTGATTCAAGACTGTCAAGATGAGCTCTCCCCCAGGACTCTCTGCACTTTCAGAGGACGACGACGTTGGACCACTCACTCCTCCGAAATTTCCATGGCTCAATTCAGAACCCGGCGGAGATAGCTCAGATATTATCAGCCTCATTGATCTCGCATCTGACGGACTCGCTCCCAATGAAGGAGCTCTCGACCACTCAGTCAGCAGCAGCGAGGGAGATACGGACAGCGAAACAGACAATGTTCATGGTGCTATGGAGCCTGGGACTGCTCCAAGTGCGGCGGATGGGTTGCCAGCTCTCGAACTGAGCGAAGGTTTTGTATTGAGCTCGCCCATCAGGGGATCTCACCAGGAGAGGAAAGTCGCAAGCAGGAAGAAAGCTCAGAAGAAGCGCAAAGTGGCAGTCCAAGCTAGCAGGGAGAGTAAAGAACAGGCTGAGGCGGATGCTAGAGCGTTTGCTCTGGCTCGTGAGGAACAAAAACGGGTCGAAACCATGGAGGATGTGTTGGCCATTCTTGAGGACAACGACTTGACGCTAGGAGACCTGATGTTCCATGTCTTCCACCCGACCTATGATCGTTGGAGGAAATGGAAACACTTTTTTCAATCGGGGCGTGTCGGAGACTTACTCAACATGTGGGTCGGGCAAGGCAACAGTGACAATGGGAGAATACAGGTGCACAGTTGGGCTTGTGACTATGTACGCCGCATTGCTCAAGCCGAGGCCGCAGCTGTGACCCGTCAGAGGTTCCTCCAAACGGCACGAGTGGATTTGGATGCCTCCTTCTTCCTAAAATTTAGCTTCCCCTCACTGTATCGACAGCTTATGCTCCCGACTGCAGCCGCAGTGACGATGAGCATATTTCGGGCTTTTTCCACATCACCTTATACCCTTGCCAATGGAACAAAGACACGAATGCGCAAAATCCGAACCGTAGGTGCCATTATTCTAGACCAAGTGTGGTTCGCTGACCTTGCTGGGACAGACTATAACCTCTGCAGCTTTACAGTGTTTGGGTGTCTTTAGCCAGGCCAATAACATGTCGAAGCGTGTACTTGGTTTATATATGTATGCTACAGGCTCTCAGAGACAGCCCATCACTCTCCTGTCGCATCTCGGCCTTTCCGATAGTTATCCAAGCATCGTTGGAACTACGCAAACTGTCAAGTCACGCAAACCGCCACAACCAACGGCTCCAGAAGAACCTGAAATAGTTCCAACTCTTTCGTCACCGGCAGAAACGGTACAGGGATCTGTAACAGCTGGTACCACAGCATTGCCAGACACTGAAGCAGCCTCAACGACAACAAACCCCGTGCCCTTAGAACCACCCAAGCCCACTGAGAAGAAGTATTGAACTGGCACGCTTCTCCGATTATCTGGGTTTATGCGTGCTGGTGCACGTATGGTCGCAGCAACAGGCATGTTTGCAGGTTCCTATGACAATATCAACATAGCCGCCAAATCAGCAGAACAAATCATCGGACGCAACTGTGAGGTGGTACCATACTTGCTCTTGTACCTGTAGCTCATTTTAGACATTCAGCATCGCAGGAGAATGGGACCTGTGCGACTATATTTCCACTATGGAAAGCCAATCTAGAGGCCATGCGTCTTGCCGCTCTGGAGGCAGCCTTTGACACGGCGCCGACTTTGAAGCTCGCGGATATCTTACATACCGCAGAAGAGGCAACACTCTTTAGGCAATGTCTGCTGCACTGTATTCTCCGCATTATCATTACACATGGTGGGGATGGATTCCAAAGATTCAAGGCGGACTTGGAGCGAACGCAGCCGGCATCCGAATGGAAGATCCAAGTTCACCGCACAGAATTGTGGCCATTGCCATCATGGTTAATTGACGAGTCAACTATCATCGGCAATACTCACGTTGCACATGCTATGTACAGCGAGATTGACATACTTGGCCCAGAATTTCTCAGTTTTGCAAAGTTTCTGTGCGGAGATCAACTATCCATAGCGCGTCTCCGAGCCATTTTCAACATCCGAGCTGGAAAGGAAGGTGGATATACAGGGTTTGGATGGGGTGTATGGATGCCTGGACTGTTCCACGCTAAGATCGCAGACTGTCACGGTATAATGACGACTCACTGGGGTAAACCAAATGCCGGGGTACGCAATCCGGGAAGCCTATCCTTCCATAACACAGTTCTCAATCGACTCCCAATCGTGCTGACATCCCTGCCTCCATTTCGAGTCACCCGAGACCTAATCATGGTTTCTCTGTATGGTCGCATTCTCCATTGCCTGCTCCGTGTATCTGGCAAAAGGACATTAGAGAAGGTAGCTGAATCAGTGCAAGATTGGGACACTCTCGTCACCTTTGCGGAGGCTATTCAAGCAAGATACATGGACCCAGATGTTGTCGAGGAATTACGAGACGAAAGGTCCTCCATGGATGAAGGACTGAAAGGAGACATGGTGTACGAAAACGCTCTCCTATTCCTTCGCGATGGGGTGATCACACGAGAATTCCACGATGCTATCAAATGTGGGGATTCCGGACGTATTATGCTCGTCCTGAAGATATGGGCGTTGAGTTATCGAGGGAGCGGGCGAACCAAGTATGCCTACGAAATGCTGCATATCATCCATAACATCACCAACGTCTGGCCGAAAGGGATTCGGTAAGTATCTTCCAGAAGCATAAGGTAATACGTCATTGGACTCACATTCGGCAGGGATATTGTCCTCAATAATTGGCTAGTAAATACGACTGGGCGTGCAAACGGGTTTTGCGAGGTGGATCTGATGCAGGAGCACATGAATTTCTGGATTAAGGTGCGGTCGTGATGAGTTTCCGGGGATGAGATTACTTTGATTGACAAGAACTGTAGAACTTTTACAAAGCTCATGGGAGCAACGCGTCATGGGAATGGCTTGAGATGATATCGCCCTGCGTAAACATCTTGCGACACCTAACCCGAAGCCTGAACGCAGTTCTTGGCTCACATCAGGGAACAAAGCACGCACCGCCGGATTTGACGAAGGATATTGCGGCAATCATGAAAAGCCTAAAGGATTTGGACGTCTACATGATTAAGAAAGGCCGTGTTCTGGATGATGATGATCCCCCGGTGAAAGATATCATAGCTGTAGGGCTACAGCAGCTGACACACGGAAAGACTAACCCTCTCAAAGAATACAACAACGAATTCTTGCGCCTACAGGCAAGGCGTCACCTTGTTCCTGTTGTTCCCGTTCAACAGACTGCAGAAGAGACAACAGCCGAGATATCAACGATTGAAGTACAACCCATCAGAGGATCGGTCATCGATATGGCACCGGGGGAGCCAGCGATGCTGACCGCAGCACCTGCTGATGTCGCTGGAGTGGATGTACTAGACGACAACGAGGATGAACTTGATCTGCTCTCTGGCTCAGAGTCTTCTGATTGCGAGAATTGGGAGGAGGATAGAGAAAAGGGAGAGCTGGAGAGGCTGCTGGAAGACTTGGATAATGGCGACGACGAGTCGAGCTTGGTACGAGATTCGCTCGAAGATGTCTCATTGGACATGGATGGGGATCAGGAAGAAGATGTTGATGATGATGCTGACTCAGATTCGGAGGCTTCGGGAGTGGATTAAAGACTTATATTGGTTATCAGTTGCATACAATAGGATATCATGGTCATTTCGAGACCAGAATGTGGAAGGGAGACGAGTCGAAGGTGGACGCCATTGACGGATCACAAAATTTTTCTAAGTCCAATGTCACAAAAAGTGTGACCCTCTGAAACGTCTGAGTATTGCCCAGCCGCTTTCGCCCAAATGTGATAGCGCAGCCACGTGGGCGAAACGCCGGCTGGTAAACGAGCCTAGTTCCGAGTCTGCTGTAGGCTCGTTTACCAGCCGGCGTTTCGCCCACGTGGCTGCGCTATCACTTTGGGGCGAAAGCGGCTGGGCAAAACGGAAACGTTTTAGAGGGTCACGCTTCGTGTGACATTGGACTTAGAATTATTTTTCGATCTGTCCGCATCATCACCCGTCAAGTGCCCTCCCTTTGACTTTTTGGCACTGAATTGATATCAATATTATCCTATATCCTACTTGTAATCAATATATGTCTTCAATCCACCTCCGAAGCATCTGAATCTGTATCAATGTCATCAATATCAGCCTCATTGTCTTCCTGATCCCCATCCATATCTAATGAAACATCTTCCTGCATCTCTCGGGCCAAGCTCAACTCATCATTACCATTTGCCAACTCTTCCAGGAGCATTTCGAGCTCTCCCTTCTCTGCTTCAATGTCAGAATCAACCTCAGAGGCCAAGGTATCTGAGCCACTGGCTGCTTCAGGCTCTGGCTGTGGCTTGTCGTTGTCATTATCCTGTGGATTTGCAAGGGAATCATGGACACCTGACTCAGCAGATAAAGCTGACACTGTGGCAGTTTCTGCTGCCACGGTGGCAGGACTCTCCATCGATGTTGTTGATGACCTGGTAGTGGTCGTGTCCTGACCCACCGTCTGCTGAACAGGAATGACGGGAATGAGGCATCACCTAGCTTGAAGGCAAGAGAATTCCTTGTTGTATTCCTTGAGAGGATTTGTCTTGCCATGGGTGAGCTGCTGCAGCCCTACCACTATGATATCCTTCACAGGTGGATCATCATCTTCCAAAACCTGGCCTCTTTTAATCTTATAGACATCATGCTGTTTCAGACTCTTCATGATGGCCATGATGTCTTTCATCAAGTCTGGTGGTGTGTGCTTTGCTCCCAAGTTTGCTCCAAGAACTGAATTCAGGCTGCACGTCAGATGTCAGAGGATGTTAATGCAGGGTGATATCATTTTGAGCCATTCCCATGATGCATTACTCCCATGGGCTTTGTAGAAGCTCTGGGTATTTGTTCAGCATGGTAATCACTCTTGTGTTAAATAGAGCTGTACCTTGATCCAGAAATTCATATGCTCCTGCATTAAATCTACCTCACAGAAGCCATTGTCCTGTCCTGTCATGTTGACAAGCCAGTTGTTGAGTATGATATCACTGTCCAATTGTCAGAAATTTACTGCCCCATAACATTATCATAGCATTACTTACCGAATACCTTCCGGCCAGACATGGGTAAGGTTATGAATGATATAGAGCATCTCATACACATACTTGATCCTCCCACTACCTTGATAACTCAATGCCCATATCTTCAGGACCAGAAAGATGTGTCCAGAATCCCCACATTTGATGGCATTGTGAAACTCTTGTGTGATCAGTCCATCACGAAGGAAGAGGACGGTGATGTGCTCGGTAACGGCGAGTGGCAAAAGGACTAGTGAATGGCAATGAACACCAACAACACTAAACCTAACACTAACTCTACACTTATCACCAATGTATTGAATTCGGGTGTTTCGAGTATGATAGAAGCACTCTGCAGACTTCAATAATCAAGGAAAGTTGTTTAAAGACTTTTTATTTGTTACTAGTGAGCTATACAAGTGTACTACTCGCACTAGCGGGGTGGGTAAGACACGATTGGGTGAATAGTGACTTGACTTGAGCTACTGCACTCGCTCTGACTGGGACTGCTTCGAACTAGTGGCTCTCTTGGCCCTATACTGCTTCCTACAAGTGATGGACACTTGACTAGTCGCACTCTGGGCTGACTAGTGGCGCTCTTGGCCTAAGAATAATACTTTAAACTCCGAGAACTTGCTTGAACTAACTTCGAAACACTCTTGGCCTTTGCAGGACACGGTGATGGGGTGTACCCCATTATGAGCACGGATTATGTTTCTTTCTCTATAACACATTGTTTAGCCAGATTAGTCTTTCTACATAGCTTTATTCCTAGTTCAGTAGTTGATTACCTCAGCAATTCACCCTTTGACTCATACCACCACCTCTCTCCAAACAACTCGCAGGATGAGGCCTCGCTCTAGCTTGTATAGAGCACCTCATTCTCAACAAATGGAGCCCACCGCGAGGGTATCAGTTCACATCCCAGATCAATTCTTTGATCGCGTTTATATACGCCTATCACCTTTTGATTCGCCCTTCGTAGCGAGCTTATACTTGCTGCGAACCCGAATTCTTCACCATTTCACGAAAATTCGAACGTAAAACACCTTACGTCCCAGTCCAAGGCAGAGGCCTCCGAACTACCTCTGCACGTCTTCAGTTACAAGAATCCACAGCCCATTTAGCATCGTCTGAAGCGTCATCTTCGACGCTCGCTACAGAAACACCGTTTCCAGACTCCCCTCGTAGTCCCATTCCTGGGTCTTTCATTGAATCTCCCACATCCCCGTTCCCCAAAGAACTAGACATTTTGGCAAAAGAGAACTTGTCGTTTTCGGAGCCAGAATACGACGAAGAAACAGAAGTTACCGCTGAACTCTTTGGTTCAAACTATGGAACAGCCCCTGGCACCCCTTATTCCGGACACGTGTTTGGAGGCTACCACGTAGAATCCACCTCTTTCACCGATTATCGACAAAAAGAATCTGTCGAATCTAGCGACGAATTAGTACCAGATTCCGCTACCACCATAAACTTTGATATCAAGGACGAGTCCTTCGAACAAAGTCTACCTTTTGATCCGCCGGCAGAGGCTTCCACCTCTTATTTTCCCATTTTCCCCATTTTACCATCAGTCAATCTGAATCAACAACCAGCTCCCACAGCGCAACCAGGCGCACAACAACCCGTTCAGCCCCCAGTACAACCTCCAGTTCAACCGCCCATACCACCAGTAGCCATGGCCGCAGCATCTATGCCGTTCCGAAAGGAAAAGAGCACTCCAAATATCATTGACGAAGTCAGTCCTGGACGCGAATTGACGCGTTATATCAGTGATATCGAAGGCCTCTTTACCCGTCATTCCATAAACGCAAACGCCGATAAAAAGAAGTGGTTTATCTACTATCCTGGACTCGTCATTTCCGAGTTTTGGGAAAGCTTGCCAGAATATAGCGATGCCGCAAAGACCTACGAAAACTTTAAAGATGCCGTTATTGCTCAGTATCCTGATGCAAGCACCACTCGTAAATACGAGAGACACGATCTCGAGCGTGTCATTGGGAAATACGCGCGAGAAGTCGATAATCTCGCAGACCTAGGAGCGTTTTATCGGGATTTCTACCCCAAAGTAAAACACCTAGTCACCAATAGCCGTTTGTCTAACCACGAGACCGGCAATATGTTCAGCAAGGGCTTTCCTAATCACGTTTGGGACGCCATTGCTCGTCGACTCCAGATCAAATTACCAGACCATCATCCAGCAGATCCTTACGACCTCGCCGATATTTATGCGGCCGCTCAGTTCGTTTTACAAGGCACGAATAAAGGCGAAAGCACTCTTAGCAGCATGCCCACGCATAGTTTTCGTGATGCTGCACCAGCTAGACCTTCCGAGATACCGTATCCCGTCCCAGTTCCCCAACCTCAGTCTACAGTTCGCGTTAAAGAGGAACCTGTGGAACCACAAGTTAAAATGGAGCATATCAATCAGCTCATTAAGCTTGGAGAGACGTTATTACAGTTGAACTCGAACGCCCGATTTCAGAGAGCTCAGCAACGATCGTTTCCGTCCGGTCCTCCACAGCAGAGTAGCTACGCAAATACGGCAACTGGCCAAAATTGCAGCTTCTGCGGAGAAATCGGGCATTTCATTCGAGAATGTCTCAAAGTCGAGGAGATGATTAAAGAAGGGAAATGCAGGCGCAATATAGATGGGAAGATCGTCCTTTCTACTGGCGCCTGGGTCCCTAGGAATATCCAAGGCACTTGGCTTAAGGATCGCATCGAGGAATGGCACTGTCAGAATCCAGGCCAGACCGGCATCGTTAATCATATGATGAACGCTATTGTCGAGCCAGTCCCATATCTCAGCCAGCAGCGCTCTTCACCAGTTAACGCAGATGCTCAGCCTCAATTACTTAGCACGCCAGTCCCCGGCATTGATGCACACCAGCGCCTCGAGGCGCTCATTGCCAAATCCGAAGCTATTGGAAAAGAGATCGAAGGCATCAAGCAGTTCATGCACGTTGCCGAAGAAGACTCTTCTAGTCCGATTGCCGCAGATGCCAAGGATACTATGCTATGTCAAGTCATAGTCGAAGTACCATGCCTTAAACGCGGACCACTCAAGAAGGCAGTTCCCGCAGCAAAAGCGGAGACCGCTGTTCCGCAAGAACCTACAAAGGCAGTGGGTCGACAAACTTGTACTAGTCGGAAGGCCGCTGAAGAAGCCATGCTTGATGACGAGCAGGAGGTTGCCGTACCCAAGATTCTCGATCACTTCGATCATGATCTTACCCCAGACTATGACGGCATGCCCGACTTAGTTGAATATTCAGACAATGAAGACGACATTGCCATACCCCCTCAGACCAAGAAAGACGACGAAATTGCCGCAGCTATCATAGAGTCTTATTCTCCACGTCAATTCGAGAAATCTAAGACTGTAGTCCACGACAATGATCAGAATATTCGTTCCAAGTTTCCATCCTACGCGCCACCTGTTACTCTGCGACACGATCCATCCAAGACTGTCACGGCAGGACCCGAACATGCGCCAGCTAAGGAGCGTGTAGCTCAGCTCATCCCCGAAGATATTCATCCATTTGCCGCAGCAAAGCCAGCCAATTATGCACCGCCAGCAGTCCGTAATGCGGGTGCAAAGCCAGATATCCGCAAGCATCCTAAAGACAATGAACCTGCTTATAGGACGCGGGCGCCGATAGAAGGCTCGCATGTTGCGCGAGAAGTCTACGAGCGTGCGCTTGACTCCACGATCACATTGTCGCATCAAGAGTTGTATTCCTTATCACCAGCGATCAGGGAAATGATTAAGGAGGATAACACGAAGCGCAAAGTGCCAAATACAGTGGAACAGTTCCAGAAGGAGGTAGCCTTACCGTTTACCGGACCCGAAACCGTAGAGATCACGGTAAAGGCGCCAGAAGACCATGAAAACGGCAAAACTTCCACTCTTTTATACAGCATGCCAGATAATTTCGTTCAGACTTTCGAACAGACCAGTAGCACTCCGAAAGAACCGCCGGCAGGATCGTCAATCGTCCCAGACCCATACAAAGCTCGCATCAAGAAAGGGGAGAAGATCGGACCCTTGAAATGCGCAGCAGACTCTATTTCATTAAGATCCATTGTCCCAGTGGTGGATCATCAGCTCAAAGTCGAGTGCATCATTGATCCCGGATCACAAGTGATCTCCATGTCGGAAGCTGTGTGCTTGCGCTTGGGGTTGATCTATGACCCGACGGTGATATTGGAAATGCAATCGGCCAATGGAACTACGAATTATTCCTTGGGTCTAGCACGAAATGTTGCATTTTTGTTTGGAGATATCACGCTATACCTTCAAGTTCACGTCATTTGGCAATCTGCCTACGATATCTTGCTCGGCAGACCTTTCGACACGTTAACTCAGAGCATTGTTCACAATTATTCAGACGAAAACCAGACCATTACCATCCATGATCCGAATACCGGCAAAACCGCCACCATCCCGACGATTCCTTGTGGTCGTCCCCGTATCCTTAACCACGTCCCATTTTCTTGGGAAAATTGACTAGAAGAACCCAACGATGATATAGAGGAGATAGCCCTTGTCATTGAATTAGACGCGAATCAAGAACCTAAAATTATTGCCTATGCGGCATCCACCTCCGAATTTGACTCAGAAAAAGCTTCTACCCAATATTTATCGGCCTGCGACCCTAATAAATTCCCTATCCAATCCACTACGTTTACACAATCACTATGGTCGACCGAAACCGTGTACAGTTCCACCCCATATGCCGAATTCTCTTTACCAACAGATCGCGAACAATTGTTACCGTTATATTCTATTCCTACTCAGATTCCTCAAGATTTCTCAGATTTCAGTTCCGTTTCCCAGCCCCGAGATTACATGTATCGTCTATACGGTTCTAATATTATTGGAGATCAATCCTACGAGCCATGGTTCTCTAAGAAAGTTTCGGTTTTCGCAGGCAAGAAGTACAAGCCGGTAGCTTTAAAAACGAAGCCCGTCCTTGCAATCTTGCCTGATAAATTCCGTATCATTCGCAATATTCGAGGAGATCCACTAGCCGATATACCTACGTTATCTCCAACACCACCACCTTTCATTCCCACCGAACGTTATACCCAAGAACACAAGGAGTACATCGACTCCATCCATAACGATGGTTTCCTTTGGCCAGAAGAAATGAAGCTCATGCATCACTTCATGACGGTTCAGGAGAAAGCATTCGCATGGGAGGATTCAGAACGAGGCAGTTTTCGTAGAGATTTCTTCCCTCCGATTGATATCCCAGTCATCGAACACACCCCTTGGGTACTACGAAATATTCCTATTCCTCCAGGCATTTACGCAGAAGTTTGCCGTATGATTAAAACCAAGATTGACGCAGGCGTTTATGAACCTTCAAATTCTTCCTACCGCTCGAGATGGTTTATGGTTTTAAAGAAAGATGGCAAAAGTCTTCGCATAGTTCACAGTCTAGAACCGTTGAACGAAGTTACTATTGCCCATTCTGGATTACCACCGGCAACAGATCCTCTCGCAGAACATTTCGCAGGTCGTGCATGCGGCGCTACTCTAGACTTATTCGTTGGATACGATGAACGTCTATTGGCAGAGTCGTCTCGCGACCTCACCACCTTTCAGACTCCTTATGGAGCACTTCGACTCGTTACCTTACCCATGGGTTGGACAAATTCCGTACCAATATTCCATGACGACGTTACCTTCATTCTACAACCAGAAATCCCAGAGTTCACCATTCCTTACATCGATGACGTTCCAGTTCGAGGACCAGAAACTCGATACGAAATCATAGGAGGCTATGAAACCATTCCTCTCAATCACGGCATTCGACGCTTTGTTTGGGAACACTTCCAAAACCTGAACAGGATTGTTCAACGCATGAAATATTGTGGGGGAACGTTTTCAGGCAAGAAAGCCTACCTCTGTTGCGCAGAGATTACCGTGCTAGGTCATAGATGCACGTATTCTGGCCGACTACCTCTCGAAAGTATTGTCGCCTCAATCCTACAATGGGGACCTTGTATTGACGTATCTGACGCGTGTGCCTTCATTGGTACCGTTGGAGTCCTACGAATATTCATCGATAATTTCGCAACCCGAGCTCCACCCATTACCAAGTTATTCAGAAAAGATGTTCCTTTCAAATTCGAATCAGCAGAGATTGCCGCACAAGAAGATCTTAAAGACGCAGTTAGAATCAGCCCGGCATTACGGCCCCTCAGTTACATGTCGACCGGAGCTGTTATACTTGCCGTTGACACAGGACCTGCCGCAGTAGGATATTACCTAGCACAGTGCGACCCTGTCGATCCAAAGATTCGATACTTCGCTAGATTTGGTTCAATCACTCTTAATGAACGCGAGTGCGGATATTCTCAAGCCAAGAAAGAGATATTTGGACTCTACCGAGCCTTAGGAGATTGCAAAATTTATCTTATCGGTCTTCCTATGTTTATTGTTGAAGTTGACGCGAGTGCTATCAAGGGAATGCTCAAGAACCCTGATATCGCACCCTCAGCAGCAGTTAACCGATGGATTATCGGCATTCTATCTTTTCATTTTGTTCTAGTCCATGTACCAGGCTCTAAGCACGGTCCAGATGGATTATCGCAACGCCCACCCCAACTAGGAGATCCTCCACCGCCTGAAGACGGCATGGAAGACTTCTTACACACTCATTACGGGCTTATGCATTTTATTAATTCGACTTCGCCTACGGTTAATTCGCCAATCAAGTTAATTCAAGTTCTCCAACAAGAAGTTGCCATAGACTCCATGAAAATCATTCCTTACTCAGAAGTTCCTCGTACCGCAAAGCAACAACGTCTAGATGAACGGCTAACGCATCTATTGCCGTGGCATCTATACCTCAAGAGACCTGCAGGATTCGACAATATTGCATACACGAAATTCATGAAATATGCCGTTCATTTCTTCGAGAGACAAGGAAAATTATGGCGTAAAAACGTAGATGGGAGACATCAGCTCGTTTTGTTCCCCGAACGTCGCATTCAAGTGATGACGTCTTGCCACGATGACGTTGCTCACAAGGGCTTCTATGCGACGCACGCGCTAATCAAGGAACGTTATTGGTGGCCTGATATGAAGTATGATATTTCCTGGTTCGTAAGGACGTGTCATCTTTGCCAAATCCGTCAAACCCGACAAATATATATCCCGCCTACTGTCGCGCTTCCCGCTCCATTGTTTTCCAAGATGTATATGGACACCATGATCATGCCAGTTTCAGGACAATACCGTTACATCGTCCAAGGCAGATGTTCACTCAGTCATTACCCAGAATTTCGTTGCTTGCGCAAAGAAACAGCACGAACTCTAGGAGAATGGATTTTCGAGGATATTTTATGCCGTTGGGGATCCTTAGTCGAGATCGTCACCGACAACGGATCCGCCTTTGTTGCCGCAATCAATTATCTGAGCAAGAAATACCATATCAATCATATTCGCATTTCAGGTTATAACTCCAGAGCTAATGGGATTGCCGAAAGACCACACTTCGACGTCCGTCAAGGACTGTTTAAGGCGTCTGATGGTGATCAAAAGAAGTGGAGTCAAAACGCCTATTCAGTATTTTGGGCGGACCGAATAACGATCAGAAAATGTATGGGTTGTTCACCGTATTTTGCCGCAACCGGGACGGAACCCCTTCTCCCAATGGACATAGTCGAATCTACATGGTTGATGCCGCCACCAGACAATATCATCAGTACTACGTCATTAATTGCACGACGAGCTATCAGTCTTCAAAAACGTTCTTCAGATCTCGAGCGTTTGAAGTCTAAAGTCTACGAAGCTAGGAGAAATGCCGCAGTTAAATTCGAGAAGGACCATGAATACTCTATCAGAGACTTTAACTTCCAACCGGGAGATTTAGTTTTGATGCGCAATACGCAGATAGAGAAGGCTCTAAATTGTAAAATGCGCGCCAGATATTTGGGCCCCTTAGTGATTTTGGGGAGGAATAAAGGCGGCGCATATCTCCTTTGCGAATTAGACGGTTCGACCTTCGCAAGACCAGTTGCCGCATTTAGGCTATTGCCGTACTTCGCCAGGAAGAAGATTGACGTACCGGATATCAATGCGATCATTGATGTGCCACCCGCGCGGATCAATGATCTTTTCACGTCATCAGATGATGGTACGCTCGACGACCTCCCAGATCTAGAAGGAGCGCATAACAAAGCAGAACTTGCTTGATTTTCACTTGAGAACATTGGCGAAAACCAAAAATTTTATATACATAATTGGGCTCCATTTTGGAGGCCCCTACACATTCATTCATAGCTAATTATTCTGACCGGTATATCCATACCGGTCCCCCGACACTCTTTCAAAATATACCCCTGCGAAAACGTCCGTACGAATTGAATACAACCACCACAGCAACTCTAGTAACGACCACGACAACTGGAGCCCGCCTTGCTCTGCCAGTTTCCTCCATAGTTACCAGGGACACCGTCCTGGTACTCGACGGATGCCTGGGGAGGCGGAGTCCAGCCGCCTTTAGAAGGACAGTTCGCTTCACCACAACTGCCCCATCCACAGCAAGTACAAAGAGCTGGAACAGGGTCTGGAGACTCCATGTTAGAATTGCAGTTATGATGGTCGCAACCCCACCCAGCACATTCCTTAATGTACTGGGCGGCCTCGGCTTTACCTTTACCCTTCCTATCATCCTTCTTGCCCTTGTTCTTCGACTGGTTCTTCTTACCATGGCCACGACCCGAGCGATGGTGCTTATTCCTCCACCAAGGGACATAGGTTTTGCGAGAAGAAGACGTAGCGTGATTGCCGGTCCTCATCTTGGCCGCAGTACTAGCCTCCGCTTCCTCTTGAGCGTGCGTCTCATCGAGTTTAACCGTAACAAGACGGTAATGTTGAACAAGGATGTGACGAAGCTTTAGGTTCAAATAGAGGTCACGAGTATTGGACTCCAACTGCTGGTAGTAAGCCTCCTTCGTATTCACCAAAGAAGCTATGGACTCGGGTCCATGAGGAGCAAACTGTTGGAAGTTCACCCCAACATAGGCCTTCACGTTGTAGACAATCGACTCCGTATGAGGATCATCACCAAGGACGCCTGAAATTTCTGTAAAACGCATGGAATTAGTGACCGCAGACCAGAAAAAGCGGAAGACAAGAACTTACTAGCTCCATAAGGATCGGTGTCGATGAGTTCATCAATAATGTCGAGGATATCTTGATCGTCCTCCGGATGGGGATCCTTGAACGGCATCAGAAGGATTTGCCGGTCAGGAAGGCCTCCGATGCAGTGGCGAGTCACGGATTTATGACAAGCATGACAGACCGAAGACAGCCCAGCAAAAGTACATTCGGTGCCAGCAAGAATGCAAGGCCCGCAAGGATGAACAGCCTTAGATTCACGTCAATGCGAAAGAAAACGTACCTTGGCGGATCGAGCAGGACATCGATGAGCGGGATGACTAGGAGTGCCCGAGCAATAGGCACAGAACGTGTTGCCGTACTGGAGGTCAGCCTTGTTGAAAGAGCGGCGATACAGATCGGTGATCTTCTCGCCAATCTGAACGGCGTCCTTGAGGGTACCTTCTTTCTCGGCAAACTGCTCAATGAAGGCACCGGAGGGAGCGACAACCGGAGATGGCATCTAGATCATACCAAGTTAAATTAACGTGATGCTACGGCTTTAATTGATTCAAAGCACGTACCACCCAATCTGCAGAAGAGACTGTAGAAGGAGACACGGCACGAGTTTCCCTAGCAGGAGTTTCCTCCTCCAATACCAAGTCGGCACCCTGAGAAGCAGAAGCAGACGCGGCGTCCGAAGACAAAGGCGTGGTCTGAACTTCCTTGGAAGGAGCGACGTTGGGAGTGAAAGGAGCAGACGACATTTGGATATCGTCGTCGATACGGTAACGCAAGGGAGGAAGGACCTCCAGAGCGTCCAAGATTTGGTTGCCGGAGATGGAGTACCTTCCACCGACAGAAAACTTGAGGCGGTCGGACTCGATCTTGAGCATAGTGTCCCAAGTCTCGCGGAAGTTGAACTTAGAGATGCAGCCATCGACGACAGCTTCGAATGTCTTAAAGAATTCTTCCTTGAGAGCGGATGGGTAGTAAACCTCAACTTGGCACTATTCAACGTCAATTAGAACACGAAAACCCGAGAGCACGGCAATTTACCTTGACGTGTGCCGCCTCGTCAAAATAGGTGGTGCGACGCAACAATTGCGCATTGGGCTTGAGAGGGACTTGCAAGACGGCGTCAGCACGCTTGACAAGGGAGATGAGAGATGGAATAGTTTGAGCAGCAGAAGTAGACATGGCGATTCAGTGAAGTGCGATGATTCTGAGGACACAACGACAAGAAAACGTTCCCTTTATACGAAAACTCAAAGAACAACTCACCTCATCGCATTTACGTGAAAATTCCTATCAGACTTGGATCGTACGCTCGACGGAACGCAGCATGGAATCCAACCGCATGTTTGCAGCTTTCAAAACTCAGCGGCATTCACTTTCAAATTACAAGTCTTCGAACCTTGGTTTAAATCTTTTCAGCCAAGGCCGGCAAAGATTTAAAAAGTTTAGGGGGGAGAGACATGGTCCCCATGTTGTTCATAGGACGAAAACACGCATTCTTTTCAACACTACATTTTCGCGCAAAAAGTAACGAAATCATGAAAGAAATGACCTTGCAATCTACGAAATACCACACGAAAAACTACGAAAATATCATTTCTAACGACAAAAATACCACGCTCCACCATCAATTTGACTATACACGACGGAGATATCACCAAAATCATACTTCAGTAACGAAAACTCATGACCAGTAACGCGAAACACGACGAATCCAAAGGCCAATGGCTCAGAGCCACGGCCATCCACATTCCTTACCATTTCAATTCACAGCAATTCGGACTTAGAGAAATTATTTCAAGAAACAGCCCAAGGCGGACAATCACGTGAATCCTAGCACATGAGCCCCAGCAGCTGAAATTTCTCTAAGTCCAAATTCACCAGAAAATCACTCAAAAATTCATAAAATCACACAAGACAGAGCAAGAAAATATGATTTTATTTATATTTCAACCCTCTTTGGGGTGGCGACATGCAAACTATGTAAAATATTTGCCCGAAGGCGCGATACAGTCTGTATACGTAAAAAGTTCGAAATACTAGGAGCCGAACTCCCAAGAAATAATGTTGACTGATGACCAAGGTCCCAGTACCCGTAGCATAACCCTACTTGTGCTTCCTTTTCTTCGAAGGACCAGCGACACCTTCAGCAACCTCCTCTGGAGCCTCATCATCGTCATCTTCATCAAGGTTGGCGCACTCGCGAAGGCGCCCGGCTTGAACTCGAAGACCGTTGAGTTGGGACAGGGCATTGAGGCCGGCCATATAGTTAACGACAATGTCCTCGATGGAGTCGGCGTGTTGGGCCAAGGTATCAAGGGCCCCCTCGAAGGCGTTCAGAGTTTCTAGGAAAAGGCATCAAGACCGCAAGTTCAACAAAGAAGGGAAGAGCAACATGTACGGTAGCTCTTGGGACAATAATGGTTGATTGGATTTAAGGCGGGAACGCCGTTAACCTTGCACGGCAGCTTCGAGTAATGGCAGCGCACGCAAATGACCGTATTAGTCAGAAATTTGCGGCACTGGGTACCCAGACGCTTGCAGTGGTCGCAAGGCGCGGTATACTAAAAACACAAGTCAACCACTGGATAAAGAAAAAGGAAACGCTACTCACTCATTCACCCACAAAGGGGGCAACCTCCTTATTCCAATATCGACCATCCACCTTCACGAAATCACCAAAGTCCTCCTCGACTTCAAGGACTCCGATACTCTTGAGGCCGTTTTTGATGACCTTTGCCGATGGAGGAACCTTCTCACCAAATCCTCCACCACCAACACCTAAAGTCACAGCCGGCGGTTTGGAAGGACCTGGTCCACGTTTACGAACGGCCGGAGTAGCATGGACAACTAGCCAAAGAAATTCAGATGGGCAGACAAAAACTACAAAAAGTTACATACCTTTATCATCGGCAGTCTTTATATCTTTGGACTTCAGTTTCTTGGCCGCAGGCTTATCAACAGCTTGAGATCCTTCGTCGTCATTTCTCGTACGCTTACGAGGTACGGCAACATCGGGCGCTTTGTCTTTGCTTCTCGGATCCTTCTTCTTTTTCTTCGCGTCAGGCTTAGAACTTTGAACCGTTTTGAGATAGGCGGCGTTGCGGTTGACAGAGGAAGTGTTTGAGCGAACAGAGTGTCGAAGATTTTGACTCTGAGAGGGAGGAGCAGCCGGCCTAGGGAGGAAAATAGTCGGGTGAGATTCGACGAAATCTCCAGTAGCCTCGTCAAATACGAACGAAATTTTTGGTCCCTGACAAAGGCGGCGAGCCATGTTGATGGGAGGAGGACTTGAAGCCTCGTCGCTACTCTCGGCATCCGAGTCGTCTTGACCTCGCACATTGCCGTCTTCACCATCGGTACCGGCAATTTCCTCTCCGAAGTGACCATCCTCCACCAAATCCCCTTGAATCTGCTCCAGTTCATCGTCTGTACTCGGCAGGAATAAGGACTCGCAACCATGAAGCACAGCAGAAGAAGTACCTTCGCCTTGCAGATTGGGATCGGGACCTCGAATAATATTGGGACGTGCCGCAGCTGAAAATTAACAAGTCAGTACGATAACTAAGCAGAGAAAAGGGAAAAAGCCCATCATTAACAACAAGAGCCCGAGAAGGAGTCGGACTAGACGCCCCAGAACACGTAGCATTGACCGATGGCAACGTCTTGAGTTGCTGCATCGGCTTGCTGTGCAAAGGGGAGGTCCAATCCTTCTGAAAAGCCTCGGTGGGGTCAGCGGAACTAAAAGAGGAAGGAAATCGTTAGCCGAGGAATTGACAGGTCACGTTAACTCACCCAGAATGACTGACAACCTCGGGCTTGTCAAAAGGCGCCACCTTTCTCTGCGCCGTGGAAGATGGGCCAGTTGGTTGGGCATTCGACGGAGCCGTAAACTTAGGCATGGGAGGTTTAGAAATGTTGACGCGCGTGGAATCGGAAGCTTGAATATTGGATGGCGAAGTATTAGCCACCGGGCTAGCAGCTAAAAGATTAAGCCGAGGAACTGAGCCAGCAACCTGTTTTTGGGGCGCTGGGGTCCTCTCCTTCTGAGGAGGAAGCGTCGTTGGTTTCAAAGGCGGAGGTACGGGAGTCATAGTCTTTGAAGGAGCTGGCAAAGGAACCGGCGTTACAGCCCGTGAATTAGTTGTTGCTGCAGTTTGACGTGTATGAGACAGCGAGGCGGTTGCCTTGGAACGCTTAGCCGGCGCGCGACGAACTGGCAAGGGCACGACATCAAGATTATAATCGCGCTAAAACTATCAGTCAGAAAGCAGGAAAATAAGAGCAAGTAGCAACGCACCGCTCGTTCGACCAACTCATTAAATTCAGTACGCGCAAAAGTCACCAAGTCCATTGGCAAGTCAGGCACCCGCTCGAGCAAGCTGTACTCCAGTTTGTACCACTCCTTGCTAACGACCTCAGCCTTCGACCAGTTTTCCTCACCAGTCGACCAATGAGTAATGGTGTCGATGAGCCAGGTGTCCATCTTCGAGGAATCCCAAGTTGGATTGGGGAAATCGTCCAGAAGATCCTCGATGGCGGCAGCAGCGGCATTATACGCATCTTGAGCTTTAACAACGGCGAGCTCTTGAGGATCAGTGGGCTTGGCCATTTCGCGCAGTCGACGAGTCAGTCGTTCTTGTGATAACCTCACCAGCGTTGAACACCGGTGAAGTGAGAAGGAAACGGCACTAGAAACACCTTCAGTAAAACCGAAGGAGGTCGTCAGCACGCGTCAAAGTGGAAAGAGCCGCCTGTGTAACAGATGGTGTCCCAGAAAAGACTACTCACCTCCAAAGATAGAGGAGGAAGAGCGTCTTTGTGAAGTTAACAACGAGAGTAAAAGAAAAGGAGGATGAATGTGCAAGCGGAGGGGAACGAGAGAACAAAGGCGAAAGGAAGGAAGCAAGAGAGTGGAATGGAAATTTTCTCTAAAGTTCAACTTGTCACGCGGCAACAGAAAATTCTCCACTCTTTCACGCATCACAGAAGATTCCATTGCGAAACGAGAAGACATACGAAGACTTCCGTGCCTGTGAACAGCAATTAACGGCATCTATCTTTAGATCACCGACGCGTCTATAGCAATTCGATCACCAATGTCAGATAGATCGTACAGCCACCACGTCATCTCCTGGCAACAGAGCACAAAAACCCAGACTCCTCACGAGAATACGGCTACACATGCATCGGTCTTATGTTCCCGAGTAACATAATAAAAGTGTAGGGGGGATGATGAGCCTCCAGGCTCTGTACGCTCAGAATTCGCGGATTTTGCCTGCTAATTAACGCTACTGTCCCTTCAACGGCCTTTCAGCAAACCAATGACTACACACACACTGATACCACTTTGATCCTACGGCAACCACTCCTCACGTGCCTTGTTATCCATTCCATCTTGCCACGCATCATAATTGCCATACCTCATCACGGCAAGGCACCTTCGATTGACAGTCACCCCAATACGGAATTGACGCATCACTCAGAAGCACCGAGTTGACGCGCTCATTGATCACTTAATGAAAATGACATGATCGATGTGAGTACCCTCCCAGCTACGGCAACTACAGACCATGTTTACTAAGGCTGTTACTTCGCCAAGGCCTCAAGAAAACGTTACCCCACACGTACTCCTCAGCACGACGACTATCGCTCAGTAATCCGCAGCTAAACAGCACCTAACGATCCGAGCATCGCTCAGCAAAAACCATACGGTTTGCATCCATACGCGGCAACGTCGACGAGCTGCTGTTACTTTGGAAGTCCAAAAACCATACGTCGACGACGATTTTACTAAGCTAAAAGCCTTACAATCTTACCGAGCCTCGCATATATACTCTATTTATAATTTCGTACTTTCAGTATAAAAACTAGTTAGAAAAACGTAGCTAGGATCAGTTCACCTCCTGTTGACCCCAGACTACGTCAATTATTGTCACGCTCTAGTCTATCACCAGTAAACCACGTCTATTCACCGTTCTACGGCAATATACCGTTTGCATCAGCATATTCTTGATCGCACATCGACTCTTGAGCTCACCAGAGTTATCTCACAGTTTTTAACTGTGAAGAGTCCTTCGCTACACGCTCTTCGCTCTTAACACTATTGGTACACGCTCATATTGTGCCAATACGTGATCGCCGCACCATACCTCATCCCCGTTATCTTTTATAGGCCGTCATCGTTTCACTTTCACACCATTGGAGTTTTTACCGTTTCTCTTTCGCCATCGTTATCGCCGCCCACTTGGGTAGTCTCAGAGCAGACTTAGGATCAGTTTCAGCCAGTTTTCGTATAGTATCAGTCCCCCGAGTGGACTTGAAGGTTAGTTTGACATAGGATAGGATTGTTTCAGTACCAGACAAGTTTCGACATCGACTCAGCACCATCGCATCGTATAGGACCAGTATCGCCACCAGTTTTCGTAGTTCCACATTTTCCCTCGCCAGTACACCCTCAGCACCTCGTTCCACGTTTATTTCGCCACTCGCAGTCCCCCACGCCGTTTCCTCATCGCCTCGCTCACCCATAGAATATTGCAGACCGTTTAGTCTATTCTCCATCGTTCACCCCGCTCCGATTAACGTCGAGCGACGTTTTCCAGTCTCGCAGCACGTTTTCGCATACGGATCCGTGGTATACACGTCATACCCGTTTTCGTACCCTCTCATTTCGAGAGATCCCTACCGGCTTGAAGCCATAGCATTTAGTACTCGACTACCAAGCAATACTACTTCGCAGACTTAAAGTCGCAGTGTATTCTTGCGTATAGAGGAATTGTTCTACTGCACGGAGGTGCCCTGAACCACTCGCACACACGATCGCCTTGATTGCCGTGCCACTACGTTAATTATCCAATCTCATTTTGAGTTGGTGTTGCCGTTGCCATGGAAGTCTAGGCTCATCAACGCGTATTATGCCCTGTCAGAGCACTTAGTGTCAAGCACTGGGACTTCATACCTAGTGCAGCCTTTCTAGTACCGTTCTTAGGTTAAGTCATGCGCTCCACCCAGCTTTACTCAGGTAATCTTATTACTGGCATTATAAACATCACGCTCTGTTGTGTTTCTTGGTGCCTCAGTATCTGGACATTGTAGCCTGTACTTATTTGTACAAATTGCAAAATTACACGCGTAAACACTTTCAGAGCGTGTCAACGTGAATACCAAGAAACCATGATAGAAACCATAAAAACGGCTTAGAAAATGTGGGGATAGGCTAAAGAGCACGAAAATAGCTCTAGTAACCATGGTGATGCTCTAGAAATCGTAGCAATGGGCTGGAAATCATAGCAATGAGCTAGAAATCATGGGCAAGGACTAGAAAACATGTCCAGATGGTGTACTGTGATGCTGAGTCGAAACAATGGCAATAAACATGCAGAAACTGGCTCGAAACTGGAAGAAAACATAGCAACTGTGGTGCTGAGTGGGGTGTTGTGGCAATAGATGCATGGCAACTCTGAACAATGGTGATGACAAGGGTGATCCTATGAATAACAATGTTGAACTGGGCCTACATGGAGGCAATACTGAACTGGGCAATGAAAATGATAGTGATGTAGAAGGTGAAGATGATAAAACAATCCTATGTGGTGAAGGTGAAGCAATGTTGCAGCATTAAAGACAAAAGCAAGTTATTGATGTGAGATTCCTTGTATTGGTGCAATATACAAAGTGAACTAACAACATGAAAAGTAAAGCAAGCAGTGAGGGATAACTTGGAGTAACCGTAGCTGACTGGAAATGCTGTAGTCTCGTCAACTGGGTAAGAACCAGAACTAAAAATGCAGCTTCTAACTGGTTTTTATACTACAAGTCCGGTTTTTATAAATAGAATATTCATCAGAGCCTTAGTAAGGCTGTAAGTCCTTGGCTTTGTAATAGCCATAGTAAACATATGGATTCTGTGGTTCTAAAGTAACAGCAAGTCTTTGACATTGCCATGTATAGATGAAAACCATGTGGTTTTATTGAGCAATGAGCGGATCATGAGGTGCTGTTTAGCTGCGGATTATTGAGCCGCAGTTGCTGTGCTGAGGTGTACACTTGGGTCAATAATAATTCGAGGTCTTGGCACTGTAACAGCCTTAGTAAATGTGGTCTGTAATTGCCATGGCCATAATTATCGTAGCTCGAAGGGTATTAGTGTCAATCATGTCATTTCTTTAATGATTGATAGGCACATCAACTAGGTGCTTCTGAGTGATGCGGCAACTCTATATTGGGATGATTGGTGATCAATGGTGCCTTGCTGTGATGGGGTACGGTAATTATGATGTGCAGCAAACTGGGAAGGATAATGGAGCATTGAAGGAGTATGAAGGGCCCAGTGTTATGATTGTATCTGTGTGTGGGTGGCATATACTGTGAAAATCCATGGTGTTATTGACTGTTGGCAGTATTATGGAGTGTGTGGGGATTATAATGGTGTCATTTCGAAGATATTGGGTGATGAATGGATAAATCCACGAATTCTAAGCATACAAAGCCTGGAGGCTCATCAGCAGTGATGAGCCTAGACTTCCGTGGCAACGGCAACACCAACTTGGAACAAGATTGGATAATTAACATAGTGGCATGGCAATTAAGGCAATCGTGTGCGAGTGGTTCGGGGCACCTCCGTGCAGTAGAACAATTCCTCTATATGCAAGAATACACTGCGACTTTAAGTCTGCGAAGTAGTACTGCTTGGTAGTCGAGTACTAAATGCTATGGCTTCAAGCTGGTAGGGATCTCTCGAAATGAGAGGGAACGAAAACGGGTATGACATGAATACCACGAATCAGTATGAGAAAATGTGAGACGAGACTAGAAAACGTCGTTCAACAATAATCTGGGCAGGGTGAACGATGGAGAATAGACTAAACAGTCGGCAATAGTCTATGGGTGAGCGAGGCAATGAGAAAATGGCGTGGGGGACTGCGAGCGGCGAAATAAAACATTGAACAAGGTGCTGAGAGTGGAATGGCAAGGGAAAACGTGGAACTACGAAAA
Source organism: Armillaria cepistipes (assembly GCA_900157415.1). Taxonomy (NCBI): domain Eukaryota; kingdom Fungi; phylum Basidiomycota; class Agaricomycetes; order Agaricales; family Physalacriaceae; genus Armillaria; species Armillaria cepistipes. The sequence continues at coordinate 133,253 of FTRY01000046.1, forward strand.
CTGGTGGTGATACTGGTCCTATATGATGCGATGGTGCTGAGTCGATGTCGAAACTTGTCTGGTACTGAAACAATCCTATCCTATGTCAAACTAACCTTCAAGTCCACTCGAGGGACTGATACTATATGAAAACTGGCTGAAACTGATCCTAAGTCTGCTCTGAGACTACCCAAGTGGGCGACGATAACGATGGCAAAAGAGAAACGGTAAAAACTCCAATGGTGTGAAAGTGAACTGATGACGGCCTATAAAAGATAACGAGGGCGAGGTATGGTGCGGCGATCACGTATTGGCACAATATGAGCGTGTACCAATAGTGTTAAGCATGAAGAGCGAGTGTGGAAGGACTCTTCGCAGTTAAGAACTGTGGAATAACTCTGGTGAGCTCAAGAGTCGACGTGCAATCAAGAATATGCTGGTGCAAACAATATATTGCTGTAGAACGGTGAATAAACATTGTTTACTGGCGATAGACTATAGCGTGACGATAATTGACATAGTCTGGGGTCAACTGGAGGTGAACTGCCTAGCTACGTTTTTCTAGCTAGTTTTTATACTGCAAGTACGAATTTATAAATAGTGTACATATGAGCATCTTAGTAAGGCTGTAAGGCTGTAGCTTAGTAAAATTGTAGTGAACATATGGTCCTTTTGCCTTCGGAAGTAACAGCAAGTTGTCGACGTTGCTGTGTATGGATGCGAGCCGTATGGTTTTGCTGAGCGATGAACGGATCATTAGGTGCTGTTTAGCTGCGGATTTCTAGGCGATAGTTGCCGTGCTGAGGAGTACGTGTGGGGTAACGTTTTCTTGAGGCCTTGGCGAAGTAACAGACTTAGTAAACACGGTCTGTAGTTGCCGTAGCTGCAATTATCGTAGCTGAGAGGGTACTTGCGTCAATCACGTCATTTCATTGAGTGATTGATGGGCACATCAACTAATTGCTTCTGAGTGATGCGACAATTCCATTTTAGGATGATGGTCGATCCACGGTGCTTTGCCATGATGAAATACGGCAATTATGATGCATAGCGAGATGGGATGGATAACAAAGCATGTAAGGAGTGATTGCCATAGGGTGAAAGTGGTATTGCTGTGTGTGTAATTATTGGTTTACTGAAAGGCCATTGAAGGGACAGCCACCTTAATTAGCAGGTAAAATCCGCGAATTCTGAGCGTACAGAGCCTGGAGGCTCATCAGCGGTGACAACAAGCATACAATATCATCAAATGGAGATGGAACAGCTTGCAATGCAGATGGCATGTGAGCTGGTGCTGACAAGGGAAGTGCCAGTGGCAGGGAAAAAATCCCTTTGCAAGATAGAGAGGCAGATGTCCATGAATCATGATGGCTTAGGGCAGCTGCACAATGAGCTGCAGGTGGCAAAGGTGAGGTATGAGCCCCAGTGAAAAGCCTGTGATTTGGGAGTGATTGCCATAGATTATTTGTGATTGTAGTAGAATTAATCTACATTTGTCCAAATACATGAAAAATATCCATTCGTATCCATTACGTGCAATTGTACCTATTGGCATAATCAATGCCAGCATATCAGGCACTGGCACATGCATTTCGGGGTGATTACAGTAGATTCTTATCCATTGCTGTAGACTACAATACATTTGCAGCCTGCAGCCTGCCACTGTGCTATTCCTCCACCCTATTTGAATCAGAAACCACCACACCTCGCGCCATCGCTCTCAGATTGCATATGCTATGGTCACTACAAAGCCTATGAGAAACTCAGGTGCTGGTGCAATGTCAAATCACTTACAGTAGTGGGTACTGGGCCATTCTTCTTCATCTTCATGCAAGCATCGTATATCTGGAGACATCGAGACAGTCAAGAGAGTTTGATCCACAGGTCGATGAACCTCACCTTCTTCTGTGGTTTCGAGAGTGTAGCAAAATGCTTATTGAAGTCTTCTTCCAGTCCTCCTGCATGGGTTTCGAGCCAATCCGCCATGCATTTATTGCTAGATGTAAAACAATCATCATCTGAACACGTGTAGAGCACAAATAACTCACCGGGCTGTAATACAGTTCGCTTGAAGCGTGGCCACCTTTGGACCTTGTGGCCTTGATTTCTTCTTGTTGATAGTCGACATCTTCATGGCTTTGATTGATGTTGCAGTTGCCGCTTCCATGGCCATGACATCTGTATCGATATCATTGATGAGTTCATCACTTTCAGGACTTGTTGGACATGTTATTGGCAACTCAGGGCCATCAGAAACTTCATCATCGTAAGGCCCTTGTGGAGGGGAATCGGAAGCGCCAGATGGTGAAGGAGGTTCAAGTGAGGATGACCTTCCTGCAGGTGTTTCGATGATCTGATCAATATCTTTGTAGATGTTAGATCTAGAGGAGTTGCGACGTCAATATGGAACCTGGAACTTGAAAGAGACTTACAAGGGATCATGAAAGTCAGGAAGCACATCAGGCTGACAAGTTCAAATGACAAAGTCAGATGGATATAATCACATGAAAGGTAATATATGGAGGAAGGAGGCTCTTCTGATGGTGAAGGTGTCATCTGAAACAAATCTGTTTCATCCAAGGTTGGTGAAGACTGGTGGTGTTGTTTCTGAGGCCTCTGGGTGCTCTCTGGGTCACTGTTGTCATCTTCATCGTCTTGCAATTCTTCTTCATTGTTGTCAGCTTCCAGTTCCTCTTTGTCATCATTGCTATCACTGTTAGCCACCTTGGATTTGACATGATTGGTATACCACAATGAGTAGTTCAGACTGGCATACTTCTCCAGCTTTCATCCGTCAGCACCAAAACAAAATTCAATGAACTTGGATTCCATCTCATGCCTATAGTATACAGAAGCAGCATCGTCCTTCGCTCTCCACTTCGCTGGAGCATGGCCTGCTCTGAGGAGGGAGAACCAGCATTGGCGACTCTTTATTGAAATGAGATTCAGGCACTTAGCAGGCACCAAATTACCATTGATATCTTCAAGGAAGGAATATCAGGTCACAATGTCAGTTCGTGGTTTGCTATCGCCTTTAGGCTGATGTCCTCATCATTGTTTTCTCATTGCTAATGCATTAGTGTCACCTTTGTATTTCTTTTGATATTCAGTGTATGAGGATTTCATCCAGAATCTGACATTGGCATAGTTGGCGTTGTTGAGTGTGGGTAGTGGTGCAAGTGAGGTCGATAGAATAGCAGGTCCACCAAGTACATGAGAAGACTGAGCCGTTTGCATGCAATTTTCGGTGAGGAAAGCTACCAGTGTCCTGAAGTGATATTGTCAGTACTTGCACATCTAAAAATCAAGGGCATACGCACTTGTTTGCAGCCAGATCTGCCTTCAATGTGATATTCTCTCGCTCCAGTACCTCCATCTTTGAATAGATCTGCATATATGCACAATTTCCTGACTGAAATAGCATATCGCATGTCGCTTTAGAGAGAAAGGCCAGTTCTCGATTGTATTGAGGAATGTGAGGTCTGGTATGGTTCTATTCAGAGTATCATATTAGCCCAGGAAGCCACCTGAAGTGTAAAGGACATACCAGATTAAAATGATGATTCTGTGAGGATGAAGCAAAGGAGGAAAAATCCGAATTCAGTTCTGGTTGATTGAAGGCAAATTGAGCAGGAGATGGAAAAAGCAAAGAAGAGCTGTCACCAGCAACAGATCCAGAGAATCTAGGAGCATTCATTGAGGAGCAGAGGGTGGACCACAGGACTAGATGATGTGATGGTAGGGGGAAGGAAGCCATGTGTGACAACTGTGACTGACCATGTTGGCCATAACACATGCCAGTCACACAGATCGATCATTTCAAGCCCACTTGATCCCACATGAATTGAATAAGTACATTTATTTAGCTACAGGCATCAAAATGTTCCACCACTATGGTCATTATTATCTTCATTATCATCCTCATCATCCTCATTTACAATTCCAAGGACTATAGCAAGTTCCAATCCAGGCTTTTCTACAAGGAATTGACCTTTCTCTGGAATGTTGATCATGTTATTAGAAAGGATCTTGAAATCAGGGACCATGGCGATTACTGATTGAATGTCTTTCACATCAATGACTTGGAGAGCAGTCTTGGCCTCGTATTGGCAGAGATATACAGTGCGGAATGATTTCTCTAGAAGGGCCAGATTCAGGGGAAAATAGATTGAAACCATTGCCAAGTAATACACTTCTGTTGCAGAGAAACACAAACGGAAATAGTATTAAACTTCAGCAAAGTCTGACAATGTTTTTCCAGGAAGCATGACCTTCATAAATATTTTAGAGATCAGCGAAGGATGCATCTCAGAATAGACATAGATTACTTACCTTGACATCAGAAGTTTTGCATGTCACCCTCTGAGATCGATTCTCACTCCAGCGGTGTGCTGCACCACATCTGTGTGTGCACCAAATTTTGGCTTTCACCTTGATACAGCAACAAGTGCTAATGCTATAACCACTTTCACTTGCTGCTCCTCCAGTCTCAGCATCTCTACTGTTCAAGGACGGAATTCCTGTGGAATCCACTCAGGCAGCCACCCATCTGCTATGTGTCTGCCAAGCATTGCGCTATCTGCCTGGCCATATGCTATCCAACATGAAACTGCCCCGTTTCACAGGTATTTGACTAGCCTAGGCTCCAGGAGCTGACAGCTATCAACCTGAAGCATACATGCCAGCGGATGGCGGAAGGTTTACCCTTGAGAAGCGGACAAATGGGCTGATGGCGGATAGCCATATATAGCTATTCTCAAACAAAACCAGATGTGGAAGGTGTTGTAGAATCTGCTCAACGGTTTTGAAGCAGTTCACTAGCGGATTTCAGTGCGTCAGCTCATGTCGGATGTCACCTCTAAAGGATACATTCAGGAATATCGGAGTGGGCAGGCGTGGGAGCAAGGAGCTGGCTTGGATCTGCTACTATATAAAGCGCATAAAATGTACTTAGAAAGTTAGTTAATCTCACTTGCTTATAGCACACTAAAGGAATAATTTCCGCTACTCTCCTAAGCATATCTAGCCACCTTTGAGCCTAGCATTGCAAGTGGATTGCAAGGAATTCTCCTTTCTCTCGCTATCTTCACACAACCGCTCTCAGTTCAGCATCCTAAGCGGACACTTGGACTATTTCTTTCTATCGTATCCACAGACGGAGCGGATTCTATCGGATCCCTTCAGAGCGGGTGGTAACCCTCCTTGTGTATACAAAAGATCTTGCAGACACAGACGCGACTTTCTCTTACCAGAGAGTTTGCTAGCCTTACAGCGGGAATGTGCAGTTTGGCCATTGGGCAGGCGGACATGGCCTGATCGAATTACAGCTGAATACCATTGATTGGCGCCAGGCCAGCCTTGAGATAGCCAGTATTTTTGAATGGCCTGCGATTCTTCTGCTGTTACATCCCGAGAGGTACTATCAACCAGGTAAAGCATAGCATAACCTCCTCCCAAGTCCAATGCCAGGCTTGGTAATACATCATCTTCTTTTGAGAGTGGCTTAAGGTTTGGAATCATGAACCGAATTGAGTTCATTTGTACTCTGAGGATTGCATGCTGTGAAACATTGGCATATGGGTCCAGGAATTGGCAGATCTCTCTTCCAAGATTACCAATTAGGGTCTCCATGGTGGCCTGCAAGTAAGATGCAGGGGGACCCAACCAAAGTGCTTCAAAGGCGAGATGAATCAGAAGATGAATGGCATGTCATATAAAATAGAGCTGTGATGCATTCCATTGATAGTAGAGCTCTTCAAACTCTCTGATGAACTCAGCCAGAAGTTTGGCTCCCTCACGGAGGTGCTCAGGTGAGATGCGATGCTGCTGGAATATTTGTATACCACGTGAGCCCTTGCAGTAGTTGGCCCAATATTTCACAGGGAGACTGTCTTGAAGCAATGCTGGTCCAAGACCAAAGAGGTATAGCAAAAATTCTCGAGCCTTGTACCCAGAATTAAGCTTCTCAGCCAGATTTCTAGGAGGATGATCAAACGAAAAGGGAAAATATTCTGTTGACATTGCAATAGTTTTTCCCTGTGCCTCCCAGAGAGCAGTGTTGCAGAATACTGCCCAATCCCAGTTCTCTTTTGAATCTGGTGGATAACACTGTATTGTCCCTTGCCAAAGGCTGAGGAACAAATCAGTGTCATTCAGTGAATTCAAATGCATTATATCAAGGCCAAAGATATTGGGAATCCCAAGAGTATGCCATGAGTCCAAGCCATCAAAGATTGTTGGCTGTGTTAATCCTGTCTCTCATTGATTGGTGTTGTATTGTGTAGGATTGCACGAACTTGCAAGTATCTGGATGTTAGCCCAATAGAACTCTGCAGTCACAATGCCATCTGATAGCTGTAGCAAATCTTTGAACATAACATCATCATGACTGCATCCCAGTACATTGTAGCCACTGACAGGTTTTAGCATCACTGGATTGTAATGATTATCCCTATCTCAGTGTCACCCAATTATCCCACAATATAATCTGCATCTGAGTTTGCCTCGATGGCTGACCATTTCACTCAATTCTGCCATACAAAGGATGAAATATGGGTGTTTCGGTTCAACATGCTTCAGTAGAATCCCATCCCATACCCAAAGGCCTTCTTTCTGCAGTGCTGAAACATGGTAGAGACCAGGAAATAGGAATGAGGTGATATGTTTTGGTTCATTAGGTCCTCCAATGGTACCACTTGGAATCACATAGGCTTTCTTGTAGCAAAAATCTGGGGAGAGCTCGAAGACAAGCCAAAGGTACATCCAACAGTCTGACTGCTTATTTTCGAATAGCTGAGCACCATCCAAGGACATCTCAATCAAGATGTGAGAATCGTTGATTTTGCAATTCCGAACTGTGTCCAGATACTCTCGTCCACAGAGGATGTCATCATGAACTTCTACCTTCCCTTTGTGTGTCTTCATATACTCCAATATGGAGGCAGTCCATTCAACTCAATGCCGCATTTTTTTGGCGCTCTCGGGAGAACAATACAAAGCCTGCAGCACTGGTGCGATTGGAATTGTATTGAACTGACACCAAGGCTTTGAGCCATAGTCATCATAGCGAGACTGGCCACACACAAAACAAGTATCACGGTCAGTGTATAGTCCAGTATATCCAATACAGCTGTTGATACACATATCATGTGTTATCAGGTTTACACTGCTGATGGATTCCACTCTTCACTTCATGACGTTGAATGAAGGAAAAGGGTTATCAGGGTAGCAGTCAAGGGCTGCAGCATGTATCTTGTTGTACATATCCTGCGAAGAATTTGTAACCACAAAGAAGGTTCTCAATGGGAAGAGGAAATGTGGATCATGGACATCGAACAGAAATTTGGATGGCACATCATGAAGCTGTACAATGTGATCGGGATCCATACCACTCTTCTCAAGAGTAGCAGAGTGAAGAGCCTCGATAAACAATGCCACATCCTTCACTTCAGATATGTCAGAGTCGATTCCCACCATGCCTTCATCATTAATGGTACAAGTAACTGTTGGATGTGAATGATTTTCATTGGATGTCAATATAGAATTAGATATCGGAGTGCTACTGGATGTGCTAGGAACATCTAATGACATATTCACATCCTGGCAGTCATATCAGCAATATAACAATGGAAGTAGCAAGCCACACTCACAAGATCCTGCTGCCCTGGGGAATCTGCACCACTCTCATCAGGAGGTTCATCTGCCTCCACCTCTACAACACGTCTTCAGATGTGATGCTGGCCAGTGGCAGAGCCATTGTTAGACTGTTGTGGCTGTTGTTGCAAGAACGACGCAAGGGCAGAATCTTGGTTGGCTTGATGTTACGATTTATTTGCTTTTCTTATCTAAGTGCCTCTTATCTTATCTTATCTTCGGCGCTTACCTTATCTTATCTTTAGATCCGCGACTCCACGGAGTCTTCACATCACTATGAAGTCACACTCGGGTAGTGTGTACTTTATTCTCAGCTACCGTGTATTTGACTTATTCATCTTCTAACACGGTAGCCTCGTCCTATTACTAGTTACGGATCATTAACTTAGTATATAAGTAGCGTACTCAAAGCTGTATATTCCCTAGCTTTGAGCTAAAGTTTATTCATACCGAAACACAGACACTCACGCTAAGTGCTAAAGCATTAGTCTTGGTCTTCTAACATCGCGAGGCTCAGCAGTGATTGTACGAACGCGATACAGCTGACTGTTCACTCATTGTTAGGAAATCGGGTCTAACAATTAGCTCAAAGCTTTTTCTTTACCCTATCGCTCTGTTTCACGGAGCCCTAGCCTAAAAACGTTCGGTTTTACTGAACGCGATCTATGGACAGCAATAACGCTACTATCCTCGCACTCGCACTAGGAATCCCCTGCGCTACTGTACTCTCCATAGCCTGTCTGCTAACACTTAGGATTTCGCATCAACAGTTGTTAGCACGCAGGATCCGAAACCCCACAGTCCCTACAAACTCCCCAGCACCGTCTCCTCCCCCTGTAGACCCATACTATGGCATCCCGTTCGAGCAGCGACCACCCAGAATCCTTGCACCCTTACCACGCCGACCGATCCCACTCAACGAGTACAACAGAGCCGCGCGGTCGGAGGAGAGGAGGAATTCTAGCTCGACTCATTCCCGCATCCCTCCGCCAAGGCCTCCTACCCCTCCCCGCAGGCGCGCGCCTGTCATCATCCTCTCCCCCACCGTCTCTACCAAGAATTCCCCACACGCCCCTCGATCTCCCTCACCCGGCAAACACGCCTACCGAAATAACGGAAGGGGATCCAACGTGGGCCGCGACATACGAGTCACCACCCCTCCCGCCCATGACCATACTTGGGATGCCAATCCTACAGCACCCTCAGCCCCAATTGGCCCAAGCGAGCTCGGGGATAATGTTACCATCCCCTTCAGCACCTACATCCCTGCCCCACGCAGCTGGTCACCTGAGCACGGAACCTCTTTCCCAGTTGCAACCACCTCGCAGCGTCGAGGAGCGCCCAATGTCAGGAATCGACCAGCCACGACCTGGGAGCCGGCACTCGAGCCTGTACAGGACGAGGGACCCGTCGCCAGTGGCTCAACCCTCCCAGTTCCAAACGACAGCAGCTACTGGTCAAACGTCATCGAGCAGCGGGGACCGACGCGCAGACCTCGACTACACCGTCGCCGTTGGGGACATATCGACCGACAGCTCACAGCAGAGCCACGACCTCCACCGGAGTTACTCGCGCCCCCTGAGTTGCGATACTATGAGTACTTCACCAGTGAGGCTAGCGGAGAAGGCACCCTCCAGGAGATCCCTCGACCACCCACACCCTACCCAGACACGACCCCCCACCCCGATAGAAGGTCAGGCTCGCCCTCCGAGTCGACGCTCCAACCAACCTCCACCAGAGATGAATCTAGCTGAGGCCATCCAATTTTACCAGAGAACAGCTACGGATCTCAGTGTCGCCATCCCAGTTAGACTAAGACGAGCTGAGTATTGCGAGCTTTACGAACATTACGCTTACGAATTACCATTCATTCTAGCTTGGGGGGAAACCCAAGCTGGGCATGATTATTTTATGAAGAGAAATAGAAACCTACCAGCAGACGACATTCTACAGTATGAGGCAGAAAGGAACGCTCGCCTCCTGTACAATGAAGTCCATCTTAACGCGCCAATGGCACCTATGGCTCCCTACGAAGACATCGTAGCAGAAGCAGACATCCAACTGCCTATGCCAGACGAACCACCAATACCACCGCCCCACGCCTCAGTCACCTCCTTCTCTTACGTCAGAGGAAACGCACCGCCTGGAGCATACACAACCGGCTACAGACCATTCGCAGGTGCGGATCCATCCGTACCAGGAGGAGGTGGAGGTGGACAACCCGCTCAGCCACCACAACCTCCTGCCGCACCTCAGCGATGGACATTACCGCGTCATCCGGCACCTCCAAAAGCACCCACTCCTCCCGCTCCCTGGGTTCTCACCGCTGGGAATGTCGCCCCCTACGACGAGTTCAAGCCTAAAATCTTGAAAGAAGTCGACGACTTCAACGGGGATTCTAACGACATCACCCGCTTCTTCCAGAAGTGTGAACTACACTTCGGCCTCTTCAACCGCCACTTCTTCTACCCTCCTCATAAAGTAATCTTCTGCGTTTCACGCCTTGCAGGCGACACACAAAGATGGTGGGAACTACAATCCCAGATGCTAGGCAAAAGCGCCAATGGGGAACAACTGTACCCCACCTATGAAGATTTCGAAGCTCATCTTAGGGCGAGGTTTTGGAAGGACGCTGACGAACAGATTAGGCGCACAGCTTGGGAGAAGCTCAGACAGGTAAACTTCAAAGACGGTGACAAGTTCTTCCAGGAATTCGAAGAACTTGCCTACTACTCGGGAGTACGCAACAACAAACAGGTAATGGTCGCCCAGATCAAACGAGCCTGCCGCGAAACCAGCAGAAACACTATATACGCAGCCGATGGCGACTTACCAGTTCTCTACGACGACTGGAGGGCTCGCTTACTTCGTATTGACTCTAACTGGCGCCTCAAACAAGCAGAAAGCTCGGGACGACCAGCACCAATGGCGAAGGGAACGGTGCCAAAAGGAGTAACATCGACAAGTGTACCGACGCAGAAGACAACGTCAGGGACCACCTATGGGGGACGAGGTGAGCCCATGGATATCGGCGCAGCAACCGCAACAACGAAGTGTTACCGATGCGGAAAGCTTGGTCACTTCAAACGCGACTGCCCCGGCGCACCGAAATCTAGAACGGAAGCACTTCGTCGGGCTAATACCTACTGGGACGACAAGGAAAAGACGTTGGCACCAATCGAGGAGGTAAAAGAGGACGCCGAGAAGTAACTGATTCGACTTACTCGGCAAAGGACTTACTTCCTACTGGTACGCAAATCGCGCTTGACAAATGTACTTATATTTCTGTAGTATCTACCGCGCATTCGAATATACCCGCGACTTCACCAATAGACCAGGAACTAATAAAGAATCATATAGAATCCCAGGAACCAGCGGTAGTCAGGCTACCGGCTGGACCTTCGACGAGTAGCCTATTACAGGTGAAAGCGAATGGCAAGTCGCCTACCATAGTGACACCCAGCATAACGGCGTGGCACCAATCTGAGCCTCCAACGACGGAGGATCAGACGAACGAGCGACCGGTTGGGACAGGGGAAAAGGCGCTGAATGCACCCCCTGCATTTACGGCTCTACGGAGTCCCTACCTCGTAGGGAGTTTCGAGGGAATACCGTTGGATAAGACAATATGTCTTGACGCTAAACCTCCTCTGGGAAAAGAGCATATCGTACGACTGCCAGAGTGTAAATCTCCATTACCGTCAATGGGGGCTCTGGGGCCGAAACCTGTCTACGCCAAGAAGATCGAGGACGAACCAGAATCGAGTAAGTGCCCCCGACCAGTTGCCAATGCCTGTCGAGACGCAGGGCGACTCAAGGACGGGGGAATGCCGAATGAAACGAGGAACCTGACTACTACAGTGACAGGCTCGAAGGGACCGGTTGAAGGCGACCTCCTGACGGATGGGCGGAAGCTTAAGGCACTCACTCGTTCGGAGGTGTCAGCCCAACCTGTTACCCCTTTACGGGGCGACGCCTTCGAGAAACGCACCTCCCGTTCCATGACCGACCATCAAGTAGCCGTAGGACAGGAAGCTGCTAGCGCCCAGGCAGTGAATAGGGGGCGCAAAGTAACTATGTCTGAGGTTTCGGACCAAGATGACAACTCCAGCTTCATGATGAACATGAAGAGTAAATTAACGACCCCTTTAGATTTAGACTTAGACGCTACGGTGACCTCGCCAACGGTAGTCGAGCCCTCACGGGTCGATGCGACGGCTAAGGAGGTCCCGCGACTCTCGCGCACTTATACTAGTGGCGAGACATATCACGAGTGGCTCAAACCATTCGGGGCAGAGTGGACTCTGCGCGGCATAGTACAAGCCAAGACAGAGTCGGAAGCGAAGGCAATCCTAAAGAATTGGATTCACAAGGCACGAGCGGAGGAAGTTGTTGACGACATGATCGAAGGAATGCGAAAGGCGATGCGCGTTGACGCACTTTGGTGGCTCGAAGAATTACGACAACCAAGGCGGTACATCAACGCAGTGAGCGGGAAGGGCAAGGACTTGACAATCAACGTCCAGATCAAGAGCGAAGGAGTTGGCACCAAGATTGCGACAGCTGCGTTAATAGACAGCGGGTGTACTAGCAGTGCTATCAATCGGGCTTTTGTCGAGAAGCACAATATCCCGACTCATGCCACTGCAGCACCCATTCCAGTCTACAACGCCGATGGAACCCGCAATCAAGGAGGGTCAATTACGCGCTACGCCGAAATCTGCCTTACCATCGGGGACCATACAGAGCGAATAGACTTGGCCGTAACAGAGCTGGGTGACAGACAAATATTCCTTGGCCATGACTGGCTAGACCGACACAATCCAATCATTAATTGGAAGTCGGGGAAATTAACGTTTGCCCGATGTCAATGCCGAAAACTTTCGTTCGTCCTACCTGATGCAGATCCCGACGACAAGTGGGACGAAGAACTGGAAGAGGGAGAAACCATCCTCGCAATAGACTTCACCCAAGCTATCCTCATACGTGCTCATCACGCAAATGACCTCGCTGCCAAGGCCAACGAAGGGAAGAAGACCAAAACATTCGAAGAAATGGTTCCAGAATGGTGCAGGGATTTCGCTGATTTATTCGAGAAAAAGAATTTCGACAAACTCCCTGAACCAAGGACGTGGGATCACGCTATCGAACTCATTCCCAACACAAACGCCAACCTTGACTGCAAGGTCTACCCTCTCAATCGTAACGAACAAGCCGAGCTCGACAAGTTCCTGGACGAAAACCTTTCAAGCGGACGAATCCGACCATCCAAGTCACCTATGGCTTCACCCTTCTTCTTCGTCAAAAAGAAGGATGGCAAGCTACGACCCGTACAAGATTATCGCAAGCTCAACGAGATGACGATCAAGAACCGTTACCTGCTTCCTCTCATCTCTGAGCTAATGGATAAACTACGGGGCGCCAAGTACTTTTCCAAGCTTGACGTCTGGTGGGGATACAACAATGTTCGCATTAAAAGCGGTGACGAGTGGAAAGCAGCATTCAGAACTAACCGAGGGTTGTTCGAACCCACGGTTATGTTCTTTGGGCTCACTAACTCGCCAGTGACCTTCCAATGGATGATGAACGATATCTTCAAAGATCTTATCGCGTCTGGCGCCGTTACGGTCTACCTTGATGATATTCTAATCATGTCAAAAACCAAGGCAGAACATCGGCGCATCACACGCGAAGTCTTAAAGGTCATGCGAAAGAACAAGCTATCCCTTAAAGCGGAGAAATGCGAGTTCGAGACCTTAGAGACGGAGTACCTCGGAGTTATCATCAGTGAAGGTAGCATTCGAATGGATCCGGTCAAAATCGCAGGAATAGCAGCGTGGCCCGTGCCCACCAAGAAAGTACAGCTACAATCGTTCTTAGGCTTTACCAATTTCTACCGACGTTTCATTAAAGGATACAGCAAAGTCGTCAAACCAATGACGCAGCTGACCGGAAACGATCCGTGGACATGGGGAAAAGCGCAACAGAACACCTTCGAGGAGTTGAAAAGGTTGTTGGCCGAAGAAGTGGTACTGGCAATACCCACAGAAAATGGCAAGTTCCGAGTTGAGGCGGATGCCAGCGAGGGAGCGATAGGCGCTGTGTTATCGCAGGAACAGGACGGGAAATGGCGCCCAGTCGCGTTCCTATCCAAGTCTCTAATGATAACAGAGCGAAATTACGAAATTTACGACAAAGAACTACTCGCAATTATGCTTGCACTCAACGAGTGGAGACACTACCTGATGGGAGCGGCTCAGGATTTCGAAATCTGGACAGACCATCAAAATCTCCAGTATTTCCGAAAACCCCAGAAGCTGAACCGCCGTCAGGCCCGCTGGGTAACAGAACTAGCGGAGTACCACTTCACACTCCACCACAAACCGGGAGCGTCGAACAAAGAGGACGACTTACTCAGTCGCAGAGCAGATCACGACACGGGGAAGGAGGACAACGATGAGGTTATCGTCCTCAAACCAGAGCATTTCCGGGCATTGGTCATACCCACTATCGAGGAAACCCATTCCAAGATAAAGCAAGCCACGCTCGACCACCACAGATGGGACAAGAACATTGCGACTTCACTTAACCACGACCGAGGACTGAAAATGGATGACGGGTTGATCTTTTACGACTCCCGCATTTACGTTCCTTCCGACCACGCGTTACGAGGCGAAATAATTGCACAAGTTCACGACCACATCATGGCGGGACACCCAGGCATTGAAAAGACTAAAGAACTCGTCTTACGAGAATACTGGTGGCCCAAAATGAAGAAGGACGTCGAAGACTATGTCCGCGCTTGCGAAACATGCCAACGAACGAAATCGAGCACTCAAGCCAAAGCAGCGCCCCTTCATCCAAACACCATTCCCTCCCGACCTTGGACACACATCTCTGTTGACATGGTCACTGGTTTACCAAGGTGCAACGGTCAAGACGCTATCTTAATGATCGTCGACCGATTCTCTAAGGAAATCATACCGATAGCTTGTACTACAGAGCTGTCATCGGAAGGGTGGGCCAAAATTCTACGAGACGAAGTTTACGCCAAGCACAGAATGCCCCAGGTTGTCATCTCTGACTGAGGCACCGTGTTTGTTTCCAAGTTCATGAAAGACCTCTATGACTTGTTACAGATCAAGGCAAACACATCCACCGCCTATCATCCCCAGACAGATGGACAGACAGAACGAGTAAATCAAGAGGTTGAAAAATACCTCCGAATATTCGTCAACCATCTTCAAGACGACTGGGTTGAGTGGCTATCCCTCGCGGCATTCGCTCACAATAACCGCGTACACTCCGCCACCGGTAAAAGCCCCTTCGAGGTTAACTACGGCTATAACGCTGACATCCTCCCTGGCGCCAAACCCAAGGCACCTTTCCGGACACCTGTGTCCACCACCTTCGTTTCAGAAATGCAGAAAATCCACGAAGAGGCCAAACGAGCTCTGGAAAAAGCCGCCGACCAAATGAAAGCCCAATACGACAAGAAGAAACGACCTGCGATCGAGTATCAAGTAGGAGACAAGGTGTGGCTCGATACGACCAACCTGAGTCTCCCACGACCAAAGAAAAAACTTGCCGATAAACGCACAGGTCCATTTCTCATCGTCGGAAAGAAAGGAGCATCAGCTTATACCCTGAAACTCCCCTCGACATGGAAGATACACCCCACCTTCAACGAGTTGCTCCTAACCCCATACACTCCACCCGCATTCCCGAACCAAGAACAACCACCACCGCCACCACCTGACCTAGTCAATGGAGAAGAACAATACGAAATCGAGAAAGTCCTCGATAGTAGAGAACGCAAAGTCCGGGGAAAAACCGGAGAACCATGGCGTTGGACTACAGACTACTTCGTCAAGTGGAAAGGCTACGGGCCAGAATCCAATACTTGGGTTCGAGAAGGCGACATGGACGCAGATGAATTAATCGACGATTACCTTACGCCAAAGATAAATCGTACCAAGCATGAGGCGGTAGATTGGCAAGCCTATACGGACCCATTCACTGGCCGGCAGGTTTGGTACGACCAGCAACTAGACTGGGACCAGTTTGGTGGCAACGACGACCCTTTGACATATTCGAAACCGCCGTTCGAAGCAACGGAAATCCCATAAAGCAGTACGAAGAAGTCGCCCTATAAAGGGGGATAGCAATGGACCCTCACTCACGACTTCTTACGACCAAATATCTTACCAAACGCACGCATAATCAGGCAAGACCAACGATACATGAAGGGCCAAATTTGTCAATCGCATCACCACCATACACTAAATCCTCTCTCCCTACCGACGACTTGTCTAAGGGTCGCTGGGACAAGCTGCAGCGTGTATGGCATTCTTCCGATGAGCTCTTAGGAAAGGGTTCTCTGGGGACGGCATGATGATGAAACAGATACGGACGCCAATGTACAAGCAGTTGGGACACCTGCCTTAACAAGGGGGTAATGTTACGATTTATTTGCTTTTCTTATCTAAGCGCCTCTTATCTTATCTTATCTTCGGCGCTTACCTTATCTTATCTTTAGATCCGCGACTCCACGGAGTCTTCACATCACTATGAAGTCACACTCGGGTAGTGTGTACTTTATTCTCAGCTACCGTGTATTTGACTTATTCATCTTCTAACACGGTAGCCTCGTCCTATTACTAGTTACGGATCATTAACTTAGTATATAAGTAGCGTACTCAAAGCTGTATATTCCCTAGCTTTGAGCTAAAGTTTATTCATACCGAAACACAGACACTCACGCTAAGTGCTAAAGCATTAGTCTTGGTCTTCTAACATCGCGAGGCTCAGCAGTGATTGTACGAACGCGATACAGCTGACTGTTCACTCATTGTTAGGAAATCGGGTCTAACACTTGATAAAAACATACAAATGTGCGTTTCGAAGATCCAGATGCTGGAGCAGCTGGAGGAGCCATATGAAAAGCAGCAAGATGATGGGAGTGGTCAAATCGATGGAGTGGCACTGCAAGGCACAGTAAGGCACAGACTTAGACAGATTTGGCAGTCAACTGATTTCATCTTCCCGTGCTGCTTTTAAACCACTTGAGCTTGAACTATCATTGCACACAACCAGAAACTACTACAGTGTACAGTAATTGCCCCCAATTCATGGGCTTTTCACTGGGTATAAGCCTCAGATGAGATAGAAAGGGTAGGCAAAGGCCCCAGAGGTGAGCATGATGGTGACAAGTTCACTACACAGTATGGAGAGGTGTACACCCATGAGCCAGCATGGCTTGGGGTGGCTGCAGGCTGAGCTGTGGAAGGAGCAAGCATGCCATGAGCACCTAGATTGCTTTGAGAGCATACAGGTGCAGAAGAATGTTGAGGAAACTCACTAGGAGCCTCCCCCTCACAATGTCATCAACATCAAGCTAATTTCTCCAGTATTTCCTCATCAGATGGGTCAAGGTAGCTTCAATATGCACAATACTGAGATGAGGATGATACCAGCGGAGATCAAGCCAGAGATGGTGCAATTGGCAGGCAAGACAAGTGGGCAGTGGTAGAGGCAGTACAATGTCCCACTGAAGATGTTGTATGCCTAGTAGTTGCTCCAGGGTCCATAGTCCTAGAGGTGATGACCAGTGAAGGTTCTGGTAGAGTCACACTTGCATCTAGAGGGTGAATGAGCACAATAGAGTCAAAATAAAAGTGGAGGACATTTGGATGGGAGCACTGAAGCAGCCATGATGGCTGCGGCCAGTTGAGGTTCTGATGAAGTAGCATAGTGCATCAAAAAAGCATCAGATGAGTGGACACAGCATAGTCAATGCTATAGAGGTGCTTGTGAGCATGAAAAAAGCTTAGAAAAGTCAGCTGGCAATAATACAAATTCAAGATACTCAAAAAGATGAAAAGGATCTGCCACATAATGGGTCTTTAACTCAGAAATGAGTATGAATTGGGCATGTATTGCCAGAACAAAGCTAGGTTAAAGACACGAAGGCATGGTAGATGTAAAAGGTTAAGTAAGGAAAAGTCCGAAAACAGTGCATACATAGCTGTCCACAACCTATATGTAAATATAGCTAAAGGAATGATGCAATAATAACTCCATAGAAAATCACATCCCTTACACATATTGTCTTGCTTGATGATGTTACAGCAATTGTTGGCTGCATACATCCTTGTCTATGGCGAATCAATGTATAACCTGATGTCACTGATCTATTGCAAAGGATGGTAAATCCTTGCTTGTACTTTCTGTGAGTATACATCCTGTCTTCTCCAGTAAAATGCAATCCTTATCTGAATCCTTTGAAGATTTTTGGTATGAAGCCGAACTTGTTAGTGAAAGCTCTCCCTCACTAGCCCATGTTTGAACACATCTATCATGTCATTTTCAAACACTTTCTTCAGCTTAGAATTCAGGGTGTCTTTGGATGTGTCAGTCAAATCCGCCTCATTTCTTCACAAAAATCAACTTTATCTGACATTTCCATGTTGCACAGGATATAATCAGAGGGACCTATCCTCAACCATGTCATGCATCTACATGTTGGTGGTTGCATTTTGATTCTGTTCCCAATACCCCCAGTGTTTGAAGAGGAAGCCTAAATGATCCCAATCTTTGGTTATTATACACAATGTCATGATATGGGCATTAGACTTGGGTCAATGTAATCAAACAAATCAAAGAAGACATGTTTCAGTTCTCCTGTAGACATGAAGCCTCTCAAGCCTTGCCACTTCTTGAACATCCACTGGGAGTGTTGGATGCAGCCCACATCCCAACAGTCATGTGCACAGTTCAGTGACTCTTCTGTGGTTCTCCAGTTGTTTGTAGCTCACCTTTGCAATATCATATCCATTTGCCTAGTGAACCCTGCAATATGGTTCCACCACCATCCTGATCACCAACACCTTCCTAAACTTCTCCTTAGGCTCCTCCATTCTCCCAATCACCCAGACATTTGTTGTGCAAGAGGTAGCAAAGTGATCCTGTGTGCCTATGAGTGTATACTGGTGATCACCTATTGCATCTGCATGGTCAGTGGTGATTTTGAAGATACACTCCACCTGGTCATTTTTTTTTATGAGTCTGAGATAACAAGGATTTGCCCTTTTCTGAGTGATTTTGTGGGTAGGACACTGAGTGTTCTTAAATTATATCTTAGAATTCAACAACAACAAACATTGGCCCATTGACACGCTTGAAAGGCATTCACACATGTAATTTCATGAAATGTATCAATACATACATTTTATAAAACATAGATACCAAGGCAATGAGATACACCTTAGAGTGCAATGTCCTAAGTGCAGGCAATGCAATACCTTGAGTGATGTTTGGTGGAGCACAAGGCTTAACTGTAGAGTGATACCATAAGGGTCATGCTAAGTCTAAAGCCCCAGCACTTGACACTGAGTATGCTGACAATGCACAGAAGACATGCACTAGGAATAGAACCAGCGACGCTCAGGAGATAATTGATACTTTGTGCAACCTTGATCTATGACACACAAGGCACTGCCATGCTGGTAGCTAGTGCTCTAGACAGACCTTAGAATGTTTAGAATTGAAGTGAGACCGATGTCGCTGACTTCAGCTGATGCATGCAAGGCATAGACTAGAAGCTGGTGGTCCTAGAAGACCATGGAAATCACTAGAAGATATTATTACCATAAAGACGAGTTGCACACTAGGCTACAACTCTGAGGAGATACTAGGCGACATCAGTATGCATGGATCACATGGCTAACCAATGTTGCACAACTGAGAGACCAGGATCTGGCCCCAAGCCAGGGCTCTGAGTAAGTGCCAAGCAATGGCATGATTATGGTGACATGCACAGGACCCAAGAAAGGAAGTTCTGCAAGCCAAGAGTTAAAATTTAAGGTTGTATTAATTGGTAGAGTGCATCATATATAAAAATGTAGTATAGTAATAGTGTACAAGTTTCAGACCCCCCTTGTTGGAGTGCAAAAGCCCTCAGCTTAGCGCTCTAGCTTTGGGATTAATTTGTAGCTTCGAGCAAGAGAATAGACCTTTTATTAATAACATTTGAGTGACTTGAGTAGTGCACTGACACACTCTGCAAGTGTTTACATGTGTAATTTTGCAATTTCTACAAATGAATACATGCTACAGGGTATAGATACTAATGCACTAGGAGACTCAACAGAGTGCAAGGTTTATAATGCCAGTAATAAGAATACCTGAGTAAAGCTGGGTGGAGTGCATGACTTAACCTAAGAATGGTACTAGAAAGGCTGCACTAGGTATAAAGTCCCAGTGCTTGACACTAAGTGCTCTGACAAGGCATAGTACATGCATGCTAAGAATAGAGCAGGACACACTTGTGAGATAATTAAGACTTCGTGCAACATTGATCTATGATGTGCAAAGCACAGCAGACCCAAAACTTAGAGCTCTAGACTTTGTGATGTCAGAACTCAAGTAAATCTAAAGTTTCTGACTCTGGCCAACACATGCAAGGCCTAGACAAGAAGCTCATTGCCTGCACTATGGTATAATTCCCTAAGAGAATATTATGAAGCAAAATAAGAGTCACGCACTAGGCTGAAACTCTGAGGAGATAGTAACCAATGTCAGTACATATGTAATAGCGCTGTTAACTGACATTGCAACACTCAGAGATCGGATCTGGCCCTGAGCCAGACTCCTGAGTCAGTGCCAAGCAATGGTGTGCTAATGGCAACATGCGTGGGATGCAGGCAAGGGAGCTCAGCAACCTAAATGATACCATATATAGTGATACTAATTTGTAGAATGTAAACTAGATAAATAGCACAGTGTAATTGTAGCATACAAGTTTCAGACCCCCATTGTAGTCACATGCAAGCCTCCAGCTTGATGCCCTAGCATCAGGATTAGTTTGTAACTTTGAGTGAGAGAATATACCTTGGATTGATAGCATATTGAGTGATTTGAGTTGCACACGAGGCATAAAAAGCTAACGTGGCACTTGTGCTACTGTTAATTGGTTGGTTGACTTGCATTCTAACCTGAGAAGGAGAGTTTAGTGTCATTGTGGATGCACTCGTGCACTTTGAGGGTTTCTTGTGATGCAAGGCACTACAGGTGGCAGAGGTTCAAACCCTTTGGCTTGATTAATGCTTGCTTGAGTGTATATATTTCCCAAGTGGCATAGGTTCAAACCCTGTGGCTTGTGGACAGGGTTTTATAAGGTTTTTGTGTCTCTGGATCACATAGGTTAGCACCCTGTGGATCTATGATCGGGTTGGAAGCTTGAGCATGTAGGTTTGAATCCTGTGGCTTTAGTGGAAGGTTTTGTGAAGTGCTTCTGCTTGGAGTGTGAAGCTTTGAGTACCATGTCATGTCTGTTAAGTCATTGATGAGCCTCCAGGCTCTGAACGCTGATGAGCCTCTAGGCTCTGTATGCTCAGAATTCGCGGATTTTCACTGCTAACTAACGTTGCCGTCCCTTCAACGGCCTTTCAGTAAACCAATAATTCCACACACGGCAATACCACCTTCACCCTACGGCAATCACTCCTTATGCGCTTTGTTATCCATCCCATCTCACTATGCATCATAATTGCCGTATTTCATAATGGCAAGGCACCGTTGATCGACCATCATCCTAATACGGGATCATCACATCACTCAGAAGCAACTAGTTGACGCGCCCATCGATCACTTAATGAAATGACGTGATTGACGCGAGTACCCTCCCAGCTACAATAATTGCAGCTACAGCAACTACAGACCGTGTTTACTAAGGCTGTTACACTGCCAAGACCTCAAGAAAACGTAGACCCATACGCACTCTTCAGCACCACGGCTATCGTCCAGAAATCCGCAGCTAAACAGCACCCAACAATCCATGCATCGCTCAATAGAACCATATGGTTTCCATCCAAATATGGCAATGTCGACCAGTTGCTGTTACTTTGGAAGTCCAAAAACCATATGTCGACGACGATTTTACTAAGCTAAAAGCCTTACAATCTTACCGAGCCTCGCATATATACTCTATTTATAATTTCGTACTTTCAGTATAAAAACTAGTTAGAAAAACATAGCTAAGGAGTTCACCTCCTGTTGACCCCAGACTACGTCAATTATTGTCACGCTCTAGTCTATCGCCAGTAAACCACGTCTATTCACCATTCTACGGCAATATACCGTTTGCATCAGCATATTCTTGATCGCACATCGACTCTTGAGCTCACCAGAGTTATTCCATGGTTCTTAACTGCGAAGAGTCCTTCCACACTCGCTCTTCGTGCTTAACACTATTGGTACACGCTCATATTGTGCCAATATGTGATCGCCGTGCCATACCTTGCCCTCGTTATCTTTTATAGGCCGCCATCGTTTCACTTTCACACCATTGGAGTTTTTACCGTTTCTCTTTTGTCATCGTTATCGTCGCCCACTTGGGTAGTCTCAGAGCAGACTTAGGATCAGTTTCAGCCAGTTTTCGTATAGTATCAGTCCCTCGAGTGGACTTGAAGGTTAGTTTGACATAGGATAGGATTGTTTCAGTACCAGACAAGTTTTGACATCGACTCAACACCATCGCATCGTATAGGACCAGTATCACCACCAGTTTTTGTAGTTCCACGCTTTCTTTTGCCAGCCCACTCTCAGCACCTCGTTCCATGTTTATTTCGCCACTCGCAGCTCCCCACGCCGTTTTCTCATTGCCTCGCTCACCCACAGACTATTGCCGACCATTTAGTCTACTCTCCATCATTCACCCCGCTCCGATTAACGTCGAGCGACGTTTTCTAGTCTCGCAGCACGTTTTCCCATACGGATTCATGGTATTCACGTCATACCCATTTTTCGTTCCCTCTCATTTCGAGAGATTCCCACCGGCTTGAAGCCATAGCATCTAGTACTCAACTACCAAGCAGTACTACTTCACAGACTTAAAGTCGCAGTGTATTCTTGCATACAGAGGAATTGTTCTACTGCACGGAGGTGCCCCGAACCACTCACACACACGATCACCTTGATTGCCGTGCCACTATGTTAACTCGTCCAATCTCATTTTGAGTTGGTGTTGCCCTTGCCACGGAAGTCGTAGGCTCATCAACGCTCATAAATTTGTGGATCTATAATGATCTAGTGACATTCTGCCTCTTCCAAACTTTCATATCAAAGCACAGCCATGATTGTCAGACACTTTGATCCTGAATCCTATTATGCAACTCTAATGACAAGTTAGCAAACTATTATAATTCACTACAGTCAGCAGCAGTTAAAGCCTTACCACACTGCATGAAAGTTTGAGTATTTTCACCTATAAATACATAAAAAATATTTAGAACATTTTATCATATTTTGCAGATTTTGTATGAAACAGTGAAAATTTTAAAATATTTTCAGTATTTTTTTCAGTGAAGAAACTGTGAAGAAACTTTCAATATTTTCTCAGTTTTTATAGCTACAAAAACATTGGCTTTTGTCCAGTGCCAAGGCTGTTTACTTTGCACAGTTCATAGCTTAGTAAATGCATAACAAGTTCACATTGCCGCAGCATTGCACAGTAACTGAAGCTACATGCACAATTATGCATAGCTATGCACAGTTGCGTAGTTCTTGGAGTTGCACAGTTGCTGACAGATCTCAACTCAGCATTAGTAAAGAAAGGACAAGAATACTCTATTACACAGTAAATAGTTTGCTTGTGTTGCAGATTAACAGGGAAAGGACAAACGTAGCTTACCTACAAGGAATTCTCAAAGTAGTATAAAAGTAGCTAACTAAAAGTACAAAGAAAAGAGGAGGAGATGAACCCCAAGGGAGTTACTTGCCCACAAGTACATTATCTTACACACCTCCCAGATCCAATACACATACCTGAAGTTATTTCTTCTCTACTGTTCATTAGAGAAATAACACTAAGTGAACTTTCCCTTTGCTAATACAGTTACCTATAACTTCGTGTGCTTACCTCTGCTCCAAAAACTTCACTAGGAAACCTTTACTGGTTACCCTTGCAAAGCATCCTCGACATTTTAAGTTCGCTTGCATACCTGTGTGCTTTAAACAGCAATCCAGAGCAAGGATTGAAGCTTTTAGCAACTTACAACCTAGTACTACCATTTCTGAACTTAGGAAACAACACCACTTAACTCTTATAGAGTTAGACACCTTGAGGCCTTAGCTACCTTTCTCATAGAAGAGAAAGTTCGCTACAGTTGCCCTTGTGATTTGACTCAAGATTGATACTGACTTGCTTGATATTAGGATCATTTAGAGCTATATCTTGCTTGCATATATTTCATCTTGGACAAAACTTTGCTCACACCTGGAGCACCAGCACCACTTAACTCACATAGAGTTCCCCAACCAAATCTGCAGCCAGGATTTTGACACCCACATAGTTTGCCCCACATCTAGGTCGCCTCTGCTCAGGATACACCCATGTTTACACCTCCCTTCCCTTCCAGGAAAGTTTGCATACATACCTTGAGCCTCTGAACAGCTTTCAGAGAATCATAACAAAGTGTAGCAATACCTTGCTACACCACCAGGAAGCTATAGTCATTGCATGAAGGTGCAAGACTAGACTCGCTAGAACCTGCCTTCAGATTCTGTGTTCAGTTACACTAGCTGTTACAGGTCTTGTGTTTTCTGCCTGCAGGAGTCTATAGGTTCATTGGTGTCAGTCAACAAGGAGATAGGCATCAGATAACCTCTACATCTCTTCTTTTGGGTCCTCCTAATTACTCAAAATGTCTTCTGAAACTTGTATTGCCATGTTAAAACCTTGAGGGCTTTGGGATTGCTTGCCACATCATCTGGAAACTAAATTCTGTCAATGTATCATGGTTATTTTTAAAAGGTGAAGGGAAAATGCACCATCATCATGTTCATCTTCAATATACTGTGAGCTTAGTTCACTGAGGCAGAGTCTGGTCCTTCATGCTGGTTCTGATGTTGTTGTAAGTCTATCATCCATGCTCTTGACATTCTCCTTATTTCTGCCATTCTTACTCTTCAGCACCTTATTTACATCACTTGTTGTGCCTGTCTTGGACAATGTGAATAAGACTTTCAACTGATACAACAGCAATGGTTGTGGATTGAAGAAGCAGCATGCTGATAGACTGGTTACTATCTCTCTGGACACTTGATGTTGCAAGCAAGAAAGTGTGATCAGAGAGACTGGTAAATCTGACTTTGAAATCCCAATGCTGCACAAGTGGCTGAAAAGAGGTCATGTGAATATCACATGTGGACTTTGGACTGACCCCAACTGGCTGCCAATTATTTTCACTTGCTTCTTACTTTGATGTAATGTGAATGCCCCTCCAATATAATGCTATTATTTTGACCATGTCTGTCTCTACTGGCCTGTTGCCACTGCTGAACCTATTTTTACCAACAAAATCATTTTGCTTTGATACATCAACGTTTGTAAATTGCTCTCAAGGGCAATTCTGACCCTTCTAGGCTGCTTGGGGTCTGCTTGACAGGTTCTAGGAAAAAGTTATAAATCTCTGGAATATTTAGAGAGCTATGTGAGGTGCTCATAGTATTAATACAGGAGGGAGATGTGTGGTATTCATGGTGCACACATCTTAGTCCAAAGTCCACATGTGATATTCACATGACCTCTTTTCAGCCACCCATGCAGTATTGGGATTTCAAAGTCAGATTTACCAGTCACTCTGATCACACTTTCTTGCTTGCAATGTCAAGTGCCCAGAGAGATGGTTATGAGTCTAGCATACTAAATGAAAATATTGTGGAGCATGAAATTTAAAAGTTGTTGAAGGTGAGCTCCCAAAGAGAAGAATGTTCACAGGAAAATGATGGATGTTGTGAAATGTTCCCATGAGTAGGCCAGGTAGAAACCAGCAGCAAATGCTGTGTTGGACAATCAAAAAATCAGGGTTCAGGTTGGAAATAAGACCAAATTTCCTATATTCATAGGACTTGGAATCTGTCTCATTCTGTCATGCTTTCGGTCACACTTTGGTCATGATGCAATGACAACATGTGTTGCGGACCAGGCTCACAGTAAGGCATAGCATAGATGGCATCTGCATCCATCCGCATATTTTTGTTATTTAAAGAACTTTTGATTAGAATATGCAAAAAGAACGGGAAAAAAAATAAGCTATGAGCACTGTTTTTTGAGCACTGTTCAATGGTGAATGAGGTTTTATATTTGGATTGTGTTCTGAAATCATGAATGTGCTTTGAATATAAAACCTCACTCACCATTGAATAGAGCTCAAAGAATGGTGCTTATAGCTTATTTTTTTGTTCTTTTTGCATATTTCAATCAAAAGTTCTTTAAATAACAAAAATACGAGAATGGATGTGGATGCCATCCATGCTATGCCTTAGCTCACAGTCTTTCTTCCAAAGCGTCCATTTCCTCCCTCAGTTGCTGCAATCTTGTAACATGTTTCCAGGACATCAAGCTTATGCTATGGAGTACTAGAGTGATTGAAGGAGGTGGCATTAATGATTATCCTCAATGCAAAACTAGATGCTTTGAAGTTTCTCTTTCTTCTCTCAGTTCTTTGCCTGAAGGCATTGCTGATGGCTATAAAATCTACAAACACAAACCAGTCTGGAGAAACCATAGTGTGAATCATAACATCTCTCCTTCTCGCAAAACCTTCTTCACCTCTTCCACCATCTGTTCAGCACATTATTCTCCTTCGTCAATTTCTCCTTCTGTTTTTTCAGAAGTGCATTCTCATTTTTCTACCTCTTGACTTTCTTGTTGATTACCATAATAGCAGCATCATGGTCATCTCCAGACTCACCATCCTCCTGTGCCCTTTTATTATGCTCCTGAGAATGGCTTCTGTCAGGTCTGGAAACTTCTGCAGTCCCACCAGATAGTGTGTTTGCACCATGGGAACCACTTCCACTGCCACTGGCAATAGCTCCCTGCAATATATAAAGTACCTTGTGGTGGGTGGATCAATTGGCGATATTGCTAGTATGCTTCACAGAGGTTCTTTCAAAGTTATCTAAAACAAGGATGGTAGACAAAAATAGCTAGGCTTGCTCATCACAAGCCAGGGTACAACACTGAATGCAGAGCATATTATTGACATGCAGACACATCCAGCATACGATTAAGAACTGACCATGCTTGACAGAATCACAGTTTGACTCCATGTCCTGGGATCAGCACATGGAGTAATTGTTTTGCAACCCATTCATTCTTTACCCAAAGAACAATTGAAGAGGAGTGTTGCATGTGAATACCAGTTCCTCCTTTTGTCCTAGGAAAGCCATATTGATTTTGAGCAGCAATTGAGAAAGGATGGCTTACCACAAGGGGGTTGCAAAAACCAAAAAAATCATATAGGGTCAAAAATTTTTTTAAGGCCTCGATGGGACCGACCGACTGGCGTGGGAATAACATACCGAGAATAGTTGCTGAGTCATCCCATCCTACCATTTGGGGACTTCACAGCCACCGGTAATCTCTCTATTCCCGGACCCGAAGCTACCCATCTTGCATCCGACTTACCCAAGCCAGTGCTGCCGAGAGGTTCCTTGAGCCTCCTACAGTTCAGATATGATCCGACAGGTTTTATTTTACACTGAATAATGCATGAATGGCACCCAGGATAACCCCATTCCTGGTGGGGGCAAAAAAATTTTAAGGCCTCCTGGGACCGACCGACCGACCCGATGTGTCGGCTTGGCGGGCCGCAACCCCCTTGGCTTACCAGCACGAGCCTGCTCCTTGGTTATTTTACGTTGACTGTCTATCTGTCTCCTTCAAGCACTTGTCTTGGATACGAGTAAGCGAAGCCATAATGCTGAGAGCTACATACTTGATCACCTATACGAAACTCATGGGCGGAAGGCAAGAAGAGTTTCCAAAACAGAAGGTTAACGCGTACCACGTGATGGAAGTACACGCGTTGCGCTCAGAGTCATTGATCGTGTCGATGGTCTCGTCCGATAAGTTTTAAAAAAAGAATGTAGCACATTTCAGGCAAACGAAACAGAACCTCGGACTGATCTATCCAATGTGAGCCTACAAACACAATCCAAGTTCAGTCTAAGTGCAATTCCTTTTCATGGTCGGAATTTCTTGCTGCGCAGTGGGGAGTGTATACTTAAGCTTTTTCAGTTGCGCAGCGTACCGTAGAGCGGCCCGAATTAGCTATCTCGCGTCTTGCATCACTCTATAAACAGCCTATTTATAGGTCTCCGGGGCTGACGCGTCCTCGGCTTTCTCAGTTTGGCTATCGTGCCGTGGACGCGTGTCGCATTATGAGGCTCAGCAGAAGTTTGCATGTGATATAGCCATATATTGATTTGCCAAGCATACTGTTCTTTCTTGCTTTCTTCTTTGTTTACTTTCTCGATGTTATGCTTGCCTATAAGTCAGCGCCTGATGAATAGGGCGCTAAAATGAACGGAAAAATCACATACTCACCATTAGCTTGGCGGTTAAACCAATGGACCGTTATGACGGCAGTTTGCAAAAAGTATAACTAGACCTAAGATCTTGTTTAGCGCTATTTAATATTGCTATCATGACAATCCTTCTCACCGGTGGAACTGGCAAGACAGCCATGCGCATTGCCCGTCTTCTTAAAGAAGTTAACCAACCCGTACTCCTCACATCTCGCAAAGGCGTCCTCCCAGAGCCTTTCAAAGGTCTCAAATTCGACTGGTACGACCCATCAACATTCGAAAATGCCTTGACCGCAGAACCGAACATCGACCGGATCTACCTCGTCGCACCTACAGCCACCTCAGAGGTGTTCCCTCCGATGAAGCCCTTCATTGATCTGGCCGTGAAGAAGGGCGTCAAGTGGTTCGGCCTCCTTACTGGAACAACGATGACGGATGGGTATCCGTTGATGGGACTGAAGGTACATGAGTACCTGCTGTCTCTGGATGTAGATTATGCCGTCATTAGGCCTTCGTGGTTCTTTGATACGTGACAAAAGCATACGATTTGGCCAATAATATGATCTGACAACCTGAGTTTCAGAGAATTTCTTGACGTGGCATCTTCAAAGCAACAAGGAGAAGAACACGATCATAAGCGCATCTGCCGATGGAAAGGTGTGGTATATATCTGCAGATGATATTGCAGATCTAGCGGTTAGCGCGTTGACGGATGAGAGTAGCCACAACACGGACCATATTATTACGGGCCCGGAGTTGCTCACTTATGATGACGTGCGTGCCATCATCTCTTTGTGCATTCCACCAGAACTGATTGTCGAACCAGGTAGCTGCGATCTTCACAGAGGTTCTTGGCCGAAAGATTACCCACACACGTATCACTGTCGAGGAGTTGAAACAGAGATATATTTCTTTTGGTCTTCCATAAGATTTCGCTGGGATGCTCTCGTCTTTGGATGACCTCAATGTTAACGGCGGTGAGGAAGAGATATTTAACGCACCGAAGAAGGTTACCGGGAAGAGGACATTGAGGTGCTTCGTGGAAGCGAACAAGGATAGCTTTTAAAGCATACCGTCGTGATATTCAATGCGTGTAATAGTAGGCTAACAGGCTCATAAAATTGCGGAAACGACTGTTCTTTGACGCGTTCGACGATGATAATAAAAGAGACTGCAAAAATGACAATCAGCCGCAGTTTCGTGCCGACCGCTATTGAATCCTTCCCATACCTTCCACCAACCTGACTCCTCCAATTTTCGCTTCTTCCTGCTCGTCCATCTCAAACGCTGTGAGCTGACATTCAATTTGAAATCATCCTCGAAGAGCTCTTCCACACTTAGAAGTATCTGAAACTCCATCTGGCGCTAACAAAGCCTCGTGAAACGTCTCAATCCCGACGCTTGTTCTCTCGTTGAACACCGAGCCTCAATGAGAATCGCACATTAAGCTTCAAGCGTTAGCGGAACCAATGGAGCAAGACTTTGACTTGGAGCTACTTCCTTACTTTAGGGATGGCTTGCATTGAAGGGTGACGCGCGTCCGCATTACGGATTTTCGATCGAAGGGTCATTTATTCTGCGGTTCGAAAAGTGATCCGTATATGAGCTTGAGCTTCTTGACGTAGGCTTGTCTCTAAAGGAAAGGTCGTCAGAAAGCAATTGATCATAGAGTGAGACGACCTACGTCAGCGAGCTCGCTGAGGCTTCGCCCGCGAAGTTCCACTCTTCTTCGGCGACACATTGTCTGTTTTGATCACAAGGCTCGATTGAAGGACCTTTTCGTTGGGCAAAACTTCGGTTATACGGTGGTGCGCTAGGCTATCGTTCTGTCTATTGGACGTGACATGTACTCGTCTGAGTTTTTAGCAAGTATGGTAAGGCGCAACTCTAATAGAAAGAAATGATCGGCCTACCTTTCAGGTATATGTGAAGGACGTCTAGATGGCCGTACTTGTACCTGTCAAATTCCTATCAGCGCAAGGACAAGCCTTTCTAAAGATTAACGTACCCGATCTTCCTAACAACGGACGCACGCTGAATTCTACATTGTATGAATAGAAACACGTATCGTACCCCGAGAACACGTATG
The DNA here is from genome assembly GCA_900157415.1 of Armillaria cepistipes. Classification (NCBI taxonomy): domain Eukaryota; kingdom Fungi; phylum Basidiomycota; class Agaricomycetes; order Agaricales; family Physalacriaceae; genus Armillaria; species Armillaria cepistipes. The sequence goes on from FTRY01000046.1 coordinate 163,350, forward strand.
ACTCATCAGGCAGAGTCGGCAGAAGATGCAAGCACAGCACATTCACCTTTTCGACATGTTGAATGTGAAGTCTTTCAACCAGAGAGTCATGTAAACCCACCTTGAGATGTTTGATTCAACCAACAGGGCAGATGAACCGGATCGTAGTGTTTTGAAACTGAAATATGGATGAGTAGACGTGGCACTATTCATACAAGGGGGCATCCGAAGTTCCGATATTGGCATTTGACTTTCCTTTATCATAGAGCGACTGCTCACGCAGTATGCAACAGAGAATATGAGGCATTGGACTTTGGGAAAAAGTTCAGGCCATGCGACAATGCATAAGTCGCATGCTGATACACAGAATACAACAAGGATGCACATACCAAGCATCTACCGTTTCAAACGTAGAATTCTCCGACCGTCCGTCCACGGGCTGTCAACATCAGTTGTTGAATGCAGAACTATTCTTCGCATGGTTATATGTACCGAAGTCATCTTGACTTTACTTCCCCGCAAGTCAGGAATTGATTGCCCTGCGCTTAGCTCTGTGGTGTGGGAACTTGGAAGCGCTTCTGATCTAGGAAGATTCAATTGATCCCCGTATTGTTCTGTAAAACGATGCGGGGAATCTACCTTTGGACGTTCAAACGATAGCGATAAGTCCCGTTTGATATTGTGCCCGCGGGAGCGAGAATCAGCATCTGGCTTGAACACCCTACAAATATCAGTACCTCCCGTTTTCCCTCATGTTAATGACAGTCCCGACACTTTGAAATTGCGAGAGGAAATGATGCTGACCTCCAGTGCGGTACTTGCAGACAACGCAAGGGTCACGGCTATCACGAAACCTATCTTCGATGAAGACAATAAGGGAGAGCGAACAGTCTCCATAGTACAGAAGAAGGCGGGATTACTTAACTGCACCGGCACTCTCGTCATGACCAGTTCCGGCTCCTCTTCCCTTGTTTATTATTTAGCCAACTCCGTCACAGGCTGATCCTCGGTTCCAGGTATGAACAATAAAAGTTTTGATCGTACACCTGTGAGATCCGGACAATGCTGTGCAGAACAGGGCGGTGGCTTAATGGGTGCGGGCAATGTAGTCCGTATTCCCAATCATGATGTAGTCTCGCCTCCATAGCGCTCAGACCATAGGAAGACGGTCATCACGTATCGATCATCCAGGGAAGGAAGTACCGAATAAGTGACCAAATAGGACCAAGCAAGCTTCCCCGTAAGGCACATTTCAATTTGCAATTCTTCGCGTTCCCCACTGTAGCCTCAAAAACACGTCAGACAATGCCGGCTCGATTGCACGGGATGCAGAACTCGGAGAGTCATCCTGATTTTATTTTCAAGGTACGTATTCGCTTATTTTCATCAAAAAAGGCCACGGCATTGCATCAATTGTCGCTGAAGCTTCTTTCGATCCCCGTGCTTGACGCTGTCGCTCATAGTGAGCTTGACTCGGGAGGGATATACCATATTCCCCTCATCAGTTCCTCCATTCGTTAAATTTTATCGGACCTCGCGCCTCCGAAGGAAAAGTCCCTATCGCGTCCCAGCGGGTCAGGTTCGAAGATCTCGAGGCAAGGCACGATAGCATGCGCATAAACTCATTCAGGAGATAGTGCTAATGCCTGTGCCTTCGTGAGCTGTTTCACAGAAGCAGATGCAAACAACACAAAATATGGACCCTAAATATCCACCCCGTTGCATCGCCTGAAGGTAAACCGCGTATCTAGTTCCGAGCACCTCTTCCGTACGTTCTGGAAGGTTATTCAGTTATGATGCTTTCCGGGCCTTGAGGGTAAGCGTAAGAGTTTCCCTGGCTTTCTCACCCGAGTTGACCATTATCACGGAGTCTTTCTCCACAGCATTAGCAGATTTATTGACGAGGTGTTTGGATACGACAGGATGTAAGATCTGAATCTACATCCTGACCTCTTACACTCTGTGATGCTGGTTTCGACGTACCTTACATCTACTGATGGGAAGTGATCGCACACCATCCTGGTCAGGTAACTCTCTCAGTCAATACTCTTGTGGAAGCACAACGACTCGGATTCAAAGGTCCAGCCATCACAGAGTCTCTCGTGCAGGCATGTGAGTCCGAGGCCTAAGGCTGTCTCTCCCGGGACGCTTTGTCCGCGACATATTGATGAACACGGAGTCCTTCTCCATCCAAAATTGGGGTGGGTGATATGTACGATAGAATTCCGCTCCGACGCTGACTGTACTCGTTCAGAACTCGCATGACTGTGGGTCTCGGAAACTGTTCCTGTTCGTCATTAATAGATGTACCCTCTCCTCTCATTGGAAGCGTTCCTTCGTTTGCTACTTCCACTATGTCAAAATCAGGTACCGGCGAATGCGACCGTCTCTTCACACGATTACCGAATTTTAGGACCTGCTTCACCATTCCTGTGTCGTCGCGGACTCGATTTCGTACAGGGGAGAACGAGTCCAAGTCTTTGTTTCACGTCGATTCCCCTTCACAGTTCTCACAATGCTATGCCGTCTACATCATTTTTGAGCCCCGTATTTCCAGCTTGGCGAGTAAAGTTGACTAACGAAGTCCACGATTACCAGTTGCTTGCATCGTCCCCACTGTTCCTTACTCAGATCGCTCTAAAACTCACCCGTATTTCTTTTACACGTCATTCAAAAACACGACGGACGAAATCCAATTTACGGTCGGTGTTCCCAGGGAGGACTTGGAAAATCCAGCACTCGGATTGGGGACTTATTCCTCATGCACCCCGGCTCCTCGGGGTGTGATCCGTCCCCTAATTTATATCATCACCCTCGGGGAACTCACCGTCTCGTTCTATTTCGTGTCGCAGACTACAGTCATGACGATATTCTTTCTTGCTCCGATTGGTTCACATAGCGCCTGTATGTCAACCCCCTGCTTTTTTCCTCCGCAGCCTGGCTGTATTGAGAATCAATTTGTAACTGTTGTTTCTGGGAACGAACTTGCTCTCGGAACCTTATTGTACTGTTGATCCTACCTCTCCCCAGCATGATTCGTATCGACGACATATCTCCACTATTGGACAGAGTCTCGGTGACTTTCATAGGCGTGGCAGGTGTACCACTCTGATGCCTTGTGGTGGTCCTCGAAAGAGTTCCCCGTGTGACAGTCCTGATGAGGTATGATGGTCTACATATGCCGACACTCAAAGAGACATTTGATACACCGGATATAAAGTGACTCGCGGGGTTAAAGGTTATGTCGAGAATGGTGCAAGCTGAAGAAAACTGTTTTTGGTGACGGATTTTCGATGGATAAACCCATTCCGTGTCGGAGGTGAATGCAAATTTAGAAGGAGCAAAAATGGGGTTTCAGCAGTTGTTGTTTTACCTAGTACTCACAGCATCATTACGGTATTGTTCTTCTGATGAGATGCTTTATTCTGTTGACGATATGGATTCAGATACTACACAACTGACTGGCCACTTCAGCATTCTGCACATGCCGGAATGGGGCGTCGGTGCATGCAGCCATCCTGTCACAAGACGAAGATTTTGTTGGTCCTGTTTCAGACGGAGTTCCGGAAAAGCCTTGGTGTAGGGTAGCAATTGCGTGACAGTTCTTCTTGGGATGCCTGTTCAGGCTCCGGGGGTCGGTGGTATCTACGTTCAATGTCTCAGTCCCCTTCTAGCCCTCAGATACGCCACCTACATTATTCTGAGACCGTTATTATCCTTAGATCACTACGGCTACATTACAGAAATGTATAGTCGGCATAGTCCACGCGTATTAGACCGAAATCGAACGGCGTTTATGAGCCATTGTTAGAGGGCTTGGCTACCAGGATACAGGTGCATCTGTGTTAAGTTCAAGGAATAATGGTGAGATGTACACGGACATCACAAAGAATTTGCGCGTGTAGGTAGAACATTTGATGTCCGTATGCCATGTGGACTGTATAATATCCACCGTAGGACGTCCGGCGTCTTTGGGTCCGTTGTGAAAGTGGTGTGTACATCGTTACAGGTCCGGGGTCGCTGTTTGGTGCCGAAGAGGAAAGATGACACAAACCCGGCGCCTCTTCATCCGAAATTGAAACACCGCGTCTTTTCGACTTCCGGAGGCTCCAGAGCTTCGAGATAGGTACATGATAATGATTGCCCCTCTCTCCCTGTGCGCAGTGAGGACATTGCACTTCGACATCATGTATAGCCGCTGTCGCCGGATACCTTTAATTTTCATACTATCACTGTCTCACCCGCACTCTCGGACTCAGGAACTCTGATATGTATCGCCCTATCAACTAAGTGCAGCCGTCTGCGATGTCAATATGACTTTCTTTGTATATTGCACTCTAGCCACGTCCGACGCATTAGGTGGTCAAGATCGGGCGTTATATGGTCAATAGTAAGCGTGTTTTCTTTAATTCTGACATCTGTATCACATCATCACTCGAAGGAAAATTAAAACAGATTCTCTATTCATTTTACTAAGAGCTCCAAGCCTTGTGAAAAGTTTAAACCTATTTCATTCAATCAGTGGTACATCAACTCCTAGTGGCTGTAGTGTTATTTGGTGGATGGGGGAATATCACATTGGTATCCGAAAACCTCTTGGATAAAGCCGTCAAATTAAAAGGCTATCAAAGGAGCAAATTCAGCCGGAAATGAGTCATTTTTCCGTAAAATATGGACTCGGGAAAGCGAACCAGAATATTCAAGCAAGCTATAACTTCTAAAGATAGCAAGACACATCTCAACGTCATGTTCCTGATCTTCCAATTCTAGTATAATTCACATCGTTTTGCTCAGAGATATGTGTTTCTCTGGTATTCTAGAGCTCGCATGTTGGAACTCTTCATTCTTCCAAAATTGTCCACCCGCCCTTGTGGAGTATCTGACCCAGAATTGTGGTTCCACGTGACAAATAAACCGGATGTAACCACTCCGTCCACTTTTTTTATAACTTCCCATCTCAGATTCCGTAAGTATCGTTATTGACATCGTGCGAAGAAGATCGGAATATTTACTTGTAAGAGAACTCCCAGTCAGCGAGGTTTGCAGAAATTACGAGGTTGTCTGGTAAAGATTGGGTAAAGAGTACTACCGCTTGACAGGAAGCCTTGGGATCTTCGTACTTGCTTCTGTATCGCGATTCTGACTTCACAAGTCATGACATTGAGAGCGGTGGCGCGGTCCGGTCCTCCGCGATCTCATGAGCAAGTTCAAAGGCAAGGTTTTGAGGTCTCGCCATAATTTCTCATTGTTCATAGCTCACTTTGGGTCAGGAAGCTTTGTACTATCGCACCAGTTTTTCTAGAAAGAAATACGGCACACTTCCAACGTTGGTATAAGTCTTTCGACAGAATAAAACCGCTCGCAGAAATCTACAACCACGGGTTCACACACAGTCCTTTCTTTTCTTCACTCTGTCCCTGAAACACCGAGCCCATGATCTCCATCGAGCCTGCTTCTGACTCTGTTCACCTGTGTGACCCGTCAAAGCGAAAGCACGAGCTATTTTGAGAAGGCATTTATATCACAGCGTCGCCTAGATGACCATATCGCATAAGCACTTGCCAGCATATCATTTCATCTATGAACGTCTTTACAGTATGATCTCCTCGCATTTTTCAGCCCCTTTTCATAGCTTACAAAAGATCGTGTCCTAATTCTAGATCGGGTCGCGCGTCTTTTTTTACGATTCCGCTGGACGTCTCACAGGAGGCGTCGTGGAGTCGACGAGCCGCATGTCTGACGCGAGTATCATTTTTCTTGACGGATGCGTCCTCTAACTGACTTTTAATAGGGTACTCTCATGATTGTCATCAAACGCGACACTGGAGGAATTGTAACGTTACCGTTAGTAATTCAGCTTCGTAGTGGTAGTGACCGGTTGACCCCGTTATATCTTAGGGCCACGGGTGTGTCTCATGGTTAGTAAGAGAATACAACGATAAGGATGGGAGTCTTCACGCATAAACGGCGGAACGGGTCAGTTGTGGCGTCCACACGGCTCGAATCCTCTGAATGTTATACAAGAAGGACAGAGGCACCTCTTGACGATAATAAAAAGTTCTGCACCATTTTCCAGAATGTTTCTTTCAGTCGGGTCACTCATGCTCAAACGATCGGAGGACTGACGCGTACATCCTATCATGGTAACTCCCCCCTCAAAGAAATCGTGTCGCCCACGTTTAATCAGTCATGAATATACTTAATATCATCTTCATTTCATCTCCGAAGTACAGTCTTGGCACAGTGTACTCCCACCTGGGACTGGATAGGGAACAATTCGAATCATATGCCTCAATTAGAGGTGCTTCTTAACCTTCCGGATTCCGGACATGAACTTCTGCGTCTAGAATCCAATATTCTGCACGCACATTGGGAAGCCACAAGTCCATTTCTGGGCGTGTCCACAGCTAGGTAGCCGTTGCCGTGATCGACAATCCCAGGATGCTGAACTCGGCCTTGTGCATACCACTGCATGGCGCAGTTGCAGTGTTGCTTTGTCAGATGGAGGAAAGGAGCTCACGGTTTAGCGATAGGAAGATGAATCTGCGCGTGTCCTCTATCTATTATACTTACTCGCGAGCTGTGGCGGGGAACGGCTCGCATATTCATCTTTTTGAGATGACTGTTGGCTATATGAGAATCCAGCGTTCATGCTTAATGTCCCAAAGAGCCTTGTTTGCCATCGGCATTTCAGTACTGCATTCTTTAATTCTAGCTCCGAATTTGATGTGGTATTTATATCTACATGACGTCGAATGCATTCCATGGTATGGGTTCCCACATCTTATACAGCAATCACTGGAATTGAGTACGACTTAATCACCAAAGGTAGCATGGCTGGTCACTCTCCGGAACATGGATTCCGACAGTAGTATCACAACATCTCACCTTTATTTATTCCCGGAAACATATCGAAGCAAGTGTGGAGCTACGATAATAGCGGTAATGATAATCTACTCATACCGGGCATGTCGGATTGATGCTCGCGGCATCATGTATATATACTCATCTTATTGCTTACGATCCAAAGAAAAATTTCCGAAACAGCGGCTACTTCAGCTCAAGGTTGCGTGTCTTCATCAGATTTTCATACTTCATTAATACTCCCCGATAGACAAGGTGCTTACATCGATGAATCGTGCCCTTCCAACTTCCCAGTGAATAGTCCCTCATATACAATAAGCTCACTTCCGGTACGTTTCATCGTATCTTTCATAAATTGTTACTATCTTATCCTTATAAGCCGGTTCCAGAGTCTTCTTCTACAACTCGAACGGACGTCTCACAGGAGGCACATGTAGAATCGCACCCTTAATCGCGTTTCCGAGTCCGACCGGCATAAACCGATTAGCTTCTGCTGCAAATAGCTCTTGGCCTCCACCACCATCATAATGGCTCGCCTGAAATGCTTTCACACATCCCATCCGGACCTGACACACTCTTCCGTTACCACACTACCCACCGACATGATGGGCGCAGAAGATAGCTCGAAACTAAAAGCGTCGCTGCTTGTCGATAATACAAACCTTTTGGCATGTGCTGCCTCTGCACGCCTGTGGGAAAGTCTGCTCGAAAAGTATCGAGTTCCGCTGTTGCTATTGTTCGTTGCGGATGTGCGCATGACGTTAGACCATACCACTGGGCTCTCTACCATTGCTCCTGCTTCTTCTTTGGCACATCCTTGATGGTGCTCGAATGCTTAGTGAACTGCTAGAAGACATCGATGAATTTCTACCACACTCTACCGACCGGGAACCTCGCTCGCATAGGGACTTACATCGACGAGTTGTTCGTATCAAACTTCGACTTTGAAACCAATTCCAGCGCGAATAGCCCTCTGTATTCGATGTTGTCTGCTACGGGAATCTTCGCTAGCTTGTCGTGCGCCCCCTTGTTTCTTGTCTCCTCTACTTGACTAACCCCCTTCTTCCCTGTTCCATTCTCGTGCCAGGTTCCCATGCATTGTGTTTCCTCTGTTTGCGTGCATTGCGGCTACTGTGTTCGCGTCTCGTGTTCCCGTGCTTCGTTGTTCCGGTGTTTCCGTTCACGTCTCGTTCCTGTTTCTGTGTGTTGGTCCCGTTTCCGTGTATCGCACTTGCTTTCCCGTCGTGTCCTTTTCATGCACCGTAGCACGGCGCCGTCCCTGGGGTCCGTGCGTCATGTCTCATACTGCTATATGGTCATATTTGGTTCCTGGCCTCGTTGCGGAACCAATGGCGTACCTGTCTTATACCTGCCTTCGCTATGCGTCATTATGTCTTACTTGGACAAATGTCATAGTTTTCGCTCTATGGCTGAGTCTCTCACCCCCGCCCGTGCCAAGAAATCATCTTGGATCTCCGACCTCGCCCGTGTCCTGCATCCGTATCGATGGATTTGTCGCGTCAGTAGCTGCCGTCTGATATCGATTCCTTCATCGCTGCATCATCTAAGGCCCTCCTTCTGCGCTACCGCTCCCTTCACCAAACAGATCCCTCCTCCGCCCGCGAGACTCCAGTTCTCACCTGAATGTACCTATTCCCGCGCACAGAAAAGCCTTAGTCCGACTGCTGATATCATCCCATACTCTCGCCGTTGAGGTCCTACGATGGTCTGAACGCCGTCGTCCACCTGTCCCTCGTTCACAGCGTTTATGACGCTTCTGCCTATCGGAAGTTGAGGATGTAGCGCACGAGTTATGGTAGTGCGGTGGATCACAATCCTTCGAAGATTTGCGATCCGATTTCTTTAAATCGGTGTTCCTACTTGCCACCAGCCATTTTGCGGATCTTTTGACATCGGCAGCGTCTGGTTCTGAAGTAATACACGTCCTACTGGGAGCAGATGATATGAAAACTGTGGGAGCTCTCGCTAAATATGTTTTCAATGTTTTTCCCCATTTTTAGTACCGTACCATTATATTATTTGTGAATGACATTTTTTTCGGGGACCCCGCGAAGAGTCTCTACTCTGCGCGACACACTCAAAAGCGTGATCACAACGGTATGAGGCTTCGCGGCCACAGCACATGGTTCGCCATGTCAGGGCTGTGGGCCCGGCCGTTCCTTATTGGGACCTTGTGCCGGTAACAACACCAACACCAACACCACCACCATCTCTTTGCTGCTTTACCGCAGAGAACCGCAGCTTCCCTCCAAGTCCCTTAGAAATTCCTGCCAGAGTTGGGAGCCTCCTTTCGCGATGTTGTAGTGTCAAGCAAAACATTGTTTCCTTGTTTTATTGTTTCGGTGATCCGACAAGCATTTGTTCCTCGTTCATCGCATCTCTTGTCGAGGTTTCTACCACCAACTATTGTTCTTCTTTCTGCCCTAATATTCCGGCCAACGTCATGCGGCCTTCGATCTCTATTCTATTGTCTTTCATCCCTTGAAAGAATAGCGACTGCCAGCGACTTTTAGCCAGTCCCAACCCCTACAATGCCCTCTGAAGTCGCTTTCCAGAGTACAGTAGAGCCTCGGCTTCTATACCCATACCCATAGATGTTCCCTTGTGTCAGACCTCAGAGTTCTCCGTTTCAAGTACATCGAGCTCAAGTGCACCTACGAAGTCCAAGCTGAACTGCTACCGAGTGCATACGTACACCTCGCCTTCAGCATATCCTGCTACATACATTTTAAATATCCATCTACGTGTTTTGCATATGCTTCAGAGTGGTGTGCCAACCTCACAAAAGGCTATCGACGTTATTTCCTCGTACTTCACAATGCCAAGGAGATGGTGGCTACCTCGGAAATGCATTGAAGAGGACGGAGCAGCAGCGAGAAGAAACCAATACCTGGAAGAACGACGACAAGAAGGCAGAGCGATTATGGAAGAGGACACTTCCAACGATCAGAAGGAGGATGGGGAAAACATCGATATCTGGAAGGTCGCAGGACCGGTACCAAGAACGCTGTATTGACGGCGACAGCGGGAGCATAGTCAGATACAGCAGGTACCTTTGGCCTTTTTTTCTGAGATGCCGTACTGACCATCTTCATCAGAACGACTAGCATTCTTCCGAACCTTTAGCTTAGTTAACCCATCATAAGGCTCAACTCGCATCCGAATGCCCCACGATTCAGCATAAATTTACTTCTGAAGCTACTGTTGACTGGGACCTTGTTCAAGCGGCACGGACTATGCAGGCTTATTGCAATTGCAAGTGGCAGCAGAGCGTCAAGGAATGCGCTATGGCAGGTCGAGTGGTTGAACTGAGATAGAAAGGAAGGTAGAATGCATAGTCCTGCTAACAAGACCCGCCTGTGTCAGCGGAAGTCGGGGTTATTAGAGTTCCGTGCGCAGATATTAGTCTGTGCGTTGACGGTAGTTCGATGGGGAGAAGCACGAATGCTATGAGAATTGGCGAAGCTTCGTGTGGGGGAGATGGGGGAGATGGGGTTAGTGATGGACGGTAGTATTGAGCTTGTTTGTCAAAACTCTGTGTGGTTATCAGTAGTCGAAATTGTTGAGGATTATGGTTTCACAGCCACTGGGCCGACGGCGTAGCCGTCTTTTGTTTTACATTATTTTGATTTCGTATCGATCACTACCGCTTCTTGGCTTCGTACCACCATCACCTACGTATCTGTCCACGAATATACGTTCATTCGAGCCATACCCGTCACGTCCTTGGTGCCTGCCGACGTCTATTCCCAACAGAAATGATTAGATTGCTATTTGAGCTCTGATTTCGAAGCTCAATGAGGTGACGTGAAGGATGTGACGGTGTGAAATGATATGGTTTGATGGCCGTTCTCGGCGGTGATAGCGTTGATAAGTTGGTTCAAATTGATATTGCTATGCATGACTCATGAGTGACTTATTCGTGACTCACGTGAGATGTCCGAATGGATATTCAGTGCTCAAGTAAATTGTTGTAAAAACTGTAAGTGGGTAAAACTGTCTTTTCATTTCTCGAGGGGGTATTTATACTATTATATTGTCTACGTGTTGATGACAGTTGAGTACTTTCCGCCCTGCGTTACTGTGACGTGACACCTAGAAAAGGAAATTTTTAGATGAGCTCACGTGAAGTTGAGTGGCGACAACGGCTAACTACGTAGAGCGGAAGTACTCCCAGTCTGCCACCGTAAATTTGACAACACCATCGCATTTTTGAGACTCAAATTTGTGAAGAGGTGGTTTATTGAAAATATACAGAGAATACATTGGCTAAGCTACACTAAGTACTACCGGACTGGCGCTCTGCTGCCACTCGAGGCTACAGAAATATCGAAGGCGCAACATGGCACATTGACAATGGCAGCTGCTTCCCCAGATGTCGTCTCAGTTCCTCTCTGTTTGGCGCAATGTAGGGGGAACAGCCGACGTGAACCAGGGAGCTTGGGGCATCGGGCTCAACGAGTTGGGATCATAATCGCCGTTGTTGTTGTCATGGGGGTGGTGGTCGTGGGCAGTCTGGTGGCGGCCACTAGTGCAGGTGGGGATACAGTGTAATACACATGGGAAAGCAGGCGCACACAAGCAGGGGGAGAGCGAGAGCTGACGGTGACCGTCAGCTAGCCGTGGTCAAGATACAAGATGAGCTGACCCGTGTTTCCAGTCAGCTCGACTGAGAATTCCCTTTTTTGGACTCACGTGGCGAAAGTGTCAAGGGCGGAAAGTCAAAAACTGTCGAAGATGAGGTATCGCTCTAATCAAGATGGGCCTGAATCTGGTCAGACAATGAGAAGGGCGAGAGAATTCTGAATTTAGACTACATAGTTACATCTTTATATACTACAGGGCTCTGACTATTTCCTAATCATAATACACTACGAGTCAGAAGACTCAGTAACAAGTCACAGTGAGTTAATACAAAGAAAGGGGGATGGAGGCAAAGACTTCAAGAAATAACAGAGATAAACCGAAGAGAATAGAACCATACAACATTTCCCTGTCGTTAAGACTTTTGCTCCGCAAAAGCGGAATGTCGAGGGTGAAGAGATGTGATAATTTTGATGACAAGATGTGACGAGGCTGCTGGTAGGTCACATCACACAACCGGGATAGGCGGGAAAAGATAGCCGGGGTCGGAATGAATGAAAAAGGAAGGTCAAAGTGGTACGACGTCGCTTTTGATTTCTTCAGTGCTGGCATCGTCCTTGCTGGCTTGCCTTCGTGTCTCATCGCTGGCAAATCCGCTGATGCATGCCACAACGAAGAATCTGGATCCTGGAAGCAGGGGAAGGGTGGAAAGGGCGTAATCGTTGTCCATTGTAGAGGTGCTTGAGAACATACCCCCCTCTGGTCATCAGCTGGTACGTGTTTTTCTCGGTAACGTCACGGATGATAAACGGCCCATCCCAGCAGGGATGGAGCTTGGACTGACGTTCGTGCATCCGTAGGACGAGGTCACCGATTCCAAGGGTGCGCTCTGTATATTCTCCCTCTTGTTTCGCTGCCTCCTCCTCAAGACGAGCCAAGGCTTTGCTATTGGCCTCAGCCCGGAATCTCTCAAGATCTTGAACATGCTCGAGATGTTTTCGCTGGGAGGTTTTCAATCTCGGCATCGCTAGGAGGGACACGAAGAAGGTCGAAGGATACTTGGCTAGGGAGACGAAGTTGACGGCCGTACATCATGAATGCTGGGGAAGTGCCAAGGCTAGGATTGGTATGGGGCGTGATGAGCAAGGAGAGCATCAGGTAGGTATTCATCCCATTGGTCCTGACAGTCAGGCGCACAATAACGGGCTAACATCTGGACCAGGGTGTCGTTGAATTTTTCGAGGCGACCATTGGTCTGTGGGTGATAGGGCGAGGTACGTAGATGCTCGATTTTGAGACGGTTAGAGAGTGTTCTGAAATGCATAGGACATGAATCTTCTCCGTTATCTGTCAAGATTCCTCTCGGCTTCCCATAAGTGGTGGTGATGTGGCGTACAAGGTTGACTGGAGACTCGGCGGAGCGCTGAAGAAGCGATTCAGCGAGGGGAAAGGTAGTGCCAAGATCCATTGCTGTGATAAGGTATTGATTTCCTCGCTTAGTTTTGGTGAGAGGCCCGACGAAGTCAAAGGCCCAGATTTCGCCTGCGTCGTAGCGGGGAAGAGGGTGAAGAGGGTGAGAAATAGTTGAGTCTTGCTTAGTGAATTGGCACTCGTTACAGGTACGTACCACTTCTTCGACGATTTCCTGGCTGTATGGCATCCATGCCTGGGAGCGGAGAGCACTACTGACAGTGTTGACTCCTAGTGGCCCATATCAACATGTAGGCGGCAGACAAGCTCGTAGGCCTCTGCAGGGTGGTAGGGACAACGACGTACTGTGGTTCGGCAGCATCGTCAGAGCGTATATCCTTGTACAAGATGTCCGAGCGTACCGGTGTATCTGTCAGTCCCAATCTTTCTGGCCTCGGGCGTAAGTCCTTTGATATCTTTCCAACGTTTTGAAGATAGCTGATCGGTCTTTAGGGTTGAGAGTGTCGGTGCAAGCATAGAGTGGTTGGTACTTGGTGTTGGGAATTTGCGCATGTCCCTCTCATCGGGACAAGGCATCAGCAGCAACTTGGGTACAGCCGGGACGATAAATAATCTGGACATCAAAATGAGAAATATCATCAGCAAAATGAGCAAGACGGCGGTCCGAGATGTTTTTGAGTATGAAAGTACTTCAGAGATTCATGGTCTGTGCAAACGACAATTGGGGAAACCTTCAATATAACCTCACCATTTTTTCAAAGCATGAACAATTGCAAGGCATTTCCCCGTTCTTGGGGCAGAGTAGCGTTGTTCAGTGGGAGTCATGCGATGGGACTCATATGCAACAGGTCGTAAGTCTTTATCCTTGAAGATAAAATGGAATTCAGACTCACAGGTATCCCCCCCGTCGTTAGATCCTCGAAAGGACTGGCCGCTTTGTTGAAGAACAGCACCGATGCAAGTTCCTGAAGCGTCGGAGTCAATGACAAAAACATGCCATGGAGTGGGGTGGATAAGCATACGGGTAGAGGTGAGGGATCGTTTGAGGTTGTCGAAGGCTTGCTGACATTTGTCAGTCCAGGCAATAGGTGTACCCTTTTTCGGTGAACCTTGAAGAAGATCGTACAAGGCGTTGGCCATGTCTGCGAACGCGGGAATGTAGCGGCGGTAGTAGCCAGCAAGATTGATGAATCTGCGGACATCGGTGATGGTTTTGGGAATAGGCCATTCAAGGATCACCTTGACTTTGTCGGGGTTGACCTGGATGCCATCTCCAGAGATGTAGTGGCCAAGGTAGAGGATCTCGCTCTGCACCCAAGAACACTTGTCGGAATTAAGTATGAGGCCTTCATCATCAAGAGCAGTAAGTACCTTTTCAACGTCGAGAATGTGGTCCTCAAGACTTTTTGAATAGATGATGATATCGTCGAGGTAGACCATCACGGACTTGTCAATGTAGGGGCGAAGGATGTCGTTCATCATGTTCTGAAATGTTGCCGGTGCATTGGTAAGGCCAAAGGGCATGACACGGAACTGATAATGGCCATAACGACAGGTGAAGGCTGTTTTCTCCTTGTCAGCGTCGTCGAGACGGATTTGCCAGTAGCCAGAGCGAAGGTCGAGAGTAGTGAAGACCTCAGCATCTTTGAGGTTGACGTAGCATTTGTCTATACGAGGCAAAGGTAAGCATTCTTCTTTGTAAGTCGATTAAGGGTGCGTAAATCAATGCAAACCCTAGGCGTACCATCTTTCTTCTCAGCAAGAATAATGGGTGAAGACCATGGTGACTGCAACTCTTCGATGACACCGTCGAGGAAAGCTTCATCAACAAATTTCTTGATGACACTGTTGACTTGCGGTGAGTGTGGAGGGCCTCGAGTACGAACTGGCTGTGCATCACCAGTATCAATATGGTGGACCCAACGTCGACTAGGTGGGTATCCTACCTTCTTCCGGAAGAGTCTTGGGAATTTTGTACTGACAGCGTCCTTCAGCTTCTTCGCAAACTGGCCAAGTTTACAAGGACGTTTTGTAGTCTGTGTCGTGGGCTCTAGAGGGTGCGCGATGTCCTCGGAGCAATGGCAAGGCTTGAGAGGCTCGTCGTAGTCAGCCTCATCATCCGTGTAGTAGTCTTCTTCGTTGTCCTCTTCATCTTCATCATCGGAATCTTCTACATCCATGAGATCTGGTAGATCACTATAGTCCTCATCAGATAAAGTGTCATCGAGGGTGTAGAGGTCCTCGACTTTTGGAACGGCTGCCTGGTTTGCTGAAGGTGATGGAGAGCGGATGGGGGAGCATACTGCTTGGATACGGACAGTTGCATGGGTCTTTGGCGAGGTCAGGAAAAACGAATTGTCCTCCCATCGAGGCCTAAATTGATAACACTTCATCCAGTTCCTTCCAAGCAGCAAGTCATACCTGAATCCCGAATCCTCCTCCAGGATATATGCCAAGGTCATGTCCTTGATGTCCCCGATCTGAAGAGTGAACTTAGCGAAGGCTACCGTAGTAGTATAGCCTGCGCCAGCAACGTCCTTGGGTACTCGGAGCCGAAAGATGTCCATATGTGCAGCCTCTGCAACCGAGCGTCGAATGTAGTTATCGGGTGCAGCCGTGTCCAGAATGGTCTCCACTAGAACAGGTTTGGCCTTCCTACCAAGGAACTTGCAGCGTCCTTGTACTGATGCATGATATACAGGCAAGCCCTCAGAAGCTTCGTCGTCAAGATTGAGAAGGTGTAGATCAAGCGGTGGTGGCGGTGGCCTGTCATTTAACTTGGCAGGCTCGCAGCTTTCAAGAAACTTGTTGACATCCTTCTGAGTGAATCGAATATGACGGCGAGACTCTTTGTCAAGCTCTTGGAGCAGTGTCTGAGGTGGATAGGGTTGGACAGCATCACGGGCATGATGAGGACGGATAGGTTGAGGGTCGCCGAAGTGAAACATGGACTGGCTGGCAGAGCGGGGATAGTTGCACTTGGCCTGCCCGTTGAGTGTGGCATTGTTTCCGTTAGCATTGCTGGGGGGATTACGGGGTAGGCGGCAGTTTTTGGAGTAGTGACCCATTTTGTTGCAATTGTAGCATCGGACCTTGGTCATATCCTGGTGGGAACGAGGGCCTGTAGGCAGAGCCTTAGTCCAAGGCTTGAAGCTGTCGAGATCCATGGGTACAGGCATCGCAGTGGAGGTAGAGGCCGTCGACGAGGAAGGGAATGTGATAGGTGGTACAGGCTTTGCCGGGTGCTGTTCGCCTACACAGTCGGTTTTGTGACCAGCCTGTGCAAAGCGCTTATGGCGGGCCCAGTTGCGAGTGATATTGTAGACCTCCGACATGGTTTTAGGATTGAGGTTGGAGATGTGGAAACCAAGGTCAGGAGGAAGGGGACGGGTGAAGTAATGTCGGCGGTCTCCAAAGGTCATTTCCTTGTTGTCTAACTGCATCTCGAGATTTTGGAAGTGGAGGATGTAGTCGGTTATGTTGCCGCGGTACTGGATTTTATGGAGGGCCCACGAATTTCATCGGCATGAGTGGGTGAGTCATACTGTGCCTTGAGCTCTTTCACAAGCTCATCCCAGGGTAGCGGACGGTCTCCATTGGCTCGCGCTTTTCAGAGATACCAGGTTTGGGCACATCTCGTAGAAGAGCACTGACTGACACACCCAGTCGTCTTTGGGAATGTGCGAAGCCTCTAGATGGTCCTGAATAATGGAGAGGAAAGCCTGGACACTGTCTTGAGGGTGCCATGGAACTTGGAAGGTCAACACGAAAACTATGAGGACGTGCACTAGTGGCAGTGGTGGCAGGAGCAGCAGGGACAGCGGGGAGCTGGAAGGAGGCATTTGACAGAGAAAATTGCAGAGCATTTGAGATACGCTCCACATAGCTCCCTTCTGCCCAAAGTGCGGTCAAAGCGCTCTCATTTTCATTGAGACGCTGTGCGAGGGATGTGAGGATAGGGGCAAGTGCGGCGTAGGTGTGTCGCAGTGACAGTCGAAGCCAGATTTTCAAGAGGGTCAGACATGGTGAGGGTAGAAGACTGATGGTAGATAGATTCTCAGATGTGGTTTTGGTTAGAAGGAGGATTTTTGCCTGAGACAGTGGTTGAGTGAGGAGCAGAGGTAAAACGGAGCTAGCTAAACGTACGGTCGAGTATCCGGCCTCGAAGACAGGCAAGTGCGTAAAAGAAGTTTGACAAATCCTGCACTTGATCAAGTGAGGTATCGCTCTAATCAAGACGGGCCTGAATCTGGTCAGACAATGAGAAGGGCGAGAGAATTCTGAATTTAGACTACATAGTTACATCTTTATATACTACAGGGCTCTGACTATTTCCTAATCATAATACACTATGAGTCAGAAGACTCAGTAACAAGTCACAGTGAGTTAATACAAAGAAAGGGGGATGGAGGCAAAGACTTCAAGAAATAACAGAGATAAACCGAAGAGAATAGAACCATACAACAAAGACATGTTGCACGTGTCATGATGTGGCACGGCTATATTCTGCCAGTCCTCTACCTGTCCGTTGCCGGGCCTGACATCTGCTTATGAGGAATGGCTGAGTGACGAGTCACTAAAAATTGTGCTTTGGTAAGGG